>OY987212.1:34598810-35198810 GCA_963920805.1 Primula vulgaris
GTGATAGACCTGTACTATTTTAAGGGTGAGCATGAGGCTCTTAATGAATCAAGTATCTCGAAGGTCGAGTGGGGTGAGTCAGGACACCCTTGACTTGAAAATCACCTATAACGAATGTGTATGGCCGATACTATGTGATGATCTAGGGCTAAATCACTAGAGCACTCGGTTGAATTTGCCAAGGCAGTCCAGGGCCAAATATGGACAACAACCAAAAGGCTTAGTAAGTGGTGTAGAGAGGACATTGTGTGAGTATTACCCTGGTATGCACAAACGCTAAAGGGTTCAAGGCTTTAAGGCTACCCAATAGTAGCATATCAGATTTTACATCACTATGGCAGGTTCAAGGCGCGCGCTACCTGTCCTTATGCAGTGAATTCTCGTGATTCTCTCGATTGCATTTAGTTGCACGTTGCATGTTTTAGATCGCATTCATGTGGGGGATTGTTGGAAAAAAACCAAGTGGTTTTTATTTGAGTGAATGCTCTTTTAATTTAGAGGTTACAAAAAAACCATTCATTCTCCCCATTTATGTGTCTTTAATTGTAAAATGAGTTACAAAGAAAATGTTTTAAAAAAAATGGTCTTGGTCCATTTTTTGGGAACCCTTTCCAAGATAAGTTTTATACATGGCATATACACACATTCACACATATTCACATATGCATACATATAGAGAGAGAGTACCGCACCACCAACGGCCCGACCGTGGCTAGGTGTCGTTTCCGCCTAGTTACATGTGATAGACGTTGTACCTTGGGAACGAAGTGCCCTATTTAGCCAGAAGCAGAGGTGACGGAACAAATATCGTTTAAGGGAAACTGCTTGCAGTTACCTCGTCTCGGACTTTAGTCCATTTCGGTATCATTTACATTATTTTATGTTAAATCTTGTAATTGTTATTTATATATTTGAGGAAACCATTTTCTATTTATTTGTCCATTTCTTTTCCGTAGAAATTATTGTGTTTATTTACAACGTACCCAACATTATGCTGTTGAACCGCATCTAGCTGTTATGAATTTTGGTTTTATACTTAACAGTGTATTTTAGGATTATGGGTAGCATACACTATTTGGTGGTCGCGATTTCACCAAGATTGCGGTGGATTCCATAAATAACGTGTTTGGAACTGCAGTCTCCGGACTAAATGTCTTATCCTTGTAAGATTTGGAATATGATGCCAAATTAATAGTTAAAACCCAATAATAATTTGGATCGGAAGATTAGTCTCAATGCTTGTAAGATTTCGAGAAAGAAAAGATGGTGAAAGTAGTCCTCTATTTTGAATAATGTTTACTATTCCTTAAGTTGGACTGTTTGAGGAACTTGAGAAAAAGAGGGCAAAAATTCTCAGACGAACAAGAATTAGGTTAAGATTAGTTGTACATGATCTAAATAAGGATCCATCCGAAAATGAAGATTATTTTTCTTTCTAAGAAGTCGGTCAGTTCTTCCCTCGGAAGAGGAAGTTATTTGGATTTCTGAACCAATCTACTACTAATACGATGGAAGATAAATGTGATGCTTTTGTTGTGCACGATGAAGATGAGTTTGTTGTTTTCAGATTAATTTGTCAAACTGATTACGATTTTTGGCATATAGAATTAAAATTCTTTCAGTATAACCGAGTGTAAGCAGGATCTGAAAACATATGAAATAGGACTAGGAGTAATATTATCATAAACATTTTTCGAATGGAAGAAAAAACATTCAAATGGCAAACAAAGTTTTGAATTAGACCAATGTAAACAACATACTAGCGTAAAATCTTATTTTGAGATATGCATGTGTTAATAAAAAAACTATTTGCAGCATTTCAAATAGAACATAGAAAGATCTCTCGATTTGGGGGTGCTTCATTTAGAATAGCAAGTTCCATCACAACGACATGTATCACCGGTTTCGCATACGGAGCCTGTAGCACCAAGGTCCATACATTTTTTATGACAAGCTTGGGTTTCACATCCTTTAAACAAGAAGTCTGTATAACAATCAACAATATTCCCGCCTTGACCTAAATTGGAAAGGTAAAATTAGCTTAGTATCTATGTTTGTTTCATGGTAAAAGTTTTACATGAAAAAAATATTTATATGAGAAAGTTTTACACTGGAAATTTTTGTTTGTCTTTCATTTACGTGCGTTTGGTCCATAAAAAGTTTTTCACCGAAAATTTTATGCAAACTCAAGTTTTTTTTTACAAATTGTTTTTTTAACAAATAATTGGTAAAGGTCTCAACATGTATATGAAACATTATAGCTAAACACATATTTTTCTTCGTATATGTCACTTATAATAACTTATAAATTTTCAATCTCTTATAAAATTAGAAGTACATAAGATATTATTGACTTTTTTGTAGTCTTTCCAAATTTTCTTGGGTTTTTTATATTTTTTTATATTTTTTAGAATTTTTTTATTTTATTCTTTCCATTTTTTGTTATTTTTTTTAGATTTTTTCTTATTTTATTTTTATTGGTTAATTATATTTTATCTTTTTCAATTTTTCTTGGGTTTTTTAGATTTTTCAGAATTTTTTTATTTATTTTTTCAGTTTTTGTTTTTTTAGAAGATTTCCAATTTTCTCCTTTTTTTTATTGATTAATTAGATGGAATTAAACTAAATATTAAATAATTTTAAAAAAGTAGACCTATAATTAATAATAGTTATAATACTAGTATTATAAAGAATATGGAGAGATGCTTCGTAAATCGTTTACAACTTTATTTGCGGGGTAATCGTTTCTCCCAATTTTACTAGATATGTGGGAAATTTTTTCCAAAAAAATATATTTTACGGTAAACCAATTTTACCCGTAAATGTTTGTTTACACCCATTTTACATCAAAACAAACCGAGCATAAATTGCAAATTGAAATTGAAAGACATCAATACAATAAGAATATCAATGCAAAAAGAAAGAAAGAAAGAAAGAAACATTGTAAATAGGAAGAAACTATTAAGATAAGGCTCAACAAAAACTAAACCCTAATTCAAAGGAAAGTCATTTCTTTCGATGCATTAAACACATATAAAAAAAAGCGACTTGTAAAGTTTTGTATACTTACAGTAATAGTAACACATGCATCGATTATGTCCAAATGCATACGAATAGGCTTTGTACTTGGCTAAACACGCTGTGTGACACTTGTTTTCATCAAAACCGGGGTCCAAAGGTATGTCTGCCTCACATATCTTCGTGATTACACCGTTTTGATTATCAGTACCACTTGCTAAATACCCTTCATACATTAACTATACATTAGCTATTTTACTCATAAAGATGAAAAACTTTTTTTCCAAAATGTCATTTAAATAATCTTGGTTAGAGTTTGATTTTTAAAGTTGAAGCGGTATGTATAGTCTAGAGCTTAGATCCTGGCAAAGGATTTTACCAAGAGCTTTGTTAATTTTTAATTCCAATCTTCATAGAAAGTGCATTAGTGATTTTAATTTAGCTACAAAAACCAGGCATAATAAGTGGTTTATACTAGCTTATGCATGTATGTAAATTGTAAAGTTATTAATTATTTTATAAATACTGGTGTTCAAGCATCAATTTTGAGAGAGAGAGATAATACCATGGAAACCATAGAAGAAAAGGAAGAATAAACATGCTAGGCAGGCAATTAACTTCATCTTCCAATTCTTAATTCGTATAACAATCACTTTTTGCTGATTACTGGAAAAAATGCGTTCGATATATATATATATAAAAAAAGGGAAGCACGCCATTCCTCATAAGGTATGTTATATCCGTTTTTCAATTATCAAGTTTATTTTGGTAAGATTAAAATCTACATTAAAGTTAATTGGATGAAATAAAATGCATTAATGTTAATAGGATAAAAGTTTCCTAAAACGTACAAATTGTAATTATTAGTACTATCATAAAGATTGTTTACTGAAGATACCATGTAATTAATTAGATGAGTGAGGACATACCAGCAAAATCTCAACTGATCGAATGTACATTGAACTTGAAACCAAAACGTTAAGTTTTGGATCTGCAAAAGTTCATCTCGAAAATCGAAAATCGACTTCTTGAACTCTGTATGGTAACCATGGGATCACTGGATGAGTTCATTTCTATCCTAACGTGTTTGTTAGATATTCATCCAATCCTTGTACTAAATGTAGGCACTGAAGCTCGCAATGAAAAATCTATGACTCATCCCAATTGATAGACTTCCTGAACTTACGCAAACAAATACAATCACATTTTCTAGTTTTGCTTGAGTTTTGTTAGCATTCTGTTTGTTTGTCTTACTTTTACACAATTATCTTTTCTTTTTTGAAGTTAATGGGTCATAACTAATACCTAAGGGCTCAGGTCTATACATGAAGACCGAACTAAACCATAACAACAAACTAGCTAAAAGCTAAAAAAAGTACAACTGAAAACTCCACTTCTTTATGGTCTGAGCTATCTTAGCTACTCTCCTCAGTTTTCTGATTTTCATCTATTACAGTGTTAAACAAAATTTAGTTTAGTATCTTCCCTAATAACAGGGCCTAAATAATGGTTTCTTTTCTGGCCCTTCGTTTATTCATTGGGTTTAAAACAGGCTCCTAGAGAGCATGCATGATTTTAGAGGTTAAACATCGTCGTCATCCAGGATGGTTTTTTGCGCAACAATCATAGCGAAGAGTCAAATACATCTCTTTATATCCACTATCTTCTCAGGAACGAGCTATACTTTTCTCTCTCTTTTAATAGCCCTTCCTCCACAAAAGTACCGTCTAGGGTGCCTCTTTAACAACATGCCTCAATCCCGGGTCTTCTATATTAAAAAAAGTCATGTCCGTCCTTGTATTACTACAAAAATCAATAAATATATATTTTTTCACATCCATAGTATGTAAGAGTACGTCGTCTTTTTTCTCACAATTTTCTACGAGATACTTTTAACCAGTGGATGCGTTATGCAACCATAGTACTACCAATGCATTCCAAAAACCTTCTCGTGAGAAAGGGTTAGACGGGTTTATGCGTTTTTTTTTTTGCAGAAATCATTATTAATTTCTTCTATAGAGAGTGCGTGTTGAGTGCACGATTTGTATATTTAGCTAAGTTCTATTTGATATCCGCATGTCTATTTGACACAAATCACATCATGCTTCAATTGGGAAAATAAATTTCAAACTAAATTGGCAAATAACTTTAATGACTTAACATATGAGTTCGAGTTGGATGGAAAACTTCATTAAAGGTCTCTATTCGATGTATCTGTATTTTTATAAGGTAAAGATTGTAAATTCATTTTATATGCAATTAATCAATGGAAACATGAGATATCTCATCACCCATAAGTAAATTGTCACGTATACCATCTCTAGTCATTCCTTATATATATGGTTCATTTTTGTTAGATGATCATCATTTGATTTCCTCTAAACAATAAACATAAAAGATAATAGAAAAATGGCAATGCAAATAGAGGTTTTCAGATACTTATCGGCTGTCCTGCTTGTAACTAGTATATTGTTTAACTTTGCTGCTGGTGCCGCTGGTAAGGTTCTCATACCGAAAAGTTGAACATTTTTGTTTTAAAAGCTTCTCTAAATCTACAAGATTTTACTTTGTTTTGATGAAAAATTACTCAGTACGTAGTATGTAGACATATTAGCTAACTAAAAGTCTAGAAGACTGGTTAATTATGAAAAGATTTGTGTTTTCTTGAGAAAATAACATTTACTAAAAAAAGAGCTGTACTAGTTAGAAATCTACCAAATTTAGTCTAATTATTTGGGACAACAATATTTTTGCTCGTTTCAACAAAGATCTCATTTCATAACGTGATCAAAAGTTAAACAAATCAAAAATAGACTTTCGTGGCCAAATGTGGAGCATTGTACTTGGTGTTTAATTGAAAAATATACATATTTAACCTAATTATATTTCCTCTGCTAGAAGCATTTTACTGCATCTGAAAACCACAAATTGGCACAATTATCTTACTAAAAACATAAATTTTCCTGGTAATACTCTAGATGAACCGCTTATGGGCGTCAACTTTGGCACAAACGGAGACAAATTCCCTATACCTGAAGATATAATAAGCATTTACAAGATAAACGGTATAAAACAGATCCGACTTTACGAACCAAACCAAGATATACTCAATGCTCTAGGAGGGACTGGGATTAAAGTCACCCTTGGTGTAAAAAATATGGATATTAAAGAAATTGCAAGTAGCCCAGTTGCAGCTTTAGCATGGGTAAAAAACAATATAACGCCATACAGAAACAGTGTCGAATTTACTTATATCATGGTAGGCGATGATGTGATACCAGGGGCTTATGCGGCGTATGTGGCTCAAGCAATGAGTAATATAAAAGATTCTCTTGTTTCGGTTGGTTCAGAAGGCATTTTAGTCTCAACGACCACAACTTTCAATCTCAAAACATCTTATCCTCCCTCGGCTGGAGCTTTTCCTCCTAATCTGGTTGAGGTAATTCTATTTCATCGTGTGAAATAAAAACTGTTCAAAGAACAAGAATACATTTTAAAATGCATATTCAGAAAGAAATAAAAAAACGTTAAAACTTTTCAGACCTGTGTAACTGTACTTAGCTAACAATTGAACTAAAGGCTAAACCAAGTTTTGGAAAAAATACAAATATGATATCTTCAGACTCTTTTTCCTCTAACGATAATTTTCAGAACTGTAATCTTAATTCGGTCGTTTGATTTGATCATATGAGAGAAACAGGTGAAAATATCCTTAAAAATGTTCGCAAGACTTTCTTTTACCAATGTGTTTTCTGTATATTACTCAAAATAACTAGGAAAAAGAAAAGGTGATTTAGGCCCGATTGAAATTATCTGTTTTGGTACAAAAGCTGCTTAACATGAAAAAAAGTAAAAAGTTTCTTCTTCTTTTTTTCCTGTTTCAAAAAAAAAAAAGGAACTACAGTGGAGTATTTGTCAATGAACAACTTAAGGAGCATCTCCATGATAATTTGTGTTTGACATTATGTTAGTTCTCTTTAGCTTTCTTAAGTCAAAATGATTAGACTGTAATGCCTATATAACTTACAAAGAAGAAAAAACTAATTAAAGCTATACCAAACGGGTCCTTCGACTTTTTCTTTTTACAAACGCCAGAATCATATGAAGTAATTTTTCCTTCATAAGAATATTTGACAAGATAACTCATTTTGGTAAACTGCCTTTTTTCTTTTTTATATACCCTGTGATTTATATCAGACAATGAAAAGTGTGACTAATGTTCTGAGAGAAAATTCCGCGCCGCTATTTGTGAGCATCTTTCCTTACTTCGCATATGTCTCTGATCCAAAACACATCTCCTTGGAATACGCGACATTTAGTGCAAATAAGCCAGTTATTGACGGTAAAAACCAATATTATAGCCTTTTGGAAGCTCAAATAGATGCATATTATGCCGCACTAGAAAAGATCGGCGCAAAAGATATACGTATTGTCGTGGCGGCAACTGGTTGGCCAACAGCTGGAAATAAGTCCTACACAAGCACAGAGAATGCGCGGACTTACAATCAGAATCTAGTGAACCGAATAAAAATGAGAAAAGGAACACCTAAGGTACCGGATACAACACTTGATGCGTTTATATTTTCTCTGTTTGACGAGAATAAGAAACCGGTTGGGGTCGATCAGCATTGGGGAGTGTTTTTACCTGATATGGATCCCAAATATCTATTGTTGTTTTAATTTTATGTTAAATTAAATATGTAAGAGGATATTGTTGTTAGCTAGAGAGATCTACAATTAATTGAGAAGATAAACTTTTGTTAGGATTGAATTGATGCATGTTAGTTTTTTCTTGAATTACTCCGTATGTTATCTTGCCAAGCGTCTTAGAATGTATGTTGTGTTCTTCTTATAAGTCACAATTGCTTTTGGTACTATATCGGCTTTTTTTCTTTATCAACACTTATTTACTGTTTGCCAGACTTCCTGAATATGTAAAATAACATTTATGTCATAACCTTAGTCCGTAATGGCTACTCAGAGCTTTGTAAAGATTTGTTATTACCAATTATGTCACCACCTTAGTTCAATCGTTTACATGTATTTATTGACTGCAAAAAAGTTAATTTTCAGCTTATGCACGAAAGTGGAGAGAGGACCTCTTTGGATTATTTGAGAAACTCTGATACTAATGAGCCTTGACATTTAGGAGAAGATTTCAATACTGTTTCCAAAGAAGAAGATAAATTATGGTGGAAACAGTATTGAAATCTTCTTCTATAACTTGAGAATTCTGGGTATTTGCTGGAATATAGACATAACCAACAATTCACTCAATCTTGCACAACTTCTTGCAAAAAAACTGAAAGTTTTTTCCTTAAAACGCTCCCTAGCAACAAAAAATTTGTCGACAAACACAGCTACAACTTAGACGTTCTAGCATTTAGTGATGAATATATCTCATTTGACCGAAAGAAACAGCCAAGTTTAACTAAAGCAAAAATTAGACTGAGGTCAAGTTTCCAAGAAAATAGTGCATCTTCAAGGAGATATCTTAGTGCACAACAAGTTGACATTTCCTGTACATGTCACACATAGCAGCATAGAATTCTTTTTGTTTCTATAAAACTCTAATTTTGGTTCTATAATACCCAAACCCGGCTGAACATATCGAGCAAGTGGCAAAATTTTCGGAACATATTCCTAATCTATAACCGTCTAATAATAACCAGAAGAACAATAGCAAAAATAATATAGGTGCACTTTCAGACACCTTTCCACAGACAAAATTGACATGAACCTCGATCTGAAATTAACTTAGAATTAAATCGAGAGGTAATCTAACAGTGAAGAGAGATCAATCACTTTCACCAAACCACAGCCAGACAATTTTCTCTTCGCTAAGTAAACTCAGAGAAGGAATAATGAAAAAGACAATAAATTTAAAGATAAAGAAAAAACATTGATAAACTAAGACTATGTGCTTTCTTTCAATTTCTCCATAAATTTGGCCAAAAGTCATGAAAAGCTTTTCTGGCTATAATTTTTTTTTCGTTTTCTCTTTTTGCCTCTCAAAATGAAAAGGGGAGCAATAAATGATAAACTTGCTCAGCACTATAAACAATAAATGAAGGCATCAAATTCAAGGGCTTATCCCTCTCTTTGTCACGGTTTCTATCGCGGGGGTTACGGTTGAAACTACTGTAAGGGTGCTTCGAAGACCCATTAGTACTCAAACTATAACGAGAATTACCCAAGGAAGCACGGTCCAAAAAAGGGCGATTTGAGTTTTTGTCACCACTATCTTAGAAATCCTGTTTCTAGGCGAATGAGCAGCGGATACATAATGATGGGCCAAAGTGGCACCCCTACTGATATTTCCAGAGTTTTTCAACCATTCTGGAACTAAACTAGGCTCGCTTCTCTTCATGAGAAGCAAACATGATAATAATATTACGCCTCGTAACTAACAATTTTCAAACCCTTCAATGACCCTTCGTCTCCAAGAGTGACTCGTATAGGGAAAGTCAAGACGAATACTGCCTTTTCATAGGTTAGTAGTCACTACAAATTCATTTCCGCCCCTACCACCACTAGAGCCAGCACATATCGTAATCTTAAAGGGAATTATTCTAGAAAAAAAAAAAAGCAAGGAATGCGACAATGTTATGTTGAGAAAGGTGGTTGAGGAAATTAATTCACAAGGGTACAAATGCCGTTTGATAATGCCGGAAGTCAATATTTCCCACATGGCTCTGCCATTGCCGGTGATTAAGAAGATAAAAGATCCTGCATTTGACCGAGAGCATGTTAATTTGTGGAAGAGGAGGAGTGAATTCGTGTCAAAGAGTGTACAGCTTAGTCATATTCATATACCTAAAGTTTTCTGCCCTTCTCCATACGAGAGCGGTAAAGAGACTCGTGCTAATTTGGGTACCTTATAGTGTTTAAAGCAAGACTATGCAAAAAAATTATTAGACTAATAAGCTTGAGTTTGAAGCCGCGTGTTATATTCTCTCCGTTTCTCTATCTTTAACCAATGAGACAAGAAGGAGAGAAAAACATAATTGTTTCTAATCTAAGGAGTATGTAGCTTTTATCGATTTTTTTTGTTTTTTTCCCATTAAAAGTGTGTTTTCGGTTTATGGGTAGTATAAACTATAAAGTTCCCCTGACCTCGGGCTTGTCTGGTTGCACCATTTGGTGGTCGAGATTATACCAAGATTGCAGTGGATTCCATAAATAACATGTTTGGAACTGCACCCTCCGGACTAAATATCTTATCTGGCCTAGCTCAAAAACATCATTTGGAAAGCCATTTGAATATGATATCAAATTACTAGTACCCAATCATAATTTGGATCGGAATATTAGTTTCAATGTTAAGCCCAAACATGTAGACAAACATGACATGAACAATAGTTGGGTTATATCATATCAGATATCCTGATCTCTCAACTCCTAAAGTCTATATATTTTTTAAATAGTCTGTCAGACAACTACTTAACCATCCTAGCTAGATTATCTTTGACTAGGAACGATCCTCTACGACTGAGATGCCTCCCTGTGGTTCATCAACCAGATTTGGACCACTATCTCGAGAGAAATCAAGAATACAGAGGTACGATTACTATAGGACCATCCTAAAGTTTATGGTTCCTATTTTTCATATATTTTCACTTATTCTCTGTACTTTTATGATAACTGGTGACAGATAAAATGGTCAAAATTATTTGGTAGAAAAGCGTTTCCTGCTTATCCAAGAGACACGTCAAGATAACCGAGTCCAGTCAATCATGAGATACTAGTTAGAATATAAATCTAAATACGGGGGTTAGAAGATCGAATTATGAAGACGCTCAAGATTACTATTTGCAGCAATTATAAATGGAACATTTAAAAATCTCTCAATTGGGGGTGCTTTATTTAGAATTGCAAGGAGAACCTCCGGTACAAGCACAACTATCAATGCCATCACATTCCGCTTTTGTAGCACCAACGTCCATACATTTTTATGACAAGCTGGGATTAATGGGCCTGCTATTTGGCATCCTTCAACGAAGAAGTCCGTCCAACATTGAATAACATGCCCGAATTCGCCTAAATAGGAAAGGTAAAATTAGATTAAATTGCAAATCGAAATTGATAGACATCGATAAAAAGAATATCAATGCAGTAAGGAAAAAACCATTTTCAATACGAAGAAACTATTAAGATAAGAGTCGTTGAAAACTAAACTCTTATTCAAGGGGAAAATCATTTCTTTCGATGCATTTAACATATAAAACAAAAGCAAACTGAAAAGTTTTGCATACTTACAGAAATAGTAACACGTGCATCGATTTTTCCCAAATTTAGCGGTATAGGCGCCATACTTGGCTCTACTTGCCGTGAGACACTTGTTTTCATCAAAACTGGGGTCCAAAGGTATGTCTTCCATACATATCTTAGTGGTTTCGCCGTAATTGGTATCAGCACCACTTCCCAGATACCCTTTAAACATGAACTATCCATTAGCAATTTTTCGCATAACGATAAAAAAAAACTTTTTTTTCAAAATTTCATATAATTAATCTTGGTTAGAGTTTTTTTTTATTTTAAAGATGACGCGATATATATAGTCTAGACTGTCGGCCTCTCTTAGATCCTGACAAGGGATTTTACCAAGAATATTAATTTTAAATTTCAATCTTCATCATGATTACGATAATTTCGTCCTGCATTGGTTTTGGGAAAGATGTTAAGTGGAAAAAGTGAAATTGAAAGGGAATTTTTTTATATGCCAAATAAGTTATAGTTATACGAGGGCAGTGTTAAGGCGGATTAAGGGCGAAGGAGGGTACTAATACATTTTTAAAACAAACTGTAATACAGAAGCCTGGTTCTCAAATGTGACAAAATTCTACAAAATAAACGAACTGTGTCAAAAGATTAAAATCATGGAAAAAGAGCATTAGTGGTTCTAAATAAGCTACAAAAAACCAGGCATGATAAGCGGTTCATAGTTTATACTAGCTTATGTACGTATGTATAATTATTCAATATTTTCATCATTTTTGAGAGAATACCTTGGCAGAAAAATAATAAAAAGAAACATGCTAGGCAGGCAGTTAACTTGATCATCCTATTCTTAATCTGTAAAACAATAACTTTTTGCTGATTACTGAAGAAAACATGCCTTCGATATTTATAGAAAACCGAAGTAAGCCATTCCTCATCAGGTATGTCATTTGTGTTTATCAATTATCAAGTTCTTTTGGTAATATTATAACATACACTAATGTTAATTGGATGAAATACAATGCATTAATGTTAATTAGGAAGAGTAATCCTAAAAAAATGAATTGTAATTAGTGTTATCATAAAGATAGATGTATTAATTACAAAATCCCAAAAAAAAATGTGCACTGAACTTAAAACCAAAACGATAAGATCTGGATCTGCTAAAGTTGATCTGAAAAATCGCAAATGGACTTATTCGAAATTGGTAACCATGGAATTATTGGATTACAATAAATATTTATTAATTTAGAGAGTTATTAACTAATCGATAAATTAATAATTATTGTTTTGAAGATGTTTTTATCAGTTGAATAAATATACTCGTTAAAAACATAAAACTCATTATATATTAGTAAGAATAATCGTTAAACTCGTACTTCAGTTACTAATTATATATAAATTTGGTTTCGTCTTTAAACCGCGTGGCAAACTAAAAATAGACATTATATACACTAATTAATACCTATGATCAATTCCATTTATATTAAGCATCTTTTAATATGTTGTTCATTGTTTAGTCAAATAATATTAAATTTATTGCTTTGACTATAAATAACGTTCATTGAATAAAATAATTATAACTCATTTACAACTATTGGTTCATTGTATAACTATTGATTCATTGTATAATAATTGACTATTGGTTCATTGTATAACTATTGATTCATTGTATAATAATTGTCACGGTAATGTTTGTCATTTTATAGAATTATTAATTTATGATTTTTAGGATGACAAAATATTTATATAAGGATCTACTGAAATTTTATTATTTTATTAAAATTAGTGATTTTTTACATTGGTCCAAATTGGGACCGAATAAAAAAATTATTTTAGAGAGTTTGTAAATTTACTGGTTATTAATTTATAGAGGTTATACTGTAGTTAATTTTTTTTATTCAATATCTGGTCCATTTTATTAATAAAACAGCAAAAATATTCTTTCATGAGCCATGCCCCCATGATAGCGTTTCCGATCAAAACAATAAGGGAAAATGATGGCATTACGACTTACAATTAAAAGACAACTAGTGTTAATGAACCTATTTTACTAAGAATATGGTAAAAAACAATAAAATTAAAAATTTTAATCTCCACTTTTCAAAGCAAAAATAATCTACGACGACTTGTTATTTACTCATTATGTCTCATATCCTTATATCCCTTATACATCGCCGTGATCAAAGTGATCTACACAACAAGTTCAGGAGCAAATTTTTTGCTTAAAAAGGAGATTAACTATGTTAATTTAGTGCAAAAAACCAGTCCAAAGTATGCAATATCAACCGAATCACCAGTTTAGTACGAATTAAGGAAAAAGCTAAAAAAAAAAAAAAACTCTCATCTCACTTAGACAAACTTGTTGAAGAAAGATTTCATACTGCTACATCTTGAATTTTGTATGTACTTCCTCTGGGGTTTCGCTCTTGTCGAAAACATATGCAGCATGAGTGAGTTTTGTGAACTCCATGGGTGAGAAAAATGTCTTGTTGTAACCGTGCGCTCCTTGTTTTGCTAAACCATCTGTCAGCTGATTCTGTTCCCTATATATATGACATAAATCACAACTCATAAGATCCATTAGTTCAACTAAATCCAACCATAAAGTATCAAATTTGGCCATGGTTTGATTTGGTGTCTTTTTTCCACCAATTGGCAATAAGTTCAGAGTCCGTTTCTATGCAAATATTACGAATCCAAATCTTCTATCCCCTATTCTCTACCCTCTTCCGTTCCCCCTGCTTATTTTCACTCAAATTTTAAATTTTCACAACTTATACCGCAATTTTATAAATTTTTATATTATATTGTATTCAAATTTTAAAACATTTGAACATAATAGTGTTTTAGACAATTTTTTTAATATTCGGAGTTTAATTTACACTAATTTATACATTTATTCCAAAATAAATTGTGTAGATTTTCTTTTAAAAATAATTATTGGAATGTATTGATACATGTATTATAGTAACTGTACAATTTTTTTTAAGTTTTTTAGAATTTTTTTCAGAATTTTTAGAATTTTTTTTTAGATAAAATAAGCAAGGGGGCATGGAAGTGGTTAGAGAAATGGGATAAAAGATTTGGACTCAAATATTACTAATATTTAACATGTAACATATAAGCAAGACATCTCTAATAGCCATGAATTCTGAGTGTTAGTTTAATTGCCAAGATAACTACTAAATACAAAAATTAAGCAACTTTTGTCATCTCTTAGAATACCCCCACAACCACTATTACTTGAATTACCATATGCAGAACCGTCACAATTTAACTTTAATCTATCGAAAGCTAGACACTTTCAAGAAACGAATTTATGTATTTTCATCTTACACATTACTTGATTAATAATAAGAGATTGAAGAGTATAAATGTGAAAGTGAAGAGCATGTAATTTAGGCTTAAGTAAAAAATTAAAATCTCTTAACCACCTAAAAAATTTAGGCATTTTCATCTTACACCTATTCACTTTACTGTAGTTAATTTTTAACCTTAGGCTTCTCGTTTGTTAAGTATTCATCCAATCTTTGTGCTAATTTTTGTGTTGTTTACAGAAAGTTACAGTGGAGTATTTGTCAATCAACAACTTAATGAGCATCTCCATGATAATTTTTGTTTGACATTATGTTAATTCTCTTTTGCTTTCTTAAGCCAAAAATGATTAGACTGTGATGCCTATGTAACTTACAAAGAAGAACAAACTAATTAAAGCTATACCAAACGGGTCATTGGACTTTTTCCTTTTTTCAAACGCCAGAAACAAATGAAGTAATTTTTCCTTGATAAAAACAAGTGCATTTTTCTTTTTCATATACAGATCCTGTGAATTGTGATGTATATCAGACAATGAAGAGTGACTAATGTTCTGAGAGAAAATTCCGTGCCGCTATTTTTGAGTATATTTCCTTACTTCACTCACATATGTCTCTGGTCCAAAACACATCTCCTTGGAATAGGCGACATTTAGTGCAAAGAAGCCAGTTATTGACGGATTAAGCAGTTCGTTTAAAATCAAAAAGTCTTCCACCCATCTCTTGACATCTGCTACCAACTTTGAGATGAGAAGTTAATTGTTGTTTTTGATTTGCTACATTCTTTCTATTTTTGTGTTCATAGTTTATGATAAGATTTCTTTCTACCTGCTGAGTTCTAAAAGAGTATGATTAATACAGCACAAATGAAAAATCATAACAGGCTTATTATACTCACGAAAGATATTCTTAAACTCTGAAAACCGATATTAACTTGAGAATTCTGGGTATTTGCTAAAGTATATAAACTTAACCAACAATTCACTCGATCTTGCAAAACTTCTTGCAAAAATACAGAGTTTTTCCTTAGAACGCTCCATAGCAACAAAGAATTTGTCGGCAAACACAGCTACAACTTAGAAGTTCTAGCATTTAGTGATGAATATATCTCATTTAACCAAAAGAAACGGCCAAGTTTTAACAAAAGCAAAAACTTGACTGAAGTCAAATTTTCAAGGAGATATCTTAGTGTACAACATGTTCACATTTTCTGTACATGTCGCACGTAGCAACATACAACTCTTTTGGTTCCATAAAACTCTAATTTTGGTTCTATAATATCCAAACCCGGCTGCAAATATCGAGCAAGTGGCAAATTTTCCGAACATGTTCCTAATCTACAACCGTCTAATAATAACCAGAAGAACAATAGAAAAAATAATACAGCTGTACTTTCAGACACCTTTTCCACAGACAATTGACATGAAACTTGATCTGAAATTGATTTAAAAATCAAATCGAGAGGTAATCTAACAGTGAAGAGAGATCAATCAATTTTAACCAAACCACAGCCAGACAATTTTCTATTCGCTAAGTAACTTCAGAGAAATAATAATGAAAGAGCCAATATATTAAAAGATAAAGAAAAAACATCGATAAACTAAGACTATGTGCTTTCTTTCAATTTCTCCATAAATTTGGCCAAAAGTCATGAAAAGCTTTTCTGGCTATAATTATTTTTTTTTCCTTTTTCTCTTTTTGCCTCTCAAAATGGAAAGGGGAGAGTAGCAGCAAAAATATACCGAAAGATAAACTTGCTCAGCACTATAAGCAATAGATAAAGGCATCACCTAATTCTAACACCTAACCACAACCAAAATCCAAAACGATTCCCAGTTTTAGAAAGCAAAGCAAATTAGATACTGTAACTTTTTATCATGTATCTTCAAGCTTCAATCTCAGTCTCACAGAAGCTCAGCTCAGAAGATGCTTTGCTTGATCCCGTTGTATGACTTTCACAAAGACTTGTAATTTTTTGCTCCACGTCTTTACACAATTTCAGTGACGGCTTCATTTTCATGTACTGCATAAAAAAACAAGAACAATATAGTTCAGTCGAGCAATATAAATTCCAACAATAACAGCATTGCATAATAACTGCCAGAGATAACCAAAGTCCCAAATATAGGATGGGATGAAAAGTTAGTAAAAGAAAGGCCAAATGTATACGGAATCTCAAAAATGATGGGAAAAAGCTAAAGTCCGTTGAAAAATCATTAAGACATCAGTCTGCATTTACGTTCCACAAAATATCTTACTGAAGTTCTCATGGCTTTCCTCATTTAGAATGAGCAAGGAACAGAAAAACTTGTCAATTTCAACAGAGAAGAAAGGCAAGAATCTCTTTTTCTACTAATCCGTGTGGACCGTATCAGGTATGTATCACTATACAAAGGAAAACTCAAATCATGCAGCAACTTACTTAAAACGCAATCATGGATCTGTAATAAGGACATCAACTTGCAGGATTCTTTAAATCATAAACTAAATTGAAAATTAATTTTAAAAATAATCTAAAGTTGATGTAAAAACAACTCAAAATGTAATGAATACACCTTTTTCAAAACTTAAGTATGTGGTAAAGAAAAGGAAAATGCATAGTAAAGAGAACGGCGGTGGCCAGTTAGGCTTGTCACCCAAAACTCTATCCACATTAACTTGGCATGCTTTGTAAATCATATAATCCTGAGCCTAAACAATGTGACATCCAAATTCTACGGAAACCCAACACTTCAACAACTCTAATTTTCCAAACAAGACTAAAACCGACCTTTTTAAATCATACCAGTTAGTCCCTGAACCTAAGATGCTCAAATATATTTGTCATTTCCTCTTTTTTCCCATTTCCTAATAACACTTGGTTTCACCATGCTTGTTTGTGTATATACATGTAACAAATATGCTGAATTTTTATTTTTTGGTTTAAGGGAATAGAAAACGTTACCTCCTCGTAAAACGCATTAATCTCCTCCTCAGTCAGCCCCTCGTCTTCTCCGTCATTTTCATCCCACCCAAGAGAACGAAGAAACGCAGCTTCTTCCTCATCTATAACCATTCCGTTAGAACAAACATTCTTCTCAGCCTCATCATGTGAATCACCATTGCTAGACACATTATTTCCATTTTCTTTTATGCATGTTCCAGCTTCTACCGCCACCTCAGCAGTTCTCTCTACCGTAGCTGAACCAGATGAACTTGTCGAGGACTTTTTTCTCATGAGCTTGAAAAAGTCACTTCGGCTTTGGACCTGAGAAAGCGACGGCCTTTTCTCACCAAAGGGTCCGGTATTTAGGGACAAAGCAGATACTTTCCCTTCAAGATTACCTACCTTTGAGCTACTTGGACTCTTTACATTAGAAGCAGCAACTGAGGTGCCAGCAAGCGAATTAGTCACTACTTTGTTGGAATTAATATTGGTATTGTTATCTTTTCCAACTGGGACACCATTGTCTCGAACTGGCTTCAGAACAAGAAACTTGCCCCCATTTGACGATCTGGGAGTATTAGTAGCCTCAGGTCTGACTTGTCCACTGCGAAGACTTAGATTTGTCAGTTGGGGTGAGTGTGGCTGCTGTTGCTGCAAAGTCTTGGCAGCCACCGTAGGATCAATGGTTCTGAGAGACGTTTTAATCTTTAATTTATCAGAACCATGGACCTAAAAGGACAGAATAAACTGCTCAGTAATCAATGTGCTAAGAAAGAGAAAAAATAAAATAAAAAGTTGTTACACTGTACAGAATCTGATTCTTATTTCCTCAGATTATATAACAAATAAAATCATAATAGTAATAAACTCTAGTCTGATGTTTTGGAAGGTTTTATTATCCTACAACAAGATGAGTAGTCAGTTGAATTTAAATGAGGCACAAATATTTAGTAATGCCTTCTACTAGCAGCCAGAAGAGGAAACAAAACCAGTTGAAGTACAAATTTCTAAGCTTAAAACGTCTTAAGTTCTACGAACGAGATAACCTACAATGGTTTCATAAAAAAATGAAAAGGTGAAATCAATTAAACCCAGCAGATCCACTCATACAAATACAATACAGACTACAGAGCAATACAAGCAGATACCACTTCCAGTCTTCCTAACACGACCTACAAATTTTCAGCAAACACCTCTACCTTGGATAAAATACAAAAAAAATACAACAACTTCTCTAATGCAATGAGGCAGTGAGAAGAAACAACGTTTTTGCCAACTACTATACAAAAGAAAGAAAGTTAAGGTCTATTGCATGACGAAACATATCATTCCGGGTTCGAAATATTTCTCGTTTGCACCCCAAAAATTAAAGCAAAAAGGTTCGATCTCTCAATAGAAGATCCAGTAGCTATTTCATTGGTAATAAATTGTGTCAAGGACATGTATCATGTTGTCAAGAGAAAACTTACTACAATCCAAACTCGTCATAGACTATGTAATAGAGAATGTTTCTTGTCAGTTGTTATAGTAACAGAAAACACAAGTTTGCTGTAAGAGCCATTAAGACTCGATGAGTAGTACAATCTCCAATGCATAAAATAGCTGTTTTAAGAGCTTTCATCTACTTGGAAAAAAACGCAGTGTCAAGAATTCCATGAATCAAACAATCTAATTGCAGATGTCTGCACATACTATAGGATTAAATATGTAGATAGGCAATGAAGACGCCAAATCTGGAAACCTACAAAAGTAAATATAGACAAAGAATAGTCCAGAACTATGACTGTCATCTAACCAACTATCCACATTGAAAACAAATCCACGCCATACAGCAAAATACCAATGATATCACAGTTCATGAAAAACATAGTAATAAGTATATCCTAACTTTGCTTGATAAGGTCTGGTAGTGTACACAGATCCTAGTAGAAAAAGTAATCCAGAAACCAAATCAGAACTTGTCGGAATTAAAAGACAATCCATTTATGGTCAGAAGTAAATGGAACAGCTCCCAGAGTTGTCAATTTCCACTCTAGAAAGGGTGATCTCTAATTTTAACATTAATCTTCCAGTTTGTAGTATAATATTATAATTTAAGACACATACAAAGAAAGCGACAAAAACAGGAATAAAGCCAATCTTACCAATCCTTTAGGCATCGAGGGTGTCACAGGTATTAATTGCTTTGATTGCTTTATGGCCAATTCCTCCAGCATCTGTGTCTTATCAGGTAACTGCCAATAAATACATTTAGAAGATCCATAGGAATACATATAACACACAAAAGAAATATTAACCCAACAAGATTGTATAGTTACCTGAGATGGAGTACGAGCTCGAGCTGGTCCCTGAGACAATGCCTCGGCCATATTTGGCCCTCCCAAAGGACTCGATATCGCTGGAGTGGAATTTAAAGGAACAATGTGTTGAACAGATATAGGCCTAAGGTTGTTTCCGATGATTGTAGGCACCTCCGCTAATGCAGACGTCCATCCCTCACCTCCAATCAAGCTTTGCATACCCACACTCACTCCAGGAGACGGAACTCTACGGACATCTCTCTCCTCAACTCCTAGAGAGGGAAAATCCTTGTCGAACGCGGCTCTACGGGCCCCACTACTGTGTATTCCTCCCGAAATAATGCCATTATCATTACTACCAAAGATCTTTACATCCAAGGATTTTTTAGACAACGGGTCGCTTGGTTTCCTAACCAACAACGAACAAGAACGCCTCAACGTATCCTTCTCACTCCTGCTAACTAACGAATCCCCGAGCGGTTCAAAGTTGTCAAGTTCCCAAAGGTTCTTATTCAAACTCAACGGTTTATCCCTCTCTTTGTCACGGTTTCTAGGGTTACGGTTGAAACTACTATAAGGGTGCTTCGAAGACCCATTACTATTATTCGAACTATAACGAGAATTACCCGAAGAAGCACGGTCTAAAAAGGGTCGGTTTAGGTTTTTGTCACCACTAATCTTAGAAATCCCGTTTCTTGGCGAGTTTCTAGACGAATGAGCAGCGGATACGTAATGATGGGCCGAAGTGGCAACCCCACTGATATTTCCAGAGTTTTTCAACCATTCTGGAACTAAACTAGGCTCACTTCTCTCCATGAGAAGCAAACATGATACTAATGAATTTACAAGAAACCTCGGGTCGTGTCCTCTTTCTTAACCCTCCTAAACTCAAAACTAATCAAAATCCAATTTCCTCGCTACAATATTACGCCTCGTAACTAACAATTTCCAAACCCTTCAGATATATATTCACATGTACCTATATTTTTCGCAACTGTTCACAACAATCATACAAATATGGTAGTTTAATCAAACACCAAACACTGAATTCCTCTCTCCCGAATAACCAAACACCGAAAACTGCAACCCAATTCTTGATATTTATATTTTAAAAAAACAATTAACACCCCCAAATTTCCTCCGAAACCCTAGAATCAATACCGAAAAACAATAAAGGCCGTCAAGAAAAACACAAAAACTCTAGAAGACCCTCATTGTTCATATAAAAACGAACTATTCGGCAAAAAACCCAATCTCGATTCCAAACAAATCAAACCCTAAGGCCCAAACTGTCCCACAATTAAGACCCAAATACCCAATTCAAATAACAGCGGTTACAAAAAAACTCAATATATATATATATATATATATGTATGATATAGCGAATTGATGAAAAACTCGTAGAACCGAGTTAATAAACACGACAGTCTCAATGAAAAGACGATAATTATAGAGAGAGAATCACAAACCCTAACTCTAAGTGGGTCCCAATCAAGATCCGGAGAAACCCTAATCGGTATAATAACCGTCAAATGCGATGAAACCTTATAGATAGATATAAATATATATATATATATATCTAAGGAGAAGGTAGAGTGATATTAGGGCAGATATAGATAGATATAGTTGTATATATATGTAGAGAGATAGAGAGAGTAATCGTCTGTTGGGTTTGGAGAGAGAGCGAAAACGTATCAACAAGAACACAACCAGCCTCTTTCGTGAGAAATTAAGTTTTGATTTATTAGTATATTCATTATTTGTTTAATTGCTTGGGTAATATATCCTTTTGATACCTTGGTACTTCTAGAAATTATGAATTTGACCTCATCATCGCTTCAAATTATACATTTCACCCTCCTATTACTAATGTTTTGCCACCACATGCCTCACCTATTCAATAGTAAATAATTCCCTTAATATATAAGGAATTTTTGAGTTTTTTGCCAAAATGGTACAGTCCACTGGGTTATTTCCCAGAATGGGCTACCTTTCTGAAATATTCCCAAAATGGTCTACTTTCGAAAAACGACCGATCGAAATGATTAAAACGACCGGTCGTTTTATTATTGAACTCTCTGGAACAATTTGGACAATAAACGATCGGTCGAATTGGATAATACGACCGGTCGTTTTTCAGACAAAAACGATCGGTCGTTATGTACGTTTCGATCGGTCGTTTTAATAGTGAACTCTCTGGAAGAAATCATACCTAAAACGATTTCTACTATGGTGAAAAACGACCGATCGTAATGTACAGAACGACCGATCGGTGTGGAACGAAAATGTTCCAGTAAGCAAACCTTAAACATGACCGATCGCTACTATAAAACGACCGATCGTTCGTTTTTGGTCTGAAAAACGACCGATCGGAATGTACAGAACGACCGATCGTTTTTGGTCCAAATTGTTCCACAGAGTTAATGATGAAAACGACCGGTCGTTTTATTCATTTCGATCGGTCGTTTTTCGAAAGTAGACCATTTTGGGAATATTACAGACAGGTAGCCCATTCTGGGAATTTGTGTGGTCCACTAGACCATTTCAGCAAAAAACTCGGAATTTTTATCGGCAACGTCATTATACAGTAGAGTTTTTCTTAATCCATCATTAGCTTCGTTATTCGAAAATCAAAATTGTAATTCTGAAAACAGATTCGTACTTTCCAAGTACGAGGCTTGACTTTTTTGAATTTGTTGACTTTTTAAAAATTTGTATGTTCTTTATTCTAAAGGATCACGGTTCATAAAAGAATCAATACCTTTTTGAGCATTTTTTTAATAATTAATTCATGAATATTGTATATTACATTCTTACAAAGTGAAATTTTACTGTAATACTTTGCAACGTCATAATAAAAGTCTTGTTTTCTTTAGTGTTGAGTTGATAGCTATTTCTGGTCGTAATTTGCTCCGTGTGACACTTAATAAAAGTTTTTTTCATAAAAAAAATCATTATTTTGTCCAATGCATTGGAGAATACCGACAAAAGCTATAGGATCAATTTACAAAAATATGAATACTTTTTTTGAGATAAAAAATAGGAAAAGTCAAAAAAGTCAATAAATTTGAAAAAGTCAAGCCTCGTAATTGGGAAGTACGAGTGTGTTTTCAGAATTACGACTTTGATTTATGAATAACAAATATAGAGCTGGATTAAGAAAAAATCGACTGTATAAAGACGCTACCATTTTTATCACTAAAATAGTGGTTGCATTATATTCATTTTACCGTCCCTTAAATTAAAGGTATTTCATCTCATCTACAATAAACCATCTATTTCCCCTAAAAAGGCTGAACCAATGTTTGTCCGGTGAGTGTTGTAACCCCCGCTGTAATTTGAAAAGCTATTATTTTATATGTATTTATTAATCAAAGTCTAATGTAGTGTAATGGTACAATGTTAAAACCAGAATTTTTGAAGTGATGTTTGCTTGTTGGTTCGAATCTACACATGAGAAATTATCATATTTTGGCTTTTTGTAAAAATATCACATTGGTACTATTATCTGTATATTATATGTTGTGATAAGAACATTTTATTTTATTTTTATTTTGACAAAAAAAAATAGTCTATAAACATTGTACAATTTTTCAAAATCTTCATAAATATTGAAATTTAAAATCACTAGTATATCTTTGTAGTTGTACTAAATATAATAACTACATGGTTTGAATTTATTAAAATGCAATTGATTATTTATTGTTATCGTTTAATTTAATCAATCGGGGAGAATATTGGAGAATTTAAAACATTATTTGCAAAATAATTATCGGATCTAAATAAAAAAAAAGATATATATCCATTATGTGTCCCCGCTCAACCGAAATTCTGCCGCCGCTCCTCTCCTAAAACATATCAATAAGTTTTGTTATTATCGCACTCTAGTTTTTTAACCACGCATCATTCAACACAACCATTGATTTTCTTAGAAATTATGAATTTATTGCAATCAGATAGCTGATGTGTTCCCTCATACTCATTCCGTTCTTAAAAAAAAATTCCCTTTTAAAATTGCACAAACTTTAACAATTTGTGATTAGTGAACCTGTAGATTACTAAAATGCTCTCAATTTTTGTCAAATCATATGTCATATTGTATCATATAATATTTTTTTCATAAAATAAAGGGTAAATGGATATTTTCATTAAAAAAAATTAATACTTTAGTAAGATGGACAGTTATTTAGGTACGTACTAAAATAAAATAAGACACAACTATTTAGATGTGATTTGAGTAATAAATAGACTAATTGGGTGCTCACATATGATTGAAAAGTTAGTCAAAATTCAATTTCTTTATAATGTTGGTTCTTCTTTTTTTTCAAATTATCCCATTTTGGTTACGGTATATAAACTTAATTGTAACAAATGAATCATCTCAATAAAACTGCTTTTTCTAGATTATTTTATATAGCGTTAAACTTTTTTTCCAATTATAACGTCGATAAGTATGTTACAGAGAACAATATACTTCTTATCCTTAACATTATCGACATCAATTCAATGTAACACATAAAACTAAAACAAATTTACTGTGATAATGAAGTTTATTAGGAACTGAAAACACATGTTGCAAAAGACGATTGTAATTCGGTAATCAAAGATCCGGTTTATTCTTATTTATTTTGAGACTAGATCTTTATGTTGTAGTATTTTCTCATAGAATTTTTGTATGGTTAATAACTGCAGTATGTATATACTTCGATGACGCTTTGTTGGGTTGTTGGCAAACTTTCTTTTGGTCAATTTATGCGGATGGTGTTGTACGGTGTCTTTCATTTGCGATTATCCTATTACTATTCGTACTTTGTTTGGTGCACTCAATAATATTTCACTACTACGTTTTCGTGATAGGCAGAAAACAAATTGGCTAAACAAATTGTTAGGGTCGATACAGGCGAACACAAAGAAAGACAGAAAACTAAACCGAGCACACACACTTTGATAACGGAGTTCACCCAAATTGGCTACGTCTTCGGGCCGCTACACGTGGCACTTAATATTATTAAGAGGATTACAAAAGTAATCTAGCTAAACACAAGCTATGGTTCTCTCGCAAATAGAACTCTCTCTTTATAATGTAGAGGTGTTTGTGTAGGTGTAATTAAAATACAAGATATTGGGACATATAAATAGAACCCAACATGGGTCATATTACAATTCCAAGTGATGTGGGATAATAAGAAGACATGGCCAAAACTCATTTGGCTCCACAACTCAACAATCTCCCACTTGGAGTCAAATGTCGAGTGCTTCAAAAGAACTCCAATTATCCCCGACCACCGAACTCATTGTGCTCCACCGAGCAGAATGCTCCCATCGGTATCCTTGTATAGTAATTGATACTCTGCCGTCATCGGCGAGTACCCATTCTTCCAGTGTAGCGGCGACCCTGAGCCTCAAGCTCGGAGTCCTACTGAGGTTGCACACAGCCTCAGTTTGTCGATTGTAACAGTCTTCGTTAGCATATCGGCGGGGTTCTTAGCGCCCTCAATCTTTCCTAGCGCGAAGATTCCATCTTCCAGAACGTCCCGGATAAAATGGTAACGAATCTGTAGTGCTTGGTGCGTAAATGGAATACAGGGTTCTTAGCTAGCTGAAGTGCACTTTGACTATCACAGTGCAGAACTCCCTTGTCGGTCCTCTGACCGAGCTCCTCTAAGAAACCTTGCAACCAAATCATCTCTTTGCTTGCTTCCGTCACCGCGACGTACTCAGCCTCTGTGGTCGACAGTGCAACAATCTTTTGCAGCTTCGATGTCCAACTCACAGCAGTACCACCGTAGGTACAAACACATCCCGTTGTGCTCTTTCGGCTGTCCAGATCACCGGCCATGTCAGCATCCACATAGCCGTGCAGGCCTTCCGAGGTCTTTCGGAAACATAATGTCAAACTCACGGTACCCGAGAGATATCTCAATATCCACTTCACAGCTTCCCAATGGTGCTTGCCCGGGTTACTCATGTAACGACTGACAACTCCCACTGCATGGGCAATGTCCGGTCTTCTACAGACCATAGCGTACATCAGGCTACCAATTGCTGAAGCATAGGGTATGTTCGACATACGATCCTTTTCTTCCTCATCCAAGGGTGATTGTTCATTCGACAAGCTAAAGTGTGCGGCTAGCGGTGAGCCTACAGCTTTGGCATCACTCATGCTAAATCGTGCCAACACTTTCTTCACATACTCGGCTTGCGACAGAAACAGGGACCCATCCCTTCCACGAGATATCCTCATACCGAGGATCTGATTTGCGGCACCCAAATCTTTCATCTCGAACTGTTTCGCCAACTGTTGCTTGACCTTGTTAATCTCAACAAGGCTCGACCCGGCGAGCAACATGTCATCTACGTACAACAGTAGTATGACGTACGAAGAGTTCGCAAATCTCTTCACGAAACAGCAGTGATCACTATCACTTCTTTCGAACCCGGTATCCGCCATGAAACTGTCAAACTTCTTATACCACTGCCGTGGTGCTTGTTTTAGCCCGTACAAGCTCTTCCTCAGTTTGCAGACCAGTTTCTCTTTTTCCTTTTCGGCAAACCCTTCAGGTTGGAGCATGTAAATTTCTTCATCAAGATCTCCATGGAGAAAGGCAGTTTTCACATCTAACTGCTCAAGATGAAGACTCGCATTTACAACAATGCTCAACAATAGCCGAATAGTCGTCAACTTTACGACTGGTGAAAAGATCTCGGTGTAGTCAATTCCTGCCTTTTGCTGGAACCCTTTGACTACTAGGCGTGCCTTATACCGTTTCGTGCCGTCTTGTTCCTCCTTCAGTCGGAACACCCATTTATTGCTCAGTGCCCTCTTCCCATTGGGCAGTTCGGCTAACTGCCAAGTCACATTCTTCTCGAGCGACTTCATCTCATCCTTCATTGCGAGCTCCCACTTGCTCGAGTCTTTCAGCTCCAGAGCTTCTTCTCTACTTTCGGGCTCTCCTGCATCACTGAGTAATATGTAATGCAGGGAAGGAGAGTATCGGGCAGGAGGTCTCCTCATGCGATGACCTCGACCTAATTCAGGTCGGGGAGTTTGGGGCAGCTCCTCGGCCTCTTCAGCCTCTGCTGGTGGGTTGTCGAGCACCACTGGCTCATCTTCAGTGTCATTTTCCAAGTCCAATCTTGGAAACGCATTCATGTCGACCATACCACTTTCCTCGGACGGGAGCGCTTGTTCTTCCACATTTTGTCGATCTTTGTACAAAATGCTTTCGTTGAAGATGACATCTTTACTGCGAATGATCCTCTTTGCTTGACCATCCCAAAAGCGATATCCAAACTCAGCTCCACCGTACCCCACAAAGTAACACACTTTGGATTTCGAGTCAAGCTTGGTACGTTCATTTATGTCGACATGATATATGACAGACAACCGAACACTCGCAAGTGTTCATACGAGATAGGCTTTCCTATCCATACTTCCTCGGGAATTCTCCTCTCTAATGGCACTGAGGGTCCACGGTTAATGAGGTAAACCGCCGTGCTTACTGCATGTGCCTACAAGGCTTTGGGCAACCCACTTTGCAGTCTCATACTCCTAGCACGCTCATTGATTGTTCGGTTCATTCGCTCGGCCACGCCATTCTGCTGTGGCGTTCTTCGGATGGTCTTCTCTATTCGAATGCCTCTTTGAGCACAGAACTCTATGAACTTCGCATCAATGTACTCCCCGCCGTTGTCGGACCTCAAACACTTGAGTTTATTCCCGGTCTCCAGTTCGACCATGGCCTTCCATTCTTGAAATTTCTTAAACACCTCAGACTTGTGTTTCAAGAAATAGACCCATGTTTTCCTCGTCGAATCATCGATGAAGGTCACATAGTACTGAGCTCCTCCCAGTGAGGTTACTGGAGATGGTCCCCATATGTCTGAGTGGACCAGTGCTAGCTTCTCCTTCTTGGGAGCTTTTCCATCCTTCCGGAAGCTTACTTTCTTCTGCTTCCCGAAGATGCAACCTTCGCACATGTCGAGGTTGACAGACTTCAAGCCTGGAAGTTTGTTGTCCTTTGCTAACACCTTCATCCCCTTATCACTCATGTGACCCAACCGTCGATGCCACAGTTCCGAGCAGTCATGCGACACAGCTGCCGCCACTGTACACTCCTCATCGGTCGTCATGTACAGTGTACCGACCTTGCTCCCTCGGGCTATCACCATAGCTCCTCGTGAAACTTTCCAAGCTCCACAGCTAAACGAAATGGAGTGCCTTTCGGCATCGAGTTGACCTACTGAGATCAGATTCTTGGTCAACCTCGGGACATGCCTCACTTTCGTTAGCTTCCATACCGATCCATTTGGAATGCGAATCTTCACATCGCCCATTCCAACAACCTCCAACGCTTCTCCGTCGGCTAGATACACTTTACCGAAATTACCCGCAGTGTAATTTTCGAATAAATCCTTCTGAGCAGTTGTGTGAAATGATGCCCCAGAGTCTAGAATCCATGAATCTATATCTCTCTGTTCGGCAAGCATTAAACAGTCACCCGAATCCTCGTCGCTCGCAACATTAGCCACGTGATCACGGCCGGTACCCTTCTTCGGCTGTCTGCACTCATGACTGAAGTGCCCCATACCCTGGCAGTTATAGCACCGAAGATTCTTCTTACTTCGATCGCTATCTTTGCCTCCTCGGCTTTGCCCTCTTCTACCTAGGGATTGCGAACGTCCTCTGACGTCACATACCCTGGCCTTACCCCGGTCTCTTGAACCCACGTTCAAGGCTGCTCCATCATTTGAGCATTCACCCATATCCAATCTCCTGAGTTCCTCAGCGAGTATTTGATCTCGGATGCCGTTGTAAGTCAGTTTCTCCTTTCCAATTGAGTTGCTAACAGCAGCTCGCATGAATTCCCAACTGTTCGGTAAAGAGGCTAGCAGTATAAGGGCTCTCACTTCGTCTTCAAAAGTTATCTCCACCGCATCCAACTGATTTACGGTGTCGATGAACTTGTTCACGTGACTCGCGACAGGTGTCCCCTCAGCCATGCGTAGGTTGAACAACTTACGCATGAGATGTACCTTGTTGTTCGCGGATGGTTTCTCATACATGTCGGTGAGGATCTTCATCATCCCCATCGTCGTCGTCTCTCTTGCGACGTTATGTGCTACACTCCTAGATAGTGTTAGGCGGATCACTCCCAACACTTGTCGGTCTAAGAGTTTCCATGCCTCCTCGGTGGTCGTGGTCGGCCTTTCCTCAAGGAGAACAGGCTGATGCATCTTCTTCCCGTAGAGGTAGTCCTCTATTTGCATTCTCCAGAATGCGAAGTCCTTCCCGTCGAACTTCTCGATCCCGTGTGCGGTTCTGTCTTCTTTCGCCATCGATCTTCCTCAGCTCTGATACCACTTGTTAGGGTCGATACAGGCGAACACAAAGAAAGACAGAAAACTAAACCGAGCACACACACTTTGATAACGGAGTTCACCCAAATTGGCTACGTCTCCGGGCCGCTACACGTGGCACTTAATATTATTAAGAGGATTACAAAAGTAATCTAGCTAAACACAAGCTATGGTTCTCTCGCAAATAGAACTCTCTCTTTATAATGTAGAGGTGTTTGTGTAGGTGTAATTAAAATACAAGATATTGGGACATATAAATAGAACCCAACATGGGTCATATTACAATTCCAAGTGATGTGGGATAATAAGAAGGCATGGGCAAAACTCATTTGGCTCCACAACTCAACAACTAGATCTTTATGTTGTAGTATTTTCTCATAGAATTTTTGTATGGTTAATAACTGCAGTATGTATATACTCCGATGACGCTTTGTTGGGTTGTTGGCAAACTTTCTTTTGGTCAATTTATGCGGATGGTGTTGTACGATGTCTTTCATTTGCGATTATCCTATTACTATTCGTACTTTGTTTGGTGTACTCAATAATATTTCACTACTACGTTTTCGTGATAGTTGAGATTTTTTATATTGTATTTTACGTCTTTTTGGTTTAGTTTTATCGTCTGTCTAGGGTTGGATAAGTTGTGTGTGGTTTTAAGAGTTGGTGGATATGTTGACCCCATTTATGCTTCTATATTATTTCAATTTGCTTAGCGCGCTGAGTTTGTTCCAAGGGCACTGAAATTATGTAATTTCGTCCATTGTTATCAATAATATGGAGTGTTTAATAAAAAATAAAAAATTGCAGCATGTATATTTATTATGCTGAAGTATAGTATTCCATACATATATAGCATCCGCATCCGTTTCTCTAGTAATTCCTTTAAATTTAAAGTAAATCTTATCCTTTTAATGATTTTAGCTAGACTTTTATATTTTTATAAAAACTTAGCTTTCCTCCCTACCAATTCCTCTATTCTTTTTAAATAATATGATTTTATCTTGTAGAAAGATAAATGAACAAAAATATGTTGATTTGTTGGTTTAAATAATTAATAAAAGGTCAATTATAATATTATTATAATTATGATGGAGACGCACATTCTCTTAAACAGGGAGGAGTATCATATCATACTATTAATATAAGTGAACTCGAGAAATCTTGAGGTTGTCCAATTTTACTAATTTTTTCCTAAAATGTCTCTATTCCAATTTACTAATTACTAAAATAACTTAATGCAATTTAAATAAATATTTTTTTTTCACATATCAAATCATCTCTCAAAAAAATCATCATACATGTATTTTTATATTACTATAATAATAAAACATTATATTTTTACGATATTCAACCAATTATTTTTGTAAACTTTATGAAAATGTTAAATTTATTTGTGTCGGATCATATTTATACAATTACGTGTCACACACGCAACGCGTCGGCTACGATTAGTAGTGTATTATATTAGTTTTAAGGTCAATCCTATGGTAATGAATGCATAAGTATTTTTTCTTTGATATAATTCATAATTTTAAAGAAAAAAAATATTATTGGATAGAATTGATGTGGTTGCTTAGTTCTTTAGCTGACCATGGGAATTGGAATGATTCCACATTTTACCATTGAAAAATGTTTGTCGCTTGTTCACATTCTAGATGAATACAATCCGGACGGTTGCAAGTTGGAGCTGTGGGTCATAAATGATAAATTGATAGTATATGAGATGCCTAGAAATTCATACCGAAGGGGTGCCCATTTTGTCCCGTCTGTACTAATGTAATACGGCACTGGATGCAGTTTATTCACCACTGATAGATTACGGTTTTTAATTTCATGGAATGTTAGATGAATAACGGTTGCTTTCCTTACTTTTGATTTATTTAACCAACTAATTATGATTTGGTAAATACGCGGTACTAAAATTTAACCTTTCAATCCAATAAAAAAATAGAAAATTATATTTATGACCACCATAAACTTCAATATTAATTAAAATATATGTATGTAATATTCTTTTTATCAAAAATTCAAAATAGTATATATCTTTTCTAAGCATTTTGTAATAAGAGACCGGACAACAATAGTGCATTTATCTATTACGAGCCCAGTTATACGGTTATACCTTATATTATCTATCATATTTCGTACCTCTTTGGTTATTTTCGCTCACATTTTAAATTTTCAGAACTTGTTTCGCACGTTGATAAGCTTTTGAAGTATATTATATGCAAATTTCATTACATTTAGACATAATATTGTTGAACACCATTTTTTTTAAAACATTTAAATGTTTAATTTACATTAATTTTAATATTTATCTTCAATAAAATTTGTGAGATTTTTTTCTCAAAATAATTATTGGATGTATTGATACATGTGTTCATTGGAATTGTAGAAATTATTTAAAAAATTTAAATAAATTTTTTGGCTTAAATAGGGAAGGAGTAGAGGATGGTAAGGTGAAGATATGGACTTATACAAATACTATAACAGGGGAGAGAGATCAACGAGAAGGCATCAATAATTGACTTATTGACTTGTCAATTCTTTCAAAGGTAATGCAGTATTTAACTTGTTTTCATCCATTTTGAAACTAGATTACAACACTTACAAAGTAATGGTCTCATATTTGAATTTCAATTGATTAGGGGATCTTTATGTAATTACACCATCCGTGCGGAGAGGTCAATGTCTATATTATCCTGTTATCTTTTGTTTCGTGTGTTTATTTTTTTATTTCCTATTATAGTCAGCAATTGCATTACCAAATTGTCACTTGTTTCTCTTTTATACGAAATCTTTTTGGCCATAAGTGGAGATTTTTTGCTCTGTAAGGGCAATTATGTTATTTCCAAATAAAGGGTTTGTTAGGCAGATTATCATGTGCCACGTCACTTATTAACTTCACCGGTCAAGGCACTGCACTGCCTATATGGCTATATCCACAATTGGCCACGACTACTTTTAATAAGGAGTATAAAATTTTGTTTTGCTAAAATTATAAACAACAATTATTTGAGAATTTTATTATATACAACAGTAATTGATTTTAGGAATACGGGGAAAAAAATAGTTACAAAATATATTTTAAACAATTTCTTTCAAACAGTACATGCATATGAAAACATTAAAACGTGTCTGGTGACACTCAAAAACATATTTTTGGTTAGTTTTGAGTTTGTTAAACATGTGAATACTTGTTTCACCAAACACACTTGGGAAACTGCAGACTTCTCCCCTGTAACAATTTTGTTTGGGGTTTAGTCTTCCCTCACAAATATATTTAGTTACTATTTCAGCTAATTATAAATAAAAAACAAAAAAAATCTTAAAATCGGTGAATGGATAAACAAACAGAAAAAAAAATCCAAAAAAAAAGTAAAAAAAACATGTAAAAGCTCTAAAAATAAATAAAAAATCACAAAAAATACAAAAACATTTACGCATATTAAAATGATATAGATCGGACATAGTATCAAACAGAATCACGTCGACACACGATCATACAAAATTACAAACCCACATGGGATCGCGTGAGCATATTATCACGGGCACGCTATCACACACGGATAGACTAATACATGATCACATAGGATGGCATGTTTACATGATCATGTTGGATTGGACAAACAAATGATCATACAAGATCACACAGGATTACAAATAACATATGATCACATAATAAGAGCACAGATGATTACACAATAACACAAAAACATGATTACATATACGAGCACATAGGATCACACGGATGAGTACACAAGATCATGCTCATAAGTATATAGAATCACACACAAAAGACAAACACATAACAACATATGATCACGCTATATAACAGACATATGATCATGCGAGATCACACACATGGGTAAATATGATCACGCAAGTGGGTATATATATTATCGCATATGATTCATTAGACGTACATAAATACACATGATCATACATAAATGTCAACAAAAGATCAAACAAGATTACACCTATGAGTACGCAGGATCACACACATTAATACAAATGTACTAATATCACACAAGCTGATCATGGACATAAAATCACAGATTAATCGCACGGCCACGTGATCACACATACAGACACATATGGTGACATATGATATGCAAGACTACATATAAAATAATAAAATAGGGAAATCCTTCGTTGCATGCCTTCCACCGTGCTGCCATAGATGCTCAACTGCGTAGACCTAGACAAATCATTTTTATTATGTTTAAGCGTACACCTTGCAGACAAATCATTTTTATTATGTTCAAGTTTAGGCAAACTCGTAAGAACTTTTTGTTTTGGATTATATAATATAATTCCGCTAATTAAATTATACAAGGTCACTAAAGATGATGACTTTTTTCCCGAGAATCCTTATTCAAAATGAGCAATGTTGAATAAAATTAGGTTTCACCTTTGTCTCAACTTGGTACGAGGATGAATAATTACATATAAAAAAAACTCGTGAGTTGTAAAGATTTCCCATTATATACATTTAACCTACTACCAATTAACCAAGTAACATGTTACCTATTAGAACTATTCATGTGTTATAACCTTCGTCTCAATTTGTATGGTTTCTTAATTTCTCCCCCTTCCCATCTATCTTCTCCCTATTTCTCTTTTTGTTGTCGTAATATACCATCATCAAATTTTGAATACGATTTATTCCAAAGTTTGAATCGACTTGTTATACACAAACACTTTTTTTGTTGAACCAATCATCTATTTTTTTTTAACTTTTTTTTTGCAATTTTTTATCTTCCTATGTTATGTTTTTTTTCTTAATTTTTTTTTTCCAGAAAATTCACTATTTACATTTTTCTAAATTAATATTAATCTTTCCTCACCCTTCTTGATTTGTCTTTAAAATTTGAATAAAGAAAAGAGATAGCATAGAGAAGTAGGGTCACAATTAATTGGGTTACAAGTTATCATATATATCTCTTTGCAAACAAGTATTAGAAGTCACATGTGAGTTTTTGGGTATGGAGTACCAACCTATACTTATATATCCAAATGAAATTTCCCTTAAAAAAATACAAAATAAAAAAACTGTTTTGTGAAGATATAGAATCGTACTTTAAAAAAAAAGTATATAGAGAATTGCGTGGACACATAATCAATTAATCACATACACTACAAAAAAATACTCAAATAGCGACGGAATTAGTGACGGTATTTTTTGTTACGAGCTTATTAGCGACGGTTTTTGTGACGGTTTTGTGACAGTTTAGTCAATTTGTGACGGTTTTGTGACGGTTTTATCAATTTGCGACAGGCTTGTGACAGTTTTTGACTCTCACTAAATCAAACATTATTTTGTAGTGATAAGTACATAACCTTACGCAGATGAATGATCACATTAAATTGCATGGAACAAGATCACAACCACATAATTATACATGATCACACACATGAATACACATAAAAAAAATTATATAGAGAATTGCATGGACACATAATCAATTAATCACATAAGTACATAACCTTACGCGGATGAATGATCACATTAAATTGCATGGAACAAGATCACAACCAAATAATTATACATGATCACACACATGAATGCACATAATCTTAATCATGATTTAAGATTTATAATCATTTGTAACTAAATTTCTAAAAACTCGTTTGATGCCAAAATGCTAAATTTAAAACTTATGCGTTAGAAACTATAAATTTGTGATAGCTTTGGGTGTTAATGGTATGACTTTTGACTAACTAAGACTCAATTGGAGAGAGCACGTTATTATCATCATCAAGTCAAACATATATTTACTTTTTGAAAATTTCAATTTTGACTTAAAAATTGAAAATGTAAGTCAAAGTTAAAGAGTAATTTTGGAGGTGACAATTATTTAAGAAAAATTGAAGTAGGTCTGTCTAATTATCACTCGTTTCATACAGGGTGGAAGTAGAACTTTAAGTTTGGAATTGTCAAAAAAAAAATGACATTTAAAAGTACTACCACATTACTCTTAAAAAAATTCACTATTTTGTATAATTTTAAAAAAAATAAAAAATGATCAAACCGCCACCCCAATTGTTTTGCCGTTTTGTCAGCTAAAACCAACTCATTCAAAAAACATAGACTTGATTTTTTTGAAAGAACTAGATAAAAAACGACCTAAAAATACAATTTAATAAAGAGAACGTAAAGAATCAAACTTATATTTAATACTCAAGTTCACAAAATATTTGCTCAAATTGTTAAGATTTTGATTTTTTTTAATGAATTTTTGTCATTTATTCTTGATAAATTTCATAATTTATGGACAACATGTTAATCAAAATGTATAATTTTTAGATTTATAACTTTATTCTTTTCTCTAAATTAAAATATGAATGATTTTATTTTGTGTACCACCGTTGGAATATATAGCAAAATATTTAATCTTAATTTGAGAATTTTTTTTCTATTTTTCTCGAATAAAAGTTCGAATAATTTAGATAACAGATAATAAAATATGGTACATTGAAAATGATAGAAGTATTCTGAATCCTGTTAAATTAGTGTATGTGATACACTGATACTAGTAGCCACTAATAAATAAAACATTTTTTTGTTAGTTATGTAATGTGCTATTGCAAGTCAAGTACTTACGCCCACAATTTGAATTTTTATTTACTCCTACTATTTGTAATGTTCAATCTTTTTTAAATAGTATCACTATAAAAATGTATGTAATAGTACGTAAGTACAAAAACAAAATATAATTTTAAAATGGGTTGTCGGAAATAAAATTTAAGAGATTACCAAAATATTACTTACAAATTAATTTGGAAAACAATACATAAAAAAAATGAAATTATTAAAAATTGTAGGGTTGATACAACAGCCCTGGTCATCTGCATGTTCCGCCTATGGTTTCACACAACCTAGAGAGAAATATAGAGTTGCATGTATATCCTTTATTTTCCAAGGCATACCACTTAAAATGAGACATAAACACCGTATCTATACTATTATTTAAGCAAATACTCCTTGTGAGGTCAGCCAAACTGTTTTTTTTAAAAACCCTTAAATTAAAAGAATTACAAAAAAACCCTTAGTAACATTTAATTTGAAAAAAATAACTACCCAGGTTTTAAAAATTCATTCCACGTTTTAAAAAATATCCCTCTCCCTCCTTTTTTTTTTTTTACTTTCTACAGTAGAGAAAATCCACGCTCTGCCATTGCCAGGTATTAAAATACTCACTAAATTTATACAATCATTTAAAGATTTGATATTTTTTTTAAAGGCTTGTGTTTTATATCAGTGTGTAGTAATCACACACACATCGCATGGGCGTAATTCACTAGTATGATCTAAAATGTAGAGGTGTATGAGTTTATTATTTTCTAGACAAACATAACTCTTAAAAAGTAACATTTACACCGTATATGTAAACGCACAATACAAATTTTAGACGAAATCAGAATTAGATCACACAACGCCTAATTCCGGCTAATAACCGCCTATTATGTTTATGTTCACCCTGTGCTTTTTTATATTCCGGCTAATAACCGCCTATTATGTTTAAGTTCACCATGTGCTTTTTTATAATAGTGATGTTGGGGTGTCAACAAATAGTATGGGTACCAAGTAGTATAAATTAGAAATTACGAAACCTTTTATGTAGTTAATTAAAACAAAAAAAGCCCATTTAAGTTTAGATGCTAGATTTTTCGACTGCATTTTATCTTATTTTACGTGCAAACAGTAACTTTTTTTTACGAACCATAAGTCATATTTACGGTTTGAATTTTGGTCGAACCGTAAGTCATTTTCACGGTTTGAATTTTGGTCAAACCGTAAGTCTGACTAACGGTTCGTAATTCGTTTTCACGGTTTGACTGTTAAATGACGAAATTTCCTATGCGTCTTAAATCAACCTATTTTACAGTAAGGTTCGTCGATCGATCGGCTTTGAGACTTTGAGCTAATCAGAACAACCATTACACTACAACAACATTTTTATAAATTAACTAACTTAACAAATGTATATACAATTGTTAAGAACATAATTATGTCATATATTCAAAAATTGATAGAGGGCTTTTATAAAACATACTAGCACATTCAGCCCACGTGATGTGTGGTGTAACATGTGATTTGGTGTACGAAGTATAAAAAAGTCAAAAATAAAAAATGTTGAATTAAAAAAGTTAGTTAAAAGCTCATAATTAAAACAAACTTAAAATCAAACAAGTAAACGACTGCATGATATTTTATCATGATAAGTGACATATATTATTCAAAAGATTAATTGAGGCATGATAACATATAATTTTTTTTTTGAGTGATTGCCCGTTTTGATACTCAGAAGAACCCATTAAAATTCTGAATGAATATGACAAATCAAACACACAAAATTTAAGGAAAGCACAAAAACAAATATCAGATCAATTAAAAATAATAACGCAAAGTAAAATGATACTCACATAACTCTTGCACTCCAGACCACACTCCCTTAGGTGGCATTAGATGGCAAGTGATGTGGCAATTTCATTAAATTGGAAAAAATGGTGGGAATAAATTGGAGAGAAAATGGTGGAAATAAATTGGAGTGCACTCCAGATCACACTCCCTTAGGTGGGTGTGAGTTATATATATATATATATATATATATATATATATATTAGTAATACCAAATTTAATAATTTTTCTTATTTTTAATTAATATTTAAATTTAGGGTAGTCTCAACTAGGGTTCTACTATATTTTTATTTGGGTTTTTAGTAGGTTGGGTTATATATATATATATATATTAGTAATACCAGATTTAATAATTTTTCTTATTTTTAATTAATATTTAAATTTAGGGTAGTCTCAAATAGAGTTCTACTATATTTTTATTTGAGTTTTTAGTAGGTTGGGTTTATATATATATATATATATAGAGGGAGAATCTATAGACACATAAAAAACACATTATTTTTACACATCAATCACAACCCTCCATTTACTAACTTTTAATGGTCAAGATTAGTTCATCTAATAATAAGAATAAACACGTAATCTTGACCATTAAAAGTTAGTAAATGGAGGGTTGTGATTGATGTGTAAAGATAATGTGTTTTTTTATGTGTGTATGGATCCTTCCACATATATATATATATTAGTAATACCATATTTAATAATTTTTCTTATTTTTAATTAATATTTAAATTTAGGTTAGTCTCAACTAGGGTTCTACTATATTTTTATTTGGATTTTTAGTAGGTTGGATTTATATATATATATATATTATTAATACCAGATTTAATAATTTTTCTTATTTTTAATTAATATTTAAATTTAGTTTAGTCTCAACTAGGGTTCTACTATATTTTTATATGGGTTTTTAGTAGCTTGAGTTTTTATTATGTTGAATATTTATATTTTGTTTTATCAAATTTGTTGAACCATGGGGTTCAATAATTGATTTTGATTATAACTTTGATTATGTTTTTAATGATTTTACGATTTCTCTATTTCGATGATATAATGCTTGTTTTTTCCAAAAAGAGAATTTGTAAATTTCAGAACGCCAGAAAGATAGATCTCGGAAAAACGAAGCCACAGGTTCAAGCGGAACCAGAATCGGAGCTAAAACGAAGGAGTTATGGGCTTTCGAAGAAGACCGAAAAAACTGCCAGAAGAACAGTCGACCGATCGACTGGACAAAAACGACCGATCGTTTTTGGTCCAAATTCTTCCAGTGAGCAGGTCGAAAAAACGACCGATCGTTTTTCAGAAACGACCGATTATTTTCTGGAAAACGACCGATCGACCGTAGAAAACGACCGATCGTTTTCTGCAGTTTTCGAAAACAGCTTTTCAGCTTTTTCTGGAAAATAGCTTAAAACAGCCTCAACCACTGCCAACGGTCATATACAGAAAAACAGGCTTTGGTGATTATAAAAGCCAACCCAATTGACCTTCAAAAACCACCAATCACAACAACAATCAATCCTTCAAGCTCTATCATATACAAAAACCCAAAATCACCATTTTGGTGAATTACTTCAAAAAGAGAGAAATTGAAGATAAAGAGATACAAGCTCCAACAAAGATCAAACATCATCGAAACCACACATTAGCTTATTTTAGAAGCAATCGATTGTGGGTGTTGTTTCAATTTTCGATAAAATTGTAACGAGTATTTTATAAACTCATTTTTGTGAGCGAGTGATCGGGTAGAGGCTTTGTAAGCAATTGAAGCTTAAAAGCTCTAGGTCTTTTCATTTCGGGATACTCATAAAGTGAGGGGGAGCTCAATCGGTTGATTAGCTCGATAGAATTTGTAATAATCCGCAAGAAGATTTTTAGTGAAATACTCGGTAGTACCGAGGAGAGGACGTAGGCCGTTTGCCGAACCTCTATAAAATCACGATGTCATTTTCTTTCCTTGCTTTTACTTTCCGCATATATATTATTACTTAGTTTATTGCTTGCGTTTAGTAATTCTAGCAATTCTTTATCTTTTGTTAAACGCAATAAGCTTTAATTTGCATAAGTTGGGTGGTTAGTTGTATAGAATTTTAATTAGGCGAAAATCGCCATAAACCTTATTCACCCCCTCTAAGGTTAGCACACGGGCCAACAAAATTATAGATTGTGTTTTATGTACATTTGGAGGGATACATATGTCTTTCATTAACTAGTGAGTGTGGAAGTTGTGTGCAAGTTGTGTGTGGAGGGACCCACCTAAAGAAGTGTGGTCTGGAATGTCACAGTTATATGAATAGCATGACCCTAACGCAAATACATGAATTAGAAAATGTTTAAGGGTTTGAAGTTACCAAGTCTATTTGCCTATGAATTTTCTCATTAATCTAAATCCATGTAAGGAGGGAGTGAGGGTTATGCACAGTTAAGATGAACAGAGTGGGACGCAGACATTAATAGGACTATAGGAGAAGAGAGAACTGTTTATTAAGAGGGAATTGTTTATTTAATGGGAACGGTTTCCCAGATTTTTCTTTTTCTTTTTCTTTTTTTGAATTTAAAATTGGTTTCTTTTACAATTTATGTTAACATGTAAGATTGTTTTGTAATTATTTGTTTTAATGCTTCATAAGCCCTCTTGACATAAACTAATAGTATGATAATAACTTATATTTCTACATAGTGAAAACCGAATTCGGATATGTGTAAGTTTAATTAAGATTGATTTTTGTTGTGCGGTTTCTAGAGTTTTAATTTTGAAATTCCAAATTAAGATGTTAAAATGTGTTTTTTTTGGAAATTCGTTGGTCCAAGTCCCCTACGGGATCTTAGCATGTATAGATCTCAAAAAAATAACGGGAGTCAATTTTTTTTTACCTCAATCGGATATCCGAGTCAAAAGTTATGAACTTTCAAAATTTTACATAAACATAAAAAAATTGTATACAACTGATCGATCGGGGTTCAGAGCCAAACGATCGGGTTCAGAGACGATCGATCGGCGAAATTCACTCAAAAATGGATTGATTTTTGACGCAGAAGTAATTTTGTAATTTCATAATAAAACTGTGAGGGTGGATTAATTAACTTCAAAAAATCTGTAAAAACGCTCAAACCGTAGATTTTTTCTACGGTTTACAGTTGATCACTGTAAACCGTAGAAAAAATCTACGGTTTGCAGCTTTTTTTTGCTTAAAAAAAAAAAAAAAAAAACTGAGAATTAAAATTAAAAAACTGAATAATTTTTTCAAAATAAATATGATTTTTTTAATAAAAAAACTAAATGCCTTATTTTTAAAATTTTACATAAAATAAATTACCAATATTCTAATAATCTATCAAAATAAACACAAATTTTACACAAATTTACACAAATAAAGTTGATTTGATAAATTTTATGTTTGATATTTATTGTATAAGTTCAAAATTTTACATGTTATATTTTTGTCAAGTGTATAAGTTGATATTTATTGAATCATTAACTAAATCGTCATTTTTTGTGAAGTACCTTCGGTTTGTTTTTAACACTTGTATAACGCAATATGAAACATTAAATAAGTCGTCAATTTGGTGTCAATCATCAATTTTGTTGAATGAAAGAATCATAAATTATATAAATTTCGTAAAAAAAATTAACTTAATATGCGAACATGAATATGAACTTTTAAATTTCATGAAACAAATTTATTAAACAAAATTTACAACAAAATTTCATAGAACTAAATTTCATAGAACAAATTTATTAAACATTTGTTTACATCATATAAATTTACAACAACTTGGAAAAAATAGTAATTTACATCGAATTAAAAATAAAAAACTGATTATGGACTTAAATCTATAGCTTGATCTTCATTTGCTTTTTTCTTTCCCGATTTCTTTTCGAGCGCCATATATAACTTGAAATTAGGTCGAAAAAGTTCCTTCCATGGCGCAGCTGTCTCAGTGCGTGTTTGTTCCCACCGTGCTATAATTCCTGGCATTGGGAAGATCCCTTCTTCTTTAGGAATAACCTGAGCATAGTGACAACTGTTGACGAACACCATTACAGTCGGGATGTAATGTGTTGTTCCCCGAGGCGGACCAGTATAAAGAGGTAAAAAAGTGGAGTTCCACACGTTTACCTCTCCATTTTGATTTTCCCATAAGGACAACAATACAATTGGCATATTGTAATGAGAAGCAATTAAAAAACCATAGGACGGAAATCTCATCCATTTCTCAGCAGGTGCGGGATTTGTAGCATGATAAAAATTTAAACTTGATAAAATGTAATCATACCGGTAAGATTCAAAGTCAATATTCTCAAACAGCTCATAATAAACACCTTTCATTTGCTGCAGCTCTTGAAACAATTCACATCTTACCGCGTACCAATCATCTTCCCCATTATGTTTACCCGTCGCATTTACAAGTACCCGGAACCCACAGTTACCATCCCCACGCACATCATAAACCGTTTCGATGTAACTATGTAACATGAACCATATTTGGTCACTGTACAGGAAGGTTGGCCTAGTGGGTTTAGGGTTCTGGTTTCGCGGCCTCCTAGTTGGGTTTACCCTTACCTCCGGTGTTTCATCAGCCTTGCCTTTGCCCTTGTCCCTACTAGCACCAGCACCATGTTCCTCCTCCACATACTCCCATCCCGACTTATCCCTCTTACTAGATTTGTCGCCTTTTCTAGGTCTCCCCCTATTTACTCTCACTTCGGGGTCACTGACGGATGTTCTGGCTGGGACGGTTATCTCTCGGAGTTGTGTTTTCATACGCCGTTTTTCAACATTACTTTTCCTAGCATAAACACTTTTAAACTCTTCCAGATCACCCTCTACCCCATAATCATCGGTGTTCCCATTATCATCAATTACGTCTAATTTTTTCCAGAATGGATGAATATATTCTAGAGGAAGAGGCTTCCCGAATAGAATATGTTCACTCATAATATGATGACAAGGTAAACCGTGAGACAATTTGAAACCGCAAGAACAATTCTCATCAGCCTGGCCATCACATTTTTTATGTTCTTGAAATAATAAATCAAAGGCATAGTGTGTGATATACGACCTAAGATTTATAAATAGAGGTGTTCGTTCAGAATGTGGAAAATAAGACTTGCATTTATCCAACTTCATCTTAATATCCTCAAACTGTTTTTCTAGAATTCTATTCACCTCTACCCAAACAGTTTCAAGCGTGCCAGTATTTGTGGAAAGGGATCTTTTCAGCTTAGCATGTTGTTGTTCGGCTCGATTGCTAGTTCTGTTACCTAGATGTGTTGTGTGGTTGGTATAGCATGCAACAAACTTTTCAGCATAATCATTTAAAAGCTTGTCTACATACTTAATCACAGCAGGGTACGATTTGTAAGAGGAATTGAAATAAGTTCGGTTATGATTGTACTCCTCTATCGACTCAGAATCAACCAATAAACCCCAATCATCTAGAAACGTTTGCCACTCCTCATCAGGGATCTTTTTACGGCAGTTTTTCAAAACATTTTTTGCAATATGAAAAGTGCACAAAATATGATGAGAATCGGGAAAAACAACGGACAAAGCATTTGATAAGGCCATTTCCCTGTCGGTTACAAAAACCCTAGGTAGTATACACCCCTCCAATGTAACTTTAAATTTTTCCAATGCCCATATATAACTTTCCTTTGTCTCGTCACTCATGAAAACAAAACCTAAACAATATGTTTGGTTCGTTGATGTCATTCCTACGACTTCTAGAAATGACATATTAAAACGGTTTGTTCTATATGTACAATCCATTAACAAGACATCAGGAAAAGCTTTGAACATCCTTATAGAATCGGGGTGTGCAAAAAACAAGTTCTCAAGGGAATGGGTTGATGGGTTCATATTATAGTAGAACGTGTAGCGATGGCTATCCAACAAATTAAACAGTTCCTGTATCGGGTTTCTACCATCTCGTTCTTTAAATTTCAGTCCGGCCAAAAAATTATGTATCGTTTTAGCGTTTGATACATTGTCAGGATTTCTATTTTTTATGGCCTCTAATATTGCACCAACTTTAAAACTACTTTGCCTTAAAGTTTTAACAATTTCTTTTTCATCTTGGGTTAAACGAGCACGTCGTGCTTGCCCTTGGAGGTAAGTTGGAGGTGGGTGGTTATGTTGTCCATTTTCTACGTGACACATCCATTCACCATTAACTACGTAACCTTTAATGAAAAATGGGCAATCTTTTTTCTTTGTACCTGATTTTACGGAAGATGGTTTCTTTTTTTCGTAAACCCCCGATTTATCACATACAATATCAACATACGGTGTTCTGCTCCCATCACCCCCTCCAGACCTACGAATCGTAAGAATGAAACCCCAATTTCCAGCCACATCAGCAAGATCAGCAAGCATTTCAGCCCTTGTTTCCCAAGTCAATTCATCGACTTCAAAGTGCTCCGAATAATCAGTTAGCTCATCGTTTGAGCCACTGGATGAATTCGCATTGTTGTTGTTATTCCATTGGTTGTTGTCATAACCATAGTTGTAATTCATTTTCGAAAGGTGTTTGTTTGTATATTTTATTGGGGAGGAATGAGGATTTTTTTAGAGATTTCCGAAATGTGTTTGTGTTTGATTTTATGGTTTGTTAGAATTGGAAACCTTGAGTCATATTTATAGTGTAAGTTTACACTACAAACCGTAGATTACTTTTACGGTTTGTAGTGCATTTTTGGTGTAGTCATTTCGAAACTTTAATAATGCATTGAGTAGTCATTTTCGGATAGGGTTGTCAAATCATAATAATTCAAAAGTGATAAGGTGTTGTCGGAATTATTTTGATAGAAATGGCATCCAATGTAATTTACACTACAAACCGTAGATTACTTTTACGGGTTGTAGTGTTTTTTTTGGTGTAGTCATTTCCAAACTTTAATAATGCATTGAGTAGTCATTTTCGGATAGGGTTGTCAACTCATAATAATTCAAAAGTAATAAAGTGTTGTCGGATGCATTTGATGTATATGGTATCCAATGTAATTTACACTACAAACCGTAGATTACTTTTACGGTTTGTAGTTTTTTTTTTTTTCGTCGTTTAGGGTGATTCGGTGCAAAAAGTACATTCGTAAAGTGGCGCTGCTTAAATCAGGGGTACAAACCGTACATTACTTTTACGGTTTGCACAAAATACATGCAAACCGTACATTTAATGTACGGTTTGTATGAAATCTGTACAAACCGTACATTAAATGTACGGTTTGTATGTAAATTTCAGAATATTTAGGGTTTTTTAGGGTTTAGGGTTTATGGTTTAGGGTTTAGGGTTTAGGGTTTGTAATCAGACTATTTAGGGTTTTTTAGGGTTTAGGGTTTAGGGTTTAGGGTTTAGGGTTTAGGGTTTACGGTTTAGGGTTTAGGGTTTAGGGTTTACGGTTTAGTGTTTTTTGGGTTTAGGGTTTAGGGTTTGTAATCAGACTATTTAGGGTTTTTTAGGGTTTAGGGTTTAGGGTTTAGGGTTTCTAATTTAGGGTTTAGGGTTTAGTGTTTTTTGGGTTTAGGGTTTAGGGTTTGTAATTTAGGGTTTAGGGTTTGTAATTTAGGGTTTAGGGTTTAGGGTCTGTAAGGGTTTAGGGTTTAGGGTTTGTAATTTAGGGTTTAGGGTTTACGGTTTCTAATTTAGGGTTTAGGGTTTACGGTTTGTAATTTAGGGTTTACGGGTTTTTAATTTAGGGTTTAGGGTTTTTAGGGTAGGGTTTAGGGTTTGTAATTTGGGTTTAGGGTTTTTAATTTAGGGTTTAGGGTTTAGGGTTTACGGGTTTTTAATTTAGGGTTTAGGGTTTTTAGGGTAGGGTTTAGGGTTTGTAATTTGGGTTTAGGGTTTTTAATTTAGGGTTTAGGGTTTAGTGTTTGTAAAAACTCAATATTGGTCCTATCAATTAAAATACAGAATATTTTTTACAAACATACAAATCAAACATACGAATCAAATTAAGTTTACGAAATTATAACGTACAAATGAAACATAGAAATCAAATACAAAAACAGTGCATTTATTTTTTTTTGTAACGACTAAATGTTTTAAAGTTGGACATAGGGAGCATCTTTCCCGCCGATGTTAATCTATCCGATGACGGCTCAGCAGACTCTTCGATTTCGTTTAGCTCCGTACGCCGTCTTTGTCGCTGCTGCGATTCTGGATGCGGCGCACGCTCGTGGGATGTAATCGTCAACCCCCGACTCCAACTGTCGGTGGACTGATGACTAGGATGATGCTCGTACGAACCAAATGATTGTCTATGATGATCGAACGGAACATCGGTCTGAACATAGTCCGACCCAGCAAAAGAAGAACGACGACGATGACTGCTTGAACTCGGACCCGGACCCTGATCTGTAGTCGGATGTCGACCTCCAGTCGATCTTCTACCCCCGCTACTAGATTCGCCTCTTTCGTCGGGACGCCGACAACTTGAAGCCCTAGTGTAAGTTCGTGGGTCGTAACCTAGGTCGTCATCACCGTCGTCGTCGTCGTCGTCGTCGTCATCGCCCTCCGACTGTTCATCAGCTGACCCATACGGATTCATACCCATTTCAGCGAACTCCTTACGTAGTAAGTCCACGTCCGTTCTCATTTTCGCCCGTTTGAACGATTTGAAACTGCGGCGCAACATCGCTTTCTGTAAAAAAAAAACAATAAAAAACGATTTATTAGTATTCAAATATACATAAAAAGAAGTAACGATTTATTAGTAAAAAACGATTTAGTAGTTACCATTTTATTGAAGACACCCGTATTCTCCCGGAAACCGTGAGGGGGCGGGGCAAGTTCAGGTGGGTTTATGAAGATGCGGGTCCGCTCTCTATACCATTTCATGTAACCCGGTGACGTCCCCGTGCCATATTCGCCGTTAATAAGACGGGTGTGGCGGTCATTCCACACGGCTATAAATTCTCCGGTTAGTAAAGGCCAGTCGTGTTTTTGCCCAGTCCCATATCTTCTATCCTTGCCGTGACCCTGTCTTGGTTTCCAAATATACGTAGGGACCCCCTGCACAAAACCGAACTGCCTCATGAACCTGTCCGCGGGGTGGTACTCAATCTTCTCATTACAAATGAGAGGCACAGAACAATGCCACATATACCGGCCCCGCGTGCAGTATTCCGGATACTGATTGAGATCCCCGTAAGGTTGCCACACTATCTGTAATCATCAAATTAGAATATATAAACAATGGTTTAAAAATAGACGAGTAATAAATTCTGCGAAGATAAGACCAATGCAAACATATACAACATATAATACGTAAGTTACATGTAATACGAAAATTAAAATTTACCTGTTCAGGCGACATATTGTCAAACTGGTCACGTATGTGGACCACATTATGTCCGTAGACATATGGCGTAAGGTTAGTTTGCCGCCACATCTTCCATCTATAATATACAAACAAAAACCGATAAACAATAAATATAACCGGCAGCTAAGTAAATGATAGATGACACAATAATATAAAAAAGCAAATCCAATTCAAAAACTAAATAAATATCATACCTGTAACCGAGGGGGAACCTAGGCCAGCCCTCCGGTGGCTCGACATCTTCCGGCAGCTCTTCACACGGTCTAACCGGCAGTAGTCTGGTAATCGCCCACATATCCAGAAACATCACCGCCCCGCTTACTCCGGTTGTCTTACAACGTACCACCCTGCATAGATTAGCCTCTAACCAGGCCAGAAGAGCTGATCCCCAACTATACTCAGCACATGTGTCAAAATCCTCCAGAAATGGCAGAGGCCAGAGTGGAATCTGATCACTGCTCTTATCCGAAAATACATGTGCAGCCAGTAATAATAGCATGGCAGCCCTAGACTGATATAGTAAACGCTCCTCACTAGGGTTGGGGGGTAATTGACCGAAGGTCTGTAACATCCAATCAAGTCTAACTGTCAGACAGTTTAGATCGACTTGATTGTCAGCCGGCCTAACACCCAACAAACTCTCCATCATAGCCAACCTGCTCGCCTTCGTGTCATTCCGCTCCGACCGGGTCACAGCAAGACCATCCACCCTCAGACCGAGCATAATCTCTACATCCTGTAAAGATATCCCCAACTCTCCCCCGACAAAATGGAACGTGTGCGACTCATCACGCCACCTATCAACTAAGGCTGTAATCAACCCTCGGTCTACGGTATAATTACCTATACTGTAAATACCGTAAAAACCAGCCCTAATGATATTTTGAACTACCCTTTCAGGCGTCGGTATCTGCCAACTATAATTATAAACCCTAATCTTATTGGCATCTCCTCTACCCGCTTCTCTGCCAGCATCCCAAGTCTGACTAGAAATGTGACCAGTCTGTCGTAAAATACCCAACCTCCCTTTAATCTGTGGACCTGGGTCTGTCATCCTAACTATGATAACCAAATATAACTCAATTAATGATAACCAAAAAAATGATAACATAACCAATTAATGATAACCAAACAATGATACCTCAATCATAACCAATTAATCATAACCAAACAATGATAACTCAATGATAACCAATTAATGATAACCAAACAATGATAACTCAATCATAACAAATTAATGATAACCAAACAATGATAACTCAATTATAACCAATTAATGATAACCAAACAATGATAACTCAATTATAACCAATTAATCATAACCAAACACACATTTTTTCATAAACCAAACAATAATAATTCAATTTTTTAATCATAACCAAACACACATTTTTTCATAAACCAAACAATAATAATTCAATTTTTTAATCATAACCAAACACACATTTTTTCATAAACCAAACTATAATAATTTAATTTTTTAATCATAACCAAACACACATTTTTTCATAAACCAAACAATAATAATTTAATTTTTTAATCATAACCAAACACATTTAATCATAACCAAACACACATTTTTTCATAAACCAAACAATAATAATTCAATTTTTTAATCATAACCAAACACACATTTTTTCATAAACCAAACAATAATAATTCAATTTTTTAATCATAACCAAACACACATTTTTTCATAAACCAAACTATAATAATTTAATTTTTTAATCATAACCAAACACATTTAATCATAAACCAAATAATAATAACTCAATTTTTTAATCATAACCAAACACATTATCAACAATTCAAATTAACCAAAAAAAATAAAAAAACATGCAAAAATGGGCCAAATATCAACAATTAATAAAATTTCTATAATTAATATAAACAAACAACAAACAATGATATATAGCTAAGTGAATTATGGATTTGCATATTTTATATATTTTTTCCTATTTTACAAATTTAAATTACACAAAATACATAATAAATTAGAGAATAAAAGATATACCCTTGAATTATGGATAAGTTTGATTGATGATTTGGGGTTTTTTGTTAATAAATTTGATAGTTAATGTGGTTGATTGATTTGAGTGATTTTTTGGGTTGAAAATTGGGGGTTTTTGAGAGAAAGAGAGAGAGTGTAGAATAAAATTATATTTTTTTTAAAAAAACCGTAACTTTCTGTTTTTTCCAGGGACTGTCTGTGTAATTTTTTCAGGGACTGACTGTGTAATTTGGAAGCGCAGGGACTGACTGTGTAATTTTCAAAAAAATTACACAGACCGTAGATATAATCTACGGTCTGGATCATTTAATCCAAACCGTAGATTATATCTACGGTCTGTGTTAAATGATCCAGACCGTAGATTATATCTACGGTCTGCGCGTTTTTTCAGAAATTATGTAGTACTTTAAGAACACCTCTAAAACTGTAAGTCAGAATTACGATCCATAAAAATTACTTACGGTTTAAATCAAATCAATAACCGTAAATCAGAATTAATATTTGCAAGAAAGAATTAATTTTTACGGTGGGGGCGTGAATAAATATAAATACGGTTTTTTTTGTACCGTTGTAGATACCGTTAAATAAAGTACATTTCTATAAGATTTAATAATAAAATAGGTGGGTTTTTTTTTAATAGGAAATGATCAAAGGCTCCGCGAATTAACCATACCGACTGCACAGGGTCCCGTTAAAGACTCTTTTAAGTTTATAACTGATAAGTTTTTTTTTCTCTCCCTCTCTCTCTCCCTCTCTATCTCCCTCTCTCTACACCGTAACCCTCCAAATTACCCATTTGCAAAGGTACTTGTATTATCAATTTTCATTTATATTTAAAACAATCGTTTATTAGCTATGTTATTTGGAGTTTGTTTTGTTAATTGATAACTGCCTTTTAACATTTTGAATAAGTAAAATCCTGTTTTAAACTCTGTCACTGCATGTTTATTAGTATTAACTATAATCAAACTTCCACAGATTAATTATAATTGCATGACTCGGAGTATTACCGGAATTCTGTAGATTCGTTACTTAAATGCTCAAAATGACCAAATTCAAAACTTTATCACATAGTTATACAGTAAGATAACGTAATATAACTATGTGATGAACTTTCGAATTTCGTCATGTTGACAATTTAGGTACAAAAAATTGTATGCTAAAGTAACCCTACTTTTTTTTCGTATCGGACCATTTTTATGGGACGGAGGTAGTAATCAACTTGCACTGCTAAAATGCTTACCGCTCTCTGTCTACTTTATGAAGTTAGTAGATGGATACTTTGTATTCTAAGGAGAAACTATTAAGCATTTCCGGAATAAAAATAGTGTGCCTAACTTATGAAAGTTGTGTGTAGTGAACAAGTTGGCTATTCTAAAATATTGCAATGTGATTGGTAAGGCACATAATGTTTCTTATGTTCTTGAAATGCATAATATTTTCTCGTGTCTATAGAGAGTTTATATATTTAAAAGACATAAGCTAGCAGCCAACGCTTGATGATTTTATTCAATAACGGATTAAATACGATTTGAGATCTTACGGATCAAAAAAGATTTGAGATCTTACATGTTTATGCGTTTAACTCCTTATGTATAGACGCAGATGTAATCTTGAATTTTGTGGTGGTCTCAAATTCAGTTTTTATTTGTCTTCTTAATATATATTCAACTGCCCCTATAGAAGTCTAAAAGTACTGTCATCTTATGCATTTAGCAATGATGTTGATTGGTTCATTGGCGATATTTGTGTATAAAAAATATACAGTAAAATTTGAAATTGAACCATTTTGGTAATGGCTGTTGATTTGAGTGGTTAGTTTGATTTTAAAGCTACAGACTACAGTTCTCGTGTAACGGAAAGTAATTCTTACGATGCAAACAGTAGTTGCAAGAAGGCTGTAGGATGAACATATGAAATCTGAAAGTGAATTATAATACCTCAAATTACGTAAGTGGATACTTTATGAAACGTAGAAACTTGTTTGTGTAAATCTCCCATTGCATCTGCAGAGCTTGTGATTTATGTATGCATTTTAAATCAGTTTTATTACTATGATTCTTTTGCTGGTAGTTACTTGATGAGTGTAACATGCTTTGAATTATTTCTTTTAAATTGTACATTTGATATAACAAGTGAAAGATTACATCTACGATTTGAAACCCTTGTTTTCTGCGCAAGCTAAAACCTTCTGTGGACTTTGTTAGTATCTTAAAAACTTAAAGAAAACATATGGCCGTCACCCAAACGACACATCAAATGCTGAGATCTTTAGTAAAAGCCCCACAATTATGCTTTACACGTAATCTAATTTCTTGAAGTTGCTTAACTGTTATCAAAGTAATAGGGAACTCACCGAGGCTCCAATAGGTTGGTTTGGTATAAATCAAGTAGTCCCTATTAGAAAACTAGTGAATGATATCGTTTCTTGTTCTTGGTTGATTTTTATACTTGATAACCTTTTATTGTAAGGCTGAGATAATTTTATAAGTCTGGTTATATGATAACTATGATTCAAATTCTATAGGTTTTTTTTACCTCATTCAATTCTGTTTCCAGTACGAATGGAGAAAGGGAACATGCTCAGATTAGAATATAGTCAAATTCCTTTTTTATTGAGTATCTTGATCACCTAATTTCAAAGATAATACTAAAAAAAAACATGGATAAGCACTTTCTAAATGTCTTGACTTCTTCATAGTTTATTATTTCATGTGTATAAGTTGTTTTGGGGGTATACTGATTTCAAGATTTGTTGTGCAATTGGTTCAGTATCCTTATCACTTTAAAGTCTTGATGTCAATGTATAATTGTGCTCATGGTGGTTTACCTGTCCCATAGTGAAACTATCCGCCTTCATGTAAACTTTTTTACACTGCTCTGAGGTTCTTTAGAGTTGTTAATATCTTCTCTAACACCACATTTGTTCCTTTTTCATGTGAAGAATAAAATACCAGTTTGCTTGCTCCTTCTATTGAGTTACTTGAAATATTCTGTTTATGTTGCTGTGTTTTTCCGGACTTAAGGATTGCACCCTTGTATCTTGTACCTTGAGAGCCATCAATTCACCAATCATTTGAAAACACGGAATAGGCCTGATTATGACCAAGTTTCTATGGTGAATACCACAATTAGTGATTCAGTGACCTGATTAGACCTGATTATGGTGCATTTCTCACGTACCAAAATGTGCTACTCTTACATACCAGGGACACCGCAATTAGTGATTCAGTGACCAAATATGTTGCTAAGTTTTTGGAGGCAAAAGATCGATACTTAGAATTGAAAGATAAATTTATATGTTCCATTGATCGTATTGTTTCAATGGCGGGTGCCAATGCAAAATAGTAGTACAAGTCTACGCCCAATGTACCATAATGAACAACGACCCAAACAACGTTGATATGCAGTATGTATCTTTGTGTTGAATTTGGTACCTTGATATAACAAAGCTCCTTTCTGTTGAATTAGTTGTTCAGCTAGCTGAACACTTTGCCAAACCGAGTTTCAACTCTCAACTTAACCAAAAATATTAATTGACCTTGGCTTCATTTTTGCCATTTTTCCCCATATAGACCTAGTTTTGACTCTTATAGTGGTTGCAAGAATTCAAGCTTTTCTTTTGACTTTTGAGTACTGTGTTTGCGTATTGATTGGCAAATTTGTATTTCTGTTCACTCATGGAGAATTTGTTTTCATGCTTTAGCTTTTCTGTTTGATATTTAAAAAACATGGTTCTTGTTTGCTTGTCTTTTTGACATGTTTTTATAACGATACAAAATAATTTGTTTCTTAGGTAAATTTGGGATTATTGCAATGTAGTTGTGAATTCATTGCCGAATTTAATAAAATGAAATGCAGTATTTTTCTTCCCACTCACGTTTAAAAAAAATATCAATGGCGTTCACGGTGTTGTATATCTATGCTGAACTATCGCTCTAGAATATGCATTATGATGAATTTTTACAGTACAGCTGAATCCATTTATAGTTTATTGCGTGTGTCAGATAAACCATAAATATACTTCTTACTTTATTTTTTCTGGTCTTTGTGTGGCTTCATTGTGAGCTTTGGTACTTTTCAAGCTGCCTAATTGCTTGCTTAAGAAGCATGGCTACAAATACCGAAAGATGAAGGGAGCATGTGTCAAATTATGATAATAATTATTGTTAGTATTTAAGGATACGATAAAGGAGTTTAGATAAAAGAAGCAACTAGGTTTTACATTAGAATAGAAGGAAATTTATTAACTGAGCCGCATCTGTTCATTTTTAGTTATATTTGTAAAGCACACTTGGTTATGGGATGAAAGTTAAAAGTACTAAAGCTGATTGCGATATCAACATAGAGTAGAACTAGTGCCCATGTTTCTTTCAATTACACTTGAAACTATTGATTATAGTATCAACTATTAACTGTGGTTTAACTAATGGCTCGTCCAACATGCAGGCTAAATGCCTGATAAGTATTGCAATCATATGAAGTATTTTTTTAAGGTTTATCTACTGCTGCATATGCTGTTTACTTATATATTAATTTTCTATTATATGGCAGGTTTTGTTTTGGAATGGCCAAAGTGAGCAAGGTTAGGCCCAAGGCCAATAATGGTAATTGTAAGTTTACTCCATCAACTTTTCACTCTTCTGAGATTTCTAAGAAAGTTGAAAACAAGAAAAAGGGTTCAAAAGCTACAGAGAGAAAACAGTGGAAAACTTCTAATTGCTCAGTTTGTATGGAATACCCACACAATGCTGTCCTTCTCCTCTGCTCTTCATACAACAAGGGTTGTCGCCCTTACATGTGCGCAACAAGTCGTCGCTATTCCAACTGTCTCGAGCAATACAAAAAAGCTTATATCAAACTTGTACCAACCGATATTTCCAGATTATGTAGTGTCCCTTCAGATTGCTTCGATGAAAAAATGGAGCTTTTATGCCCCCTCTGCAGGGGACAGGTCAAGGGTTGGACAGTGGTTGAACCAGCTCGTAAGTATTTTAATACTAAGAGGAGAGCTTGTATGAAGGACAAGTGCTCGTTCATTGGAAACTACAAAGAACTAAGAAAGCATGTTAAGGTAGAGCACCCAAGTGCTCGCCCGCGAGAAATGGACCCTAAGATGGTGGCGAAATGGAAACGGCTCGAGCAAGAGAGGGAGAGAGAAGATGTGATCAGCACAATTCAGGCATCTACACCGGGAGCAGTCGTAGTGGGTGATTACGTAATGGAGAGGAACTATCATGGCTCCTCATTGGGTTGGGAATCAAGTGATGATTTTGACTCTGATGATTTATTTGAGTCTGATGATATGTTTAACTCTGATGACTCTGATGATTTATTTGACTCTGACGACTCATCGGATGAGGACAATCCTATTTCTGGTTCCTTTCTCTCGCACCGTGGTAGGTTACTGGAAACCTTCTCTCACCAAAGGCGCAGAAATAGAGCAGGTGATGGAACAAGAGATAGGGTAAGATGAGACGAGAAAGGGTTTGTTTTGTTAGTGTGCTTATACTTTCCGTGCTTCTGTTATTGATTTAGATGTGATTGATACTTCTCACCTCATTCAGAAGAAAGCCAGAAGCTACTTAGAAAATTAAAGCACGCCTCACGAGCTCATAATTATGAGTAAGGGCGTATTTACATGAATGTTTAGGCTGATCTAAACTTGTAGAGATTCGTTAAATGCTTTGTAATGTGGTTTCTAGATAGGTTTTTCTGCTGGGATTTAGAGCTGCTGCCTTTTAATTTTGTAACACATCATGAGGAAACAGATAATTTTCTTTTTTTTAGGCGTCACTCCAGAAGCTGTAACTCTTTAGTACTGTTACTAGTTTAATCGAGTATGGATCATAGACTGTTTCAAAATCCTCTTTCATTTACATTTATAATTTATTCCATATTGATGTTTTACTTAATTCCCCTCTTACAATATAACATCTATACAGTCATACGGTTGGAACCACAAGAAATTATTACTATATTAAGGTTATTTATAAACAAAATATAAGATTAATGTACCACATTAATATAAAAGATATATGTTTTTAGAAAATAAATTCATAAACAAAATATAAAAAATATATTTTTTTAGAAGATAAATTCATAAACAAAATATAAGATAAATGTACCACATTAATATAAACAAAACGTGAAATGTAGAAATTTTTAGAAAACGAATACATGTAGATAAGAATGTAAAACCAGACAAATGGATTTGAACAATGATATTATATAAACAAAATGTTTAATATGCAAATAAGTTTGAACCATATTTACCAATATCACAATTGAGTTGTAAAGTGTGTCTATTTGTACGAGTTATTACGTATCTACGAGTTATAAAATTTGATAGTAACGAAAATATTAAATTTTCGTCATAAACAACTTAGCATAAGTATTTTAAATAATTTTAATAATGAAATAAATATATTTTTATATATACATATATATATTTTGAATATGAAATGTCAATTTATAACTCCAAGGCCTAATAGCCTAGTTGATTAAACTCGTACTATCAAATAGGAGGTGCATGGTTCGAGTCTAGTAAATCACTTGATCGTGAATTTATTACTAACGTGACATCAAAAATTTACGAAATATGACAATAGAGAGTTTACTCCTCCTATTTATAACTGGAACGAGTTGGGATCGAGTTTTTTTATCAGATGTTTTTTTTTACATATTGGTTCAGTTTTGTGGTGCGGTTGTGGATATCCGGTTTTAGAACTTTGCTCAAATAGCAACTATTCTATTTTTATACATATTGGTTCAATTTTGTGGTGCGGTTGTGGATGGATTACAAGGTTTTAGAACTTCGCTCAAATAGCGACTATTCTCTTTTCTATGTTATGAATTTCGTTGCGGATGAGGGAGAGTTAACATGTGCATTTTGTATTCATATTGAAGGGTTGTAGCTTCGAAAGCCGTCAAAATGTTGATTTAAGAAGTTTTATTCATGTGGCTGACACTTTTATTGTAAAGATTGCACGCGGTGCGGCGACTATTTTTTAATAGATAGTTGGATTACATAAAAAAAAAACATGTTATACGAATTGAATGGAAATAGTTTGTTTACTTAAAAACTCTACAAACAGCACAGCACCCCAGCAAGAAAGCAGCCGCATTATATTTCTCAAACATAAGAATTTTGGTTTATTGGCTTGTGACATAAACCGTAACTCCAAAAATAGGCGGATAAGAAAAAACGGAAAAAAAATAAAAAAAATTATAGTAAGGCAAAATACCAGACAACAAAATTCATACTCCATAAGTTAAAGCAAAATACCAAAATAACAGACAAAATAATTCATACTTACAGAGAAAAGTATCCATATTCATACTTAGATAAAAGTTTAAATTATGTGGGGCATTTTCTGCATTCTTGTTTATTTATTCTTCCACCTTTTTCTTGGACAAGTCAGTGTGAGCCTGAAACCATCGAGATCCATCTTTAGATTCTTCTGAATCTCCCTGCATATACTAACTACATTTAAATTCTTCTCTTCCTTTTGCACATTCGTTGCGGCTTTAGCTGCTCTTGTTCTCTTTTGATATCCTATTTAGTTACTGCCGTGCTGTTGTAGACGCTTCATGTTTCAAATTTTATTCTCGATCACCTTTAGTGCATTGCCAAGCACATATCAGTCCAATGCAAATGCTCCTCAATTTCCTCTATAACAAATCGGAATGAAGAAATTAAAAAAAAAACAACTTACAAAGGTTATGTCTTTTAAGCCTTTATTTTATCTATTTATAAAAGAAGTATTTTACTTGAATCTGTAGCCAAACAATCCTTATAAAATTGATATAATGGCAAATATCATTACCCAAAAATGAGAATAGCTTGTGTTTCTAGCTTTTCTCCCTGAATTGGTCATCCTTTCTCTGACAAGCAAACTCTCGAACTCACATTGTTCATCAGTTGCTTTACATTTGTATCTCTTTTGCCGTTTAAACAGATGACAGAGTCTATGAAATCGCAAAGATACTGTCCTCAACGAAGGTGACCATCTCCACTTCTGGTTAATTAACCCATCAAAAGTTGGTGAGTATTTTACGTACAACAATAACATTGTCACACAATTGGTCAACCTCCATTTCAAATTTTGTTATTAGATATCCAAAAAATATTGTCACGCAATCAATAGACATAAATTATTAGCAAAGAAAAGAAAAGAAAAGCGACAACCATATCAAAAGTTCAAACTGAATTGTTTATGGAAAACGCTATCCGTACAATCTCTTTATACTATACAACATAGAAAAAGAAGCATAGTGTTCAGTCATTAATAAATCATTAAAAGTACTTGTATATAGTTACATTATACATGTGTGTATAAGAAATCTATATTTGGTATTAATGCAAAAGCTCTGTAGTCTGTTAAGCGACCTTTTGGTAGCTACACTCGGACAGTATTTCTATATGAAAGAACCCTTTTGTAACTCTTGAGAGTGCTTTAAGGTGATACCTTAGATTTAAGCGATGATTTCTTGTTATTAGCCCGTTTTGTTCGATGATCAGAGCCATTGTGTCCATTGGCATTTCTCAAGTTTCGCACATAGGCTAAGAGCTGTGTTCGCCGATCATACCCTCGACTCAAAAATGGTTTCGGCAAAGGCTTGGGCTTCAATTTCTTTTTCTTGAGCCGATGTTGAACCTTTTTGGTACGGTTTGTTACTGATTCAACATAAATTGTGATGATCACATCATTTTTTATGGCACCCATTAACCAAGAGAATAATTTTTTCTAAAGGGAAAAATAGCTAGTTACCGTGGACTAAAATTATTTATGTGTTTTCAACTTCTTAGCTTCCCTTAAACTATAGATGTGGACTGGTTCTATTTTTTGACCCTATATATGTGGAGTCAGTTACGAAAGTTAGGAAGGCAGAGAACAAATTTTACAATTTTCACCCTCGTGAAGCTCCTAAATAGGCTCTCTAGAGTTTGACTTGTTAGTTAAGATGCTTTATACATAATCATCATACAACTAAGTTAAGCAAAAACGTCGATCTAACAGATTGATTAACAGAAAAGTGTTGCTCGTTCAATAAAAACTTAGTTTTTGAAAGGGAGACTCCATAAAATCGGCTCTACCCTGCTGTTCATGCAAACATACACAAAAAGAGAGAAACTAGAGAATGGAGCGAGAGATAAATCGGGACAGAAAATCAATTAAATAGACAAGGGCACGTCAATGGGCTCGAAGCGTTTTAACTTTTAATGTAGGATGTCTGGTGCAATTTTGTATCTCAGCCATGAATTGTGTGTAAAAAGTTAATACTTCGATGGTCAGATTTTTTGCTGACTTTGGACCGTTTAAATATATTCCCTTACAGCTTATCAACTAGACTCTCCTTATAATTGAAACCATGGGCAAAAATTGAAGCCCGAGTACTCGAATACCTATGTCTCCGAAGTAGAATGTGTCACATACTATACCCAATAGGCTACTATTATGCGGGCTGAGTAACAAATCTGAAAACAAAATAAACTTAAAAAAAAATGGTTGCAGTACGTGCGACATATCCACAACGAGTTGGACTCTGTTGACATCTTTTGATCAGACAACGTCACACAAGATGAGTCAGCTGACAAACACACACTAAAGTTTCTTTTGCTTCCAACCATTGTGGAGAGAGTTTCGAAAACTTTGTTGTGTTTTTCTTATTTTATGTATTTCATGATAAAAGGAAAAAAAAAACTCTATGGACGGTAGCCAAGATACTTAAAAGCCATTTTTCCCATCAAAATTTTTGTAGACATATTCAAACTTAAATGTTGCAGAGTACTAAATTTTATTAGCGATCAATCATCAATCACACGTCCGAACCCGAAGCAAATAAAAACGGTTCTCTCTATATAATGCAGATGAGGACAATCATTTGTTTTCATTTTGTTTTCATTTTCTAAGAAAGAAAAGTTTCAACTAACAACAAATTATTAGGACATAAGTACATCAGTACATGTATAGTTTGATGATTAAAAAGGATAATTGGAAAATCCTTGTCTTGCTAACATTTGTCTCGCCTCATTTCTATAGAACAACAGACAATATAATTGAAGTTGTCTATAGTTAGCCCACCCCACCTCTTCTCATGTGGTTGTTTGTTGGGCTTGTACCTAAACAAACTGTTCACAAAAGAAAGATGGAATTTTACCACTATTGTAGTTAAGGAACAGTAGCAGGTGAAGGTAATTCATAGAGTCTGTTGTCCTCTATCTAACTGGAAGAAAAAAAATACACCTAAGACTTTTTTAGATTATATTTGTTGGGTCCCCATTTTATATAGTTACTGAGTTACCCTATACAATATACAATCATTTTTATAATTATTAGATTAAAAAAATGGAGGGTTAGATGATAAGTTTTTAATAACTAATTTAATTTTTCAATTTTTATTATATATTAGACAAATTAAGATTTAATAAATTAAAAACAAAATTTACAACACAATAAAAACTGAAAAAAAATATAAAACACTAGTAAATACTACCCTAAATTTAATTATTAATCAAATATTTGAAAAAAAAATAACAATTGAATATTTATTTTTGAACGTTCAATTGACTGTCTGGACGAAATAAAAATCCTTCTTTGTTGATTAATAATCCATATACTTTGCACGTACGAGTATTTTATTTCTACGCATACTTGAATGCCGATTATTTCGTTGACATTTTTCTCATTCCGATATCCTTTCCGGTTTCTTATGTCCATATCATCATATACAGTGGCGTAACGAGTATTAAAATACGAGAGGGGTTGAATAATTGAATTACATGTGTATACTTATTTGTAATTATGAGGGATGATGCTATAATCAACAACTTTTCGGCAAAATACAGGACAAAATTCAGATTTTTCTCAAGACGGGATGATGTTGTCTCTATTAGTCTACTTTTAGTTCATTTCCTGATAAATATATAATTATTTCTAAATATAGTAATTCATAGCAACAAATTGTTGATATATATACAGTATTATCTCTGATTAATGAAATAATTTAACAATAGAACTAATATCCTATTAAAAAAACTTGTTAGATAATGCTCAATCTTGTTACACATTGAAATTGCTACTTCAACTTGACAGATCCAAATATTTACTTCTCGAATCTTACCAGAGATCTTTCAAAAACAGAAACAAGAAATTGTACAAAACATTAGAGCATCGGAACATATGCATCTATATACCTCAAAACATATTTTTTTATAAAATTTGATAATTATGGTATAAAAAGTGTCATGCATCAGGAGCCCTATAAATTTCCTAAATTTCAACGAACACAAAATTCATCTTATTTATATATATATATATATAGATAGATAATGCATATGATTTACTAAGTGAATATAATAGTAATAAATTATGATGGAGTCCATATTTTTATGGTTGTAATATTGTTATGATTATTAAATGATAATAAACAAATAAAAAAAATATAAGGTTATTATAAGCAAATTAATAAGAAAGTTGAAATTTTATATAAATATAAACAGTTAATTAAAATATATTAGGTTTTAAATGAATGATTAAGGTTGCTGTTAAGTTGGTATCAGTTATAAGACAAATGTAAACAACTTGAGAGGAAAAAGAAAATGTGAGAATTTATTGGGCCCATTGTCTCCCACGGACCAACCTAGTGTTGGAATGACAAGGACCCCATTCAAGACAAAATTCCCACATGTTTTAACATTCAAATTACAAGGTTACCCTCATTAGGCCAAATTCCATTTTCTATTTGATGAAAGTTAGGTAAGTTACTAAGTTTGTCTGTCCCACCATAATGTGAGCATTTGAAACATGATATCGATGGGAGTTGCCGGAATGTTAAGACATTGTATCGACCGATATCTCGTAGGCATCTCGGGATTTTAATTAGGGCTTCTTTAGACATATGTCCTATCCATATTAAGTGACAAATGAATTTGTCCCATATAATAATTTAATTTTAGGAATAGACGGTTTAAGGCTCCAAGCGAGGTGTAGAAATGACTTGCTCAAGATATCGATGTTGAAACCCTCGAGTTTCAGTAAAATATGAGAAAAACAGACCAGACACTCGTTGACATTAAGAAAAATCTAGGAAAAAATGAAGAGAAAAGAGATAATCAATAACCATGACTCGGTCTTTTTGATATTAGCCAAATACTCGAAACGTAAAGAATTGTAGATCTAATACAATTGCCGTAGTCCTTGCATCCAAATTAAAGATCTAAAGCCTCCACTTTCATTGTCTCGTTGTTACTTAAGTAATACTGTTAATTTGTCACTTTGAGACGCATGATTTTCCATTATTAGGACGGTTATAAGATTGTTGATTTTTACTTACACTTAAACATTTTTATTTTTGTAATCCACTGCATATGTCTGTATCCACTAAAAAAAAAAAATGTCTAAACATTAACCTTTTTGTGTGTGTGTGCTGAGCGGTTAGCAACGGTTTTTTATGACATTTTAGCCCATTTGTGACAGAATTAATGATATTTTTGTGATAGCACTAAATCAATATTATTTTGTAATGATATTTTATGAGTTTAAAGTATGGTTGAATGGGTCAAAAGGCGATGGACAAGATTCATGCAGTGTAGCATGCAGCTGTAGGTCATAAAACTAGAACGTATATATCATTCTTTTTGTGTGTAAACGTGAGAAAGATACAATACTAGAAAGTAGAAATGTGAGGATAAGTACTACAATATTGTGCTAACCACGTAGTTATATAAAAAATAGCTAGAGTAGGAGACGATGAAGTCAGAGACGAACATTATGGTTAACCACGTAATCGTGCGTGACAAAATTTCTTGTGCATGCCACGTATGTTTTTTTAAATTTGTCAACCATATATTTTAGTGCAACAAAAAACATTAGGTTTCGAACTTTCGATATATCACATGGTAGATAAACCGCCACTTATTTATTCGGTATTAAGACTAGTCGAGTGGACATTCATTTAACACATTGTTTATAGATGCAATCGAACTTATACTCCAATATTCCAGAGCTTATACTACCATAAAATGGTTTATAGGATTATCAAATGTTCTAAATTGTTTGTATAAACCTTTAAATGTTCTTGCAGAGAGTATATATATACATCTAATGTCATGCTATTTCAAATATTCCAACATTAACATGCACATGTAACCCTTGTATACGTTCATATGTTTACTACGAACGGTGGTGCATCTAGAATAGGAGCTACAATTAACGTTTCCCCCTTATGTGATGGTATAAATTGCTAGAAAAATCTTCATACAAATCCTTTAATTTTTTCCCTTCCACATATACATGTACATGTAGCTAGCATGTGTTGTTGCATTAACTGTAAGAGGGGGGCGCACGAGAAAAGAAATGAATGAATGTTCTCTTGGATCTAAAAGGCTGAACAAAGCAAAGCTAAGCATCTCATCTTTTCATAGTGAGAGTAATTAATAGGAGAAGCTGCCTAATATCATAATCCAACATGTGACCTTGTTTCTATGGGGAGCAATACAAAGGCCGCACTTCATAATTACTCCACAAAAAATACCAACCTCTTGGTCTCATTATACAGATGCATTTTAGAATCAAATACTATGTATTAAGATTTTGTAACTTTCTCAATTGAAATACCAAATCAAACCTTTTAAATTAAGTTTTAGAGGGTATGTATTTATCTACTTATTAATTAATTAGGGATATAAATGTAATTATGTTACCTTTTGCTTTCTATTTTCTATTTACAGAGTAGTTTGATACTCTTCAAAATGGAACAAATATAATTTAAATTCGTACTACTCGAAATTCTTTGCATAGACTGCCGCATCAATTTTTGATAGTTAATTATAAATACTCTTGACCTACAATGATGGGATTGAAGCTTAAACAATTATAAGATGATAATATGATGAAAAATAAAAAAATGTGATTATCTAAGTGTTGTTTTTACATATTCTGTAGACTTTAGATAAAATTATACTCTCTTCCTAATAATCCTTGTGAATGCCGAATGCGAGCCTGTTTTTTAAAGGACAAGAAGTCAATGATCTGATTTAAGTATCTTTTTTGTATCTAAATCATACTCATTTCCTCCAAAAAAAATCCCGATTGGTTCTATAGCAAATCCGAAGCAAACCCATGGGTGGTTTACTTTCCGGTATCCAGCACTGGATTCACCAGTGTTCGAAAACATCCTTGGCCATGAGAGAATACAAATTTGAAATGTTGATACTTGATACTATAATTGTATTGATGCACGCATGTACTGGTATAGCTACTGCAATAATTTTAGACCTACCTCGATAAGATTGTGTGCTGAAAAAGAAGAATCAATTAAAACCTTAATTATGGTGTCTTATAGAGGATTCTATACATGATGCTATTTAATGTATTTTATGGAGTAAGAATGATGTAGTGGCTCTACAACTACCTAAACAAAGATTATGGAGAAAAGTGATGGAAAATCTCAATTATGATGTCTCTTGAATTCCTATAGCAGGCTTCTATTATATTTGAAATATTAAATATTCACATCTCACTAACTAAATTCTATTTTGTCTATAATTTTAAGTAGTTTAGCTTCAAAATTTAACTACATCAAACTCACAATGAACTCTCTATTTTTTAATAATAACACTATAACTCTTTAGAAATAGAAAATAAATAGGATTGCTCATCAACTAAAAATCAATAGACACCACTTTAATCATGTGTATGTGATTCCTTTAAATATGAATTTTATATTAAAATATAATGTTAAAATAATAGTTAATTATTGATAGAGAGCATGTTTTAGAGAGACTACAAAATATACATAAATCTCTAGATAGCAAAAAATTGATTTTTCACTTTCTATTTGAAGATAATTTTGATGAGGCTCATATGAATGCTTTTGATGTTGTTGATGGTTGAAATATTAAATTAGTCATTAGTGTATGGATTGTATAACTCTTAGCTCACTTCAAATACAATAGGCTGAAGTAAAATTTTAGTTTCAGGCTACCGTACTGTAAAGGTAAAGATAAACTAAAATTAAAACAAAAGGGGTTGCCGCTTTAGGGTGCACATATGATCCTGAAGTGATATGAAAATTGTTAGTTACCATAATATTGAGTTCACCTTATAACTAGTTCGAAGTTGTATATTGGATCTGTTTGAGTAAATGTGAGCACTAGTCTATTCGGTTCCGTTTTAGTCAAAAATAGGAACCAACCAATTTTAAAAGTAATGAGTTTGGTTGGTTCATACCAAATTATTGTTTGAAACCAAACCAATAAAATTCAGTTTGGTTTTGTAATATAATGAATGAGAACATAAATCATTAGAAATAAAGTGTATTTTACATAAAATGAATATATAAAAGTTACACAAGTGAAAATTTTCAATTCAAATGCTTCAAACATATCAAATTATGAATCTCATTACTCCACATCTTAAATTTGTCAAAATAAAATTGTAAAATCAAGAAAAATTAGAACTCAGTTCTCCAGAGATTCACTACAAAAAAATACCCAAATAGCGACGGGATTAGTGACGGTATTTTTTGTTACGAGCTTATTAGCGACGGTTTTTGTGACGGCTTTGTGACAGTTTAGTCAATTTGCGACAGATTTGTGACAGCTTTTTAAATTAGCGACAGGCTTGTGACAGCTTTTGACTCTCACTAAATCAAACATTATTTTGTAGTGATTAAAGTCAAGAATTAATAAGCATACTTATTTATTTATATAAATAAACTTTATAACTATATTTTTGTAAATTATAATTAACATATATAAAAGTTGTTTTTATAGATGTATACGTGTAGGTAATTAGTTCGGTGTGGTTTTAAAACCCTTAAAACCGTAAGTCGATTTTTGAATTTTTAAGCCAAACCAAACCAATAACTAATTGGTTTGACTAGTTTCATTTGAATCGGAAAAGAAAGGTAAGGAAAAGAAAGGTAAGACTCAGAATGATAAAAGTCAGGTCCATATTACTAATCTACATGCTAGTACTAATAAAAGTAGATTTCCAGTGACAATTATACTAATCCATTAGGCTCATAACATCGGCAGCAAAAATATACAGGAGTACTAACAAATCAGATCATCAAATATACTGTAGCTCTTAGGTCTTAGCTTTAGGAAAATTAGGCTGCTTATTTAAATTTTAAGAACAATTAGTACTTATAAACATTCAAATATAGAAAAACAGTTTGTTTAGCTATACATTCTTCAGATTTTACCCAAAATCTAAAAAAAAAAACTTGGTGGATCTACAGAAAACACCTTGTGTTAAAAAATAAAATAAAGGTGCAGTGAAACATGCCTTAATTCCTTAAAAGGACAAATTTCCATAATTATGAACCCAGTTGACAATCTTACCCCTCCTTTCTTTAATTGGAGTAACACTAGTCTATTTCCCTTCAGTCAAACAATTGTCTACTGCCATGTGGCAGTGTTGGTCGTAAAGCAAAATAATACTATAAAATAAAATTTACCAAAATAAATAAAAATAACAGTAGAAAAAGGAGCAGATGGTAAACAAAGTGACCAAAACCAAGAATCATTGCTTGCATCTCTCACATACTTTCTCTTCTTTTTATGTAAAAAATAGTAACTACTCTTCTCTTTTTTTTCTCTGCAAAGAAAAAGCCAACGACCCTCCTCTTAGACAGATGAGAGGGAAAGAGAAAAGGTAGGACCCAAATATATTCATATATAGGATGTCAAGACAAACAAAGTGCTAATAAGGGTCCACGATTAAAATAAATATAAAATGTCGCCAAAAAATATTCCGGTAGTAGTAGTAGTATTTTTTTTTTCTTGTAAGCTGTACACTTTAATTATTTTAACCCCTAACATTTGAATCTTTTTCTCACTGGGAAACATTTTTGCTCACTTCCCTATACCTATCTTTCAAATCTTCACAACATCCCTTGGTCCTCACAAAATAAAAACAATAATCCCAAAGCAAAAAACAATAGTAGATAACATGACCCAATAATCCTACCCCCGTTGAATATACAAAAAGAACTTGCACCTTCGAGGACACAGCTGATCCAAAAAAAAAATTCAGCCTATGATTTATCTCGATTACCAATCTTCAGATCCCGACCAATTTGGCTCGTTTAAGAAGCTATATCTCAAGAGTGCTTTAAATTTCCTTTCTCCAAATGCCATTCATTACGAGCTAAGCCGAAACAATCATGTGAAATATTAGCAATCAAACAATCTTTGATTATCTTCACTTTATACTACCTGTCTTCCAAGAATATTCTTCCAATAAAATCTCTAAACCTCTTTGAGTAAAGCTTCGGATCAACGGCTGAGATCGACGTAGGATCAGCATGCAATGATTTATATGCATGCTCAAGCTTTTTACTAATGTCGTAGTCTTGCAAAATATCGATAATTCCAAAGTAGAGGATAACTTCGTATACTTCACCGCTTCTCGAGGGAGTAAGAGTGCTAAATCCACCGGGGGTATACTGATCAAAATCGCTCTTTCGAGCTAATCTCTCCGCCCTTGCTGGCATATTTGCCCCTAATCTGATCAGCGGTTTCCTGATAGTAAACATAATAAACCCAAAATTCAGTATAATATTCTCTCCTAAGAGATAATAAAGCGCACATATTTACATGCCTGTTTAATCATTTAAACTTGTTTAATATTGCACAAAACTGGTACATTAATAATTCCATTCACGGCCAAGATGATAGCAATATGGCGAATATACTTGGAAGGAAATCTTTTTTTACTGGAAATAATGCACAGGTAAAAAATAGTACCTGCCAGATAAAACACGGTCCATGTCTTGTAGCTCAGCTTCAAGAAAACGACAACCTCGCATAAATTTCTCATTTTGGAAGGAATCTTTCTTTCCTGGAAATAACGCACAGGTAAAAATCTTTCTGGAGCCAAAAAAATACTAATCGAGTAAAGATGATATAATACCGTTGCGCAACATAAACGGTGACAATCCTATTTTATCGCCAGTGTTGTCATCACGGAAATGAATTCCAACTAAAAGACTGTAGTCCATGATTCTCTCGGCTTCCAAAAACGCGCAATCTCGATCAATTTGCCTGATTATAAGGTAAAACAAACGAATTATGACCATACTAGATCAAAACCAAGAAAACTGAAATTAAATGGAAATATGGTAAGAAACCAAATTAGAAAACAACTAACTTTAAAAGTTCGTGGAACCAATTTCGTTGAAGCCGAAAAGCATAATTAAGATCAAGGTCCTTAAGCGTAGTTGTTTCATCTATCTCCTTTTCGGGTTTATCAGTCGTACGGCCATGAGATGATCCTTTCAGGTCAAATCGTCTATGTATCCGGTATTCCGAGCAGAAGAGGTTGCCCATAACAATAAATCGAGTCTATTTTACAAACAAAAAACGTCTCAGGAAAAAGCTAGAATTCAGGAAATAAATGAAATTTGTGAAAATTTATTTTATATACCTTTACTCCTCCAACTGGTTTGACACAATGGACGCCAAAAAATTTGGTCAATAAGGTATTTTCGTAGCGGCAAACGTGCTGATAATAATTTGGTAACATCTTAATAAGAACCTGAAAAAAGAATACAAAACTTTAATTTTTCAGGAATCAAAGTTGACTTTGTCTTTCCCACTGAAGATGGTGAAAAGTTAATATGTGAACTCCTAATATCTAAAACGGCTAGGTAAACCAAACCAACCTTGACTTCAGATTTCTTTACTGTTTTGATCATAAACCTATCGTCTTGAGTCAAATAAAAAAAGCTTCCACTTTTTCCTGGAGAAGAAAGTTCCCTGAGAGCATCGTTTCCACAGATCGCTAGCATGTAATCCGCAGGATCAACTTGGAATAACTCCCTCAAATGCCTGAATTGCAAATAAATTAACCAACTAAATACCATTTCACAAACTCAAAAATGACTTCTTATTCACGAGTCAGATCTCTACTTAGTTTGGGGGGAAAGCAGTTCATAAGTGGAGTCAGTACCTGAATACCACAGGACAATAATCCTTCCACCGGAATTCCCCTGATTGATGGGGTGGTGTCATTTTTGAACCTTCTGGCGGAAATCTAGTCCAGAATTTCTCATTAGGATCAAAATCACTTTGTTTAATTTCTCGATGGATTGAAGCATGCTTGCCAACCGAATATCTATATCATCGGACAAACAAAAATAATTACAAAACAAAACTTTATGTACTCAGATTTTGGTCTATATAGACAATTATATTACCTAATACCCAGTTGAAGATTGAGCATCAAATCGTAATTCTTGTGCCCTTTAGCTATTGTGTGACCAGGTTTCTTCATCTCACCATTGAAGCAACACGGGTTTTTCCTAAATTGCGTAAATCCATCACAGCCGAAACCAGTACTACTATTTCTGTAAAACATAGAAGCTTCCACATTATCGATAATATCACAAGTAATATCACCCGCTTCCCCATCCGATTCCCAAATGCAAATCCTAGGAAAGGCCCTCTCGGTTAAACTCCCCCTCGCCCCGTCCACCGAGGATCTCTTTTTCGAGGTCGCAACTATACAATCATCGTTGAAGTTTAAGATTTGTTTATCGTCTTTTTCGGAAATAGCTGGTTTGGTTCCGGGATAAAATGTACCATTTAAAATTTGGTGTGAGTTTGCCTCTTTGCTCCAGCTTCCGATATAGCAACTGCCGTCTGGCCAAGTGAAAACCCCTTGCCCTTTTGGTATCCCGTTTTCCCAATTACCGTCATATCTGGTTAAAATATAAGACAAAAGTAATTAATTACCATATATCAGATAGCATCGAGTGGTTTGAACTAGGAAAAAAATTAATAATATACCTAATGTAACAACTATCTTTGGCAGTTTGGGGTCCAAACTGAATATGTGGTCATCAAGTAACCTTCCAAACACATAAAACTGGCTAAATGCTAATAATTACAAAATCTGCATAACCATTTTTTATCAATCAACAACTTTCCTTGTCTCTTGTAAAGAAACCTCCAAATGACGTACCCACTTAACCTCAGCAATATAATAGACATGAATGCTATAAGTACAAGGAGGGAGAAATGGAGGGGTGAAAAATTAACTGGCTTATATCATGCCCATATTTGAAGTGGCACTATCTTAATCAACACAAGACATTTGTCTTTAGAGATTAAAACATAGTGATATGAAACACTTTTTTCGGGCAATGAATATAGGTGCAAGTCAACCAGAAATGCCAAAAGAAAAAAAACGCTTTCACCCAAAGTAGAAATAAGTTCTTAACCAACTCTTGTGAACCTAATCAATAATTAACAACTCTTCTTGCCTTTACTGCTCAAAACTCATAGTGATCATATATGATACATATATAGACGGACATTACCAGCCGCCAAGCACTGTACAGCTGATTATAATGTCAAGGGACTGTTTGGTTCAGCCTTTAGCTTCAAACTGATATGCTTTCATTGATCGCGAAATGCAAGAATTAGGCAGAGCTCAACGCAAACCTGAGAAATATTTTCAGACTTTTCTACTGAAAATCCTAGATGCCAAACAAGCATTTTATACTAAATTTACAGAAAAAGTCTAAACACACAAAACACAAACTTATACACATTTATTAAATGTATACCTATTTTGATTGGCCCAGACAAGAACACCACGTCCTGACATGACCCCACCACGCCACTCCCCAACATACTCGTTCCCATTCCTCCATACATACCGTCCATCGCCGTCCTGCAAGTTCTTCCGCCACGTTCCCTCATAATAATCCCCATTAGCATACCTCTTTTGCCCATATCCTTGCTTCCTATCCCCCATCCATGCCCCTCGATAAACGTCCCCGTCTGACCCAATAAAACACCCTGATCCCTCCATTCTCCCCGACCTACAATAATTTAGATTAATATTGAAATTTTTGGAAAGTTGGCTTTTAGAATCATGGGGCGGGCAATTCAGCACCCTATTATCATAAGCTAGTTGGCAAACTCTGGTACATTAGTTGGAAAACTCCAGTACCCCAAAATTTAAATAAATTACTCAAGCTAACAGCTGCACTAAACATTGCCAAATTGATACAATAGTTGCGTTGTAGTATTTTCTAAGTCTATCATTTGCCTAGCGGTAAATTAGAGTGTGGTTCACTAACCCAATCACCTTTTTCCATTTCTTATCCAACCTAACAAAATTTAATTACTACACACCTAACATGGCCTTCTTTTTACTTAATACACTACAGAAAACCCCCAAAACTTAGTTATTAGTACAGACAAAAACACAACAAACTAGCTTAGAAAGTAAAATAAACATAGTAATTATTAACATATGGACATTTGGTTTTCACTTCTCATAACTAATTTGTACCCACAGCCACCAACTTATTTTTACTTTTTTGGGTACTAAGCTAATTGCCAACTTTCATTAATTTGTCTACAAAATCCAAGTAAGCTAGTTACACCCTTTGCCCAATTTATTAGAACCCAATGATCCAGGGAGGTGGAGGACATTCGAGGTCTATTTCCCCGTCCCTCCATCTGACAAAAATTTATTACAGCATTTTTTTCCGACATACTTTGATAAAATTCTCTGAAAATTAGTACTCCATCACATACTATAAAAGAAACATATAGAATGAAAATAATTTTGTCGCTTGAAACCAAGATAAAGAATAGTAAAATTCCCCTTCATACTAAAAGAATATAGTACATAAAAGTATTAGCCACTTTCATTTGAGTCTTTTGGTTCCGTCCAATAATGAATCCATTGCTAATTTTAACCGGCCTATAAATCCAAAACAGCTTTTATTCAAAGGTTAAATCCAAGACAAACCTTTTTTTTTAGCACAATTCATAAAAAAACCCAATCCACGGAATAAGTTGGTGGAGATCGATTCTAATAAAATCAACAAATTTATATTTATATATATATGTGTGTATTCCAAAAAAAAAAAACTTTAGAAATTAGCGTTTCACCCTCCCATACTATTGATTAAGCATAGCTTATAGAATCCATTAGTTGAAATCAAGATAAACAATACTAATAATCCACAACAAATCATTTCACACCAATACTCCAGCAAAATCAATGAAAAAACCAACTTCTTCTATGTTTTCTAACAAAAATTTACCAAAACATATAGGATATCACCCCCTAGCCCATCCCACTTGAGTTTATAAAAATAATCATTCAATACATATTTTGAGACTTAATTATCAAAAACTCATGGTTAAAAACTCTTCTAAAATCAGCTAGCTACAGATGGTCAATGATACTAGTTCTTTTACTCTTTCTTTCTTAACTTACATTCTTTTTACTCTTTATTTTTTTGAACTTTACTGATCATCGATGTTATGCTAGGTTGATATGTAACAAATCTTAAACAAAATCACAAATTCGGGCTTTTGAGTTTCGTAACGAATCCATTGCTCGAAAGATATACAAACAACAACAACAACAACAATAATAAAAAAAAGACAAATAAACATTATACCTAAACTCGCCTTCGTAGCTAGCACCGGAGGGCCAAGAGAACTTCCCCTTCCCTGACGCCTTGCCACGTCGCCACTCACCCTCGTACATACATCCGTCCTTCCACAGATACTTTCCTTCCCCGTGCGGCACATGCCCCAAGAAGCTTCCAGAGTACACATCACCGTTCGGCAGCACCTTCTCCGCTGATGTGGCAGTCGGTGCAGGGGTCACACGCGACCTGCCACCTGTCCTGCTGCTCACGTAAGGGACGATCAGCTCAATGACGTCATCGCTTTCTTGTAGGGTTTTCAGGGAGTCTTGCTGGGTTACCGGGTCTAGCATTTGCATCTTGATGACGTCACTCTCTCTCTCTCTATATATATATATAGATATTTAGTTATGTATATATATACATATGTGTGTGTGTTTTTCTAATTGGGTTTCTGGGTTTTGAGATTTAATAGCATTTGAAGATGATCTTCTCTAAATATCTCTTATAAATCTCTGATTAACAATCTGGGTCTAGATATTTTGTAGCTTTTAAGGGAAATCTGGGTTTCTCTCTCCTCTATTTTAACAGCTGCTTTTGCTTCTCTCTATCTCTCTCTCTCTATATATATATATGTATCTAATTGGGTTTCTGGGTTTTGAGATTTAGCAGCAATAGGGGAAAATTTCTCTTAAAATCTTTTCTAATCTCTGAGCTGTAATTTCCTCTTTTTCTCTGAATATCTTCAATCAACCAACTGGGTTTAAAAAATATCTAATTAACCAACTGGATTAAGTGATTTAGCGGCATTTAGGGGAAATCTGGGTTTTTTCAACATTGAATCTGAGTTTAGCTTTTCTCTCTTTATATATATATATATATATATATATATATACAAATAACTGTATATCAATATGAATAGGTGTAGCTTTTAGTGTTGAATTGAATTAAGGGAGGAGAGAGAGAGAGAGAGAGTAAAGCGGTACAGGGCTAGAGAGAGAAAGGGAAGAAAGAGAGAGATGGGATTTTATTTTTCTGTTAAGTGTTTATTAGAAAAACGAGCCGAGTATTGTATTGGATACAGTGACAGTGCTTTGGTATGATTAATTACTGTTTTACCCCTCGGGGACTGATGGATTTACATTGGCATCCCAATAAGTATTATTTTTTGTTTTATATTTTAGTGGTGAATTCGGTTGGTTTTCGGTTTTTTCATATATATCTAAATTGTTTGTTAAATTTTTTTATAAAATTTAACTTTTATATATTTCTCTATGTTTAATTATTTGTTTATCAATTTATAAGATATTAATATTAATAAATAGTATCCAAAAAATGTAAAAAGTTAAGTTTTACAGATTTTTTTGAATAAACACTTTACAAATAAAATAATATGTTGATTTAAAAAAAAAAATCTTTTTTTACAAATACATTAAAAAAACAAAAAATCTGACAAAAATATGAAAAAAAGAAGTTGATAAAATTTGAAATTGAAGCGATACAAAATGTAATTTAACGTTTTGTAATACGTGACAGCATCGCATTCAGCTACGACGTGGAAAGAGCACTGAAGTTGGAAATTAATGACGATACTGCCCTTTAAATTTTGGGTATTTTCTTGTTGTATACTCCATTATTAATACTTGTGTCTAGAACTTCGTGTGAAATTAGATCATCCTTTGTGGTGGAACGTAATAACGGTGTCATAAATGACACTACAGAAACTTATATTTTTTCCGTATTATATTTCAACTATCATTTTTATATTTTTTAGTCCTCAACTTATATTTATTTTTGATTTAGTTTAAAATAGAGTTGTACTTAAGGAACGCCCTCAATTTAAAATGTTTACATAGTATCTCGTGTACTTTAAAATATCAAACAAACAGTGATAATTTATTATTTAAATCTACTCATGCACGTAAAGGTACATATTGTTCAAAAAAACTCTATATTTTCCAACCAAATACAATAACTCAATAAATTTAAGGAGAAAGTATGGTTTAGTTCACATTTCTAAACGTATTTATCATAAAACATGTCTAAATCTATGTTAAAGTTTAGTACATAGCTGGGGAGGGGATGTCGGCACCCCCTCGTCCGGACCGATATCAACTCCACAGCAGACGATCCGGGCCTGTCAACCATGGGTAACGCGTCACCCCGGATCTTGAGGGGCCGGACCGTGTCTAGGCCGGCCCGGAGAAGCTTGTCGAGTACACTTCCCCAATTAATGCTGCTGCTCCCTTGGGGGACCCTTTATGTGTTTCATCGACGTGGCCCAATCACAGGCCAGTCCCTGTGGGCCCCGGGAAAGGACAGTACCCTTGTCAGAGTCATAAATGACCTGAAGCCGTTGGATCAACATTAGACAGTGCAGTGATCCAAGGGCTAATACACCTCTGATCAAACTATAAATACCCCCACTAATACCAATTAGTGGGGGACGCACAGAAAAAGACAGAGAGGAGAGATAAAGTTTAAACAACCCGGACCAATAGAATTCCAATCGTGACACCTGAGACCACGACTTGTAACCGCCCCGATCCCTCATCCTTAACTATATTCCTACCTTCAGTCTATACCGATACTGACTTGATCGTTGGAGAGGGAAAACCTGGCACCAACCCCGGGCCCCTGTTTGTTCCTTGTGCAGGATAGAAGAACACCTCGCCATTGAAGGAGACATATCCACTTCGGACACCTCAAAAGATCGGAGCCGACGCGAATTGATTAAACCGAGCTTGGAAAGAAAATCAGGTTCGCCAATAGCATCAAATAAATCCCCACTTTATCATTGAGTTATCGTAAGATAATCATTAACTAGTTCATATTTTTTAACATTATGTTTACAATGTTAATCTCTACATCCATTATTTCCGACTCTTGGTATACGTGAGAACTCAAATGTCTTTCTTCAGATGCCGAGTTGCTCCCAAACAAATCCATTCGGGATGAATGATTTTTAGTTTTCCATTGGCAATCACAAAAAGCATGAATCAAACTTTTGTATTTTATTTTTGCCTTATCCTAAATTCCTAATTAAGCACTCGACATCATATTAGTTGCAATTTCAGCCAAGTCTCTTTTAACGGAAGAAGTATCTAGCTGTTTTTCCACTCATGATGTAGTGAAAAATTGACTGATAACCAGAAGTACGGAGTTAAAAAAAAAACAATCAACCAAGTAACATTTAGCCACTCACATAGTAAAAGATGTACGCCTGTAATGTAATGGAGAGTGATAGCGCCTAATCTTTCTCAAATTATGGTACTTGGGCAACTATGACTTAATACCAATGTCACAGATTATGATCCTTGGAATAAATTGAGTGGCACTTGATATTAAATACTATATTTCTTTATGTTTGATATTAAATTTATAATATTTGGCTATTTGCACACACATAAAAATGCATATTTATTTATAGTGTTTTAATCTTCGGTGCACAAATAGTACGTGTGTGAGGAGTTGTGAGTGGTGTGTGCTTATTGCTACCTTATTTAAATACTTCTTAACTAAAATAATAATATCACTAAATTGGTGTAGTTGATCAAGTTAATTTTGGGTCATCATTTATGTTAGTAGGTATGGTACATGAAGGATAAAAAATATACCTAATGAAGTGTTCATTCTTATAATTAGAATAAAATAAAGAATTTGTTACCTAGTGAAACAGTATTAATGATCCGTGAGAAGCAAAACTATCCAAGTTGGATTTAAGAATATTGTGTATGCCACAGGTGGCGTAACCATAAATGTGAAATGTCCGTTGATTTTTTATTAAAAAAAAAATACGTTATATGAAGTTATTTTACGGAACGGAAGCTGAAACTGATCAAAATACATAGGAAATGTATATTTTCTTATTAATTTTTTTTAAATAGAAAGGACTGCATCCAACAACTGTACATACCTAATTACTTCAACGTATGCCACGTCAATCAACTAAATACAAGTTGTTGGCATTTTGTTGTGCATTACAGAAGGGATAATATAATGGTATGCTTATAATACAATGTGCTTGTGTGGAAAGGTTAGAGATTTTGTCTTATATCATTATATTGTTATACCTACTGGAACAAATCTTATGCAAAATGCGTTATACTATATCAGTGATAGCAATGATAATTACATGTAAGCGTACAGCGTACCCGATATATCCACAGAGAGTAAAATTGAAATGGCAGATACCTAATTTTATTTTACACGAATGATAAGAGGTTTATAATTTATTGAAATCCACTATTCATACCAATGTGGCAATGTCACATTTCAATTAAAAACCAAACAAGTGATCGTAAACGTTTTGTTTAATGAGAGATTAGAGTTATTCAATACAACAAGTCACAACTCATCACAACAGTAAGATACAATAAAATCTGACCCGTTTTCGATTAAAATTTACAAATGAACTGATCCTTTTTCATAACTTGTCATGCGTTATGCATTTTATTCAACTATTCCTTTTTAAATATTTCCACTGGAATTAAATGATAATTAATTTACGTACTTGATGTGCATTGGTGAGATCATTTCATATACTATTACTATTACTATTACTATTACTATTACTAGGAGTAGGAGTATAGTACGTATTATTAATTAATTTCGTTGTCTTTCATAGCCGACAGCCGGTCTTCTGCCCCCATTTGGCCTCTCCCTATCAATTCGTATGAATAAAGGAATGTATTATATATACCGATCCTTTTAAAAAATTAAAATACTCATTTTTGTTTGCTATATACACATCCATTAGTTTTTGTTTACTTGCATCCGAAAATAATTAACAATCATGATATTTTTGACGTGATCTAATGACATGCATGTCACCATAAACAGCCCACTCATTTAACAATTCATTCGTGAGATTAATCAAAATATTGTTTGAATTAAGTTTTAACATAACTCGATGTTTTGTCCAACCTTCCTACTTTTGGAACACTAGCCATCTCGCTTGGTAATTGGAACATGTATCTTATGATACAGAGACTATCACTTGACCTTCTATTCTACAATCTTATTTTTGATGATATGGAAAAGCCTGAAATGATGCTTTTTAAAGATTAAATCAGGACCTATGGAAGTAATTTTTTTCTTGTCAACTATTATAATTATGGGTGTCCATTAGTTATTCCTGACGACTTTTAGAATAAAGAACTTATTTCACTATATGCAAATGGATCTCTTAAACATATAAGTGGAGTAGCTGAAGTTCGTATTATGAGTTTATGACATCCAATTATATTTGTAAATGTCGGGATGCATCAGCATGTGATAATTTCATTTTCATTTGAGTATCTTTTCATCTCGGCCGTTGAATACTAATCCAACTAACCATGTACTAACTCTAGCGGCTCAAGTTCTATCAAGTGTCGGACCCCCTAGCGCTGCTGTATGGGTTGCTTGAGGTAAAAAGAAAAACGGTTGCGACTTCTTATAATGTCATTTGCTTGTTTTATATCCTAAACCTAATTGGATCACGTTGTATATTTCTTCGGAATGCCTAGTAATAGATAAACTTCCTATTCATAAAATTTGTATTACAATTTACAAACACATACAAAGTACATTTATTTTCTTATTATCCTTCTTTATATTCTAAAAATACATCACAAAAGAAGAAGTCTTATTTCTTCGACATAAGTTCATTTTTTTTATGCATTGTAACAAAAAAAGATTATATACAGTTATACAAAGTTACAAACATTTTCAAATGCTACGTTATTGTGATCTTTGGAAGGTAGAAAATAAAGAATTTGGTCAAACCAAATGGTAGTAATTGGTTAGAAATTAAATTACAAAGTATATATAATGGGTATATATGTTAGCACGGGTCTTACTTGGTTATAGATTTATTCATTTTTTTCTCGATTTTATTTGATCCGGTTTTTAATTTTTGTTTGCTTCGGTCCAGTCCCAACCAAAACGAAAACAAAATGAGTTTTACAAATTCTGTTCGTTTTCCCGGTTTTTTCCCAGCTAGACCGGCTGGAGGAAAACAGCAATTGTTTTTTTTCCTAAAAACATGCTTGAGAATATAATGTTTTCAAGAGAAGAGAAAAGAGGATACTTAAGACTTAGACCTATAAACCACGTTATGTACACACAATCATGAAAATTAGACCAATAACAAGAAAACATGGCCAAGTATTATAAGCAGTTAAGCATTACTGGCTACTGTGTAAGCAATAGAACCATGTATTTCCATGGGCTTTGTTCATATAGTTAAATGATTCTATTAAAGATTGGACCGTGATGTTCAAATTGATGGATCCCTCACCCCACACTCAATAAAAGCGTGACATACATGTGTGCAATTAATGCTTATGTTGATGATTCTGTATTTGTTAAACCATTTAAACCAAAACATGAGGTTTAGATGACTATGCATAGCTTCACCATTTATCCCATGAACTCATGGGTGATGCTCATTACCAAAATAAATGATAGCATTTGATATAGTTAAATAGGTTCACTTAAAATCTGTAGATACTATCAGTCTGATTTGATAATGATCAGTCTCTAATAAAGTAATAGACCTCCCAAAAAAAAATTGTTTGGGGGTATTTCGACTGAGTGACTGTTCATAGTTTATTTTGGATAACCCGTTGGTCAAATGTTTACATTTAAAGATAAAAAATGTCAATTTTCATTATATAGCTAATTAAAATACTGTTACAGAAAAGTCAATAAAATACGTCTAATGTCAGTTACACATAAATATAACCGTTCATCAACACTATATTACCCGTTAGAACGCATTGGGAAACCGTCGATCATTGTTTTATGGATAGTGAAATCAAGTTGATGTCTAACAGAGCCTAGAGCCTTAACTGGTATCACATCCGTATTTTAATTTGCGGCTATTGATTTTTAACCAGTGAAAGCAATGTGGAGAAAGTTCTAAATTATTATTATTTTTCAATTTTTTTTAAAACCGAAGATGAGTTCATTGAAAAATTATACTAGTACATAGTGTTGACTGTTGACCATATATGTTAACCAGCTACTTGCTACAGTATACTTTCGATATTTTTTCTCTTAAATATTCTATCAATTTATACCGCTAACACGTTTAGTGATAACAATATGACAAACTGTGTATCAATTTGCTTTTATACATAAATATATTTGATCGCAACCCCTCCCCCCCCCCCCCCCCCAAATTTTACACAAATTTTTTAGTTTTTTTTTTATAAATACAATATAATTTTTTTTGATCTTTAGTTAAATACATATACAGACCCTCATTGTCAACTGTTATATCATGGTACAACGGTAAATTAGACTATTAACCAAGTGCAGGTCATGGGTTTAAAATCTTGCCTATGCTTTATTTTATTTTTAATTACCCTGCTTTATTTTCAAAAAAATTTACCTAATATTTTCACAATGACAGCCCCTCAAGAGTTGAGTACTGGTTCCGCCACTGAGCCCCATTCGTCAAATTATTCATTTGAACCCATATTATTTTGTATGAAAGTCATTACAGCACAAACTAAACACATAAAGACCAGGATGGGTTTCAACAAGATTTGCTTTTTTAAATCGTGATCATGTTTATATTGAATTGACCAAAACGGGGACAAAAAAAGGAAAGTCCCTATCAACACAACACACAGCCTAATTAACATTTCCTTTTACCCAAACAAAAAGGACAGATATTGAAACAGACAGTTTTGCGTGTATAAATTTTGAGTTCCTGATACAACAAATTATGATTTCAGAATATATAAAACGAGGTTTTAACTTTAGTAATGGCATTACGCAGGCAACACAATCAACTTATTAAATCTTTTATTCATTTGTCGGTATTGCTTCTATATTCTATTTCTATCACATATAATAGGAAAAAAACCAAAGACCCTTTCCATGAACTGTCCTGATCAAGCATGCTGTTATAGAGGATATTGTAAAGATAAAGCAGGGTTTCATCATGAAAATTAAGTCGAACTACTTCCAACCTCAAATAATGTAAATCATAACTATCATGAACTTTTGATTTAGTCTTCTAATTCACTTTTGAACAAATGTTATTGCTTTTATATCTCGGGCTTATGTTTGCATAATCAAAGTTTTAACTAAAACTAAGAAAAGAAAAAAGATACTACAATTTGTCAACTTCTTCTTATAATATTGGAGGTGCTATTATATGTTTCTCCACTACAGCGGCTACACAAGTTAATGGTACGTATTGAATCTTCATCAACAGGAAAAGAGTTATGGTAGCATGGTACTATTAAAATGATGTAAATTGTTGTTTTTCTCTTAATAATAAAATGCTATATCATACCTACCCCCAATAATGTGAATTGTTTTTCTTAAACTAATTTATACCAAATTTAATAGTTTGGTTACAAATTTAAACCAAATCGACATGAAAGAGTTTTTCTTAAACTAATTTATACCAAATTTAATAGTTTGGTTACAAATTTAAACCAAATCGACATGAAAGAGTCATCGGAGTAAATAAACCAGAAAATAGATCCTCTTTTGCCTCATGAACCACACTGCTGCCTGCCTTCAGATTTTGACCGGAGTAGGTGAAACATAGGTTTGGGTGCGTAAAGGTTATACTATAAATTTAACCGTTCAAATTAAATTCTTGGCACAGAAATGTTTAGCATTATGCCACCTATAGTATTATGTCCCCTACTCCGGTCGAACATAGGTTTGGGTGCGTAAAGGTTATACTATAAATTTAACCGTTCAAATTAAATTCTTGCCACAGAAATGTTTAATATTATGTCACCTATAGTGTAGCGATCTATAATTTTTCCATCAAATAGACACCCATAAAAATAGCACGAGATTAGAACAGTCCATCCGAAACCAGAAAGTGCTAATGTGGTGTCATTGCTAGATTACATAATTGCGTATGCTAGGCTTCTTCTGGACATAATTCCTATTCCTTAGGTTAAAACCCATTAAACTTGTCTTCATAAAATTAGAAATTGATAGAAAGGTGAGAGTTCTGTAATTTTTAGTACAATTGAGGGAAACCCTTGGCAGGAAAAGCCAAAACACATGAAACATGATAGAAAGAAAAAGAAAACCACCATAAGTGAAAGAATTGCAAAGAAGTGGAAATTTTCCACAGGAACGAAAAAAAAGTCTTTGTAAGTACAAAACAATTAGCCGAAAGAACGATCCATCAATTGTAGAACTTTGAACAGCTTAAAATGGATAAGTAACTTTCTTTATTACCAGCCAACCCTCCTGCCCAATTTTTACTTACAAGTGAATGTTCCACCAAAACCTAAAATGGCTGTATATCTCAGCAATCATTGATTGCCTATCTAATTCTATCCAAGAGTGTGTGAAAGAAAAGAAGAGCTCTGCTGGCATCCAACACCTAGTACCGAGAGGCACACATCACTTCATTAGCTACGCTTGTGTGCCAACAACTAGGAAATGGAAATTAGCTAAACTTGGAGAAATATACCAAGAATATAGTTCAGGATGACACTTAATCTGTTGCATGATCAGGAGTAAACTGACCAAAAATATCAGGGCACAAATCCCAACTTCCCTTCTCTCTAGCCTCCCAATAACCACCGACATAACGATAACTTTCACTCCCTGCCTCTTTCGCAAACCACCTAGGCTTCCATCCACTCTCTTGCATTTTACCAGCCTGAACCACATTAGGAAACAAAATTTCAGTCTTCCAAAAATTACACAAGACGAGGGGAAAATTAAGTAGTTCATACTTCATATCCCTGAGAGTCGTGTTTCCGAGCACCACGATTTGCTATCAGATAATCAAAATAACTGGAATATTTTGGAATTCTATAAATGAACAGAATAGATATATGTCACTCGTTACAAAGCTTCATCCTGAAGCCTTAGATATGAATAATGTTATGCAGTGTTTTGGAACACGCTAAAGCGTCTTAGCAAGAGCTTCACTTAAAGCGAACGAACTTTTTGACCTTTGAAGCGAGGTTTTTAAAACAGAGACGTTTACTGCTCAAATAGTCACGATTTACTGGTAATATCTTATTGTATCATAATGTATAGATGGCATAGCTTTGTTGATCAATCTCAATTCCCTAGTAATTTGAAATAACTATAAACACGCAACTTGATACTGACACAAGCAACCCTCACAACAATGAACCTATTAATACACAAAAGACCCTATAACTTATGTATACAAACAAGCAAAAACACACACATTGCGATAAGAAGAAAAACTAAAATGGTTTACCTGTCTCTGCCGCTGCTCAAGACGTAACTTCTCCGAGTTTGCCATGTCATATTCCCCATTTTCCAAGCACCTTTGGTCAGGCCTGAGTCTTGAATCTGTATGTGGCAGCTTCTCCTGTAAACAAGTTAAATTTATATTTCACTGCAATTCATAATATACATTAGGCAGAATAACACTTTTACATAGGTACCTTTAATCCAGGAGTGAGTTCGTTTAATGTCATAGCGAAACGTGTCAAATTATACTTAGTTGGGTAGTTGGGAGGTTTGCTCCTTTTCCAAAGTAAACGGGGTTCCGATATAGAAACTCCTTTACCCTTCCCGGAGCAATCTCCTTCCACATAATGCATACTCTCATCCCATTTACCAAATAAAGTTGCTACTGTTTTCCCATTCTTGTCTTGAACTATTCCTTGTACCTGCCGGAGAAAGAAAAAAGAATCCAACTTTGAGGCTTTCGTTTATGTTCTTGACAGTGTCAACTCATACTTAGTTTAGAAAAAACACGCTTCAAGTTTCCCCTACAGGTTCATTGACGATAATCCACATTCGTGGAAGTCTTGAATCTTGACCATATATTACTGGAATGTCAGTGACAAGTGAAAATTAATTTAGAAAGAACGCCCTGGAAAAGTAAAGTCATCCTTCAATTATTTATGTCATTAACTATACAGAATCCAGAGACTTGGCATGTTTCAAACGTCTATCAACAACTAATTCCTCATTGACCAATATTCACAATAACAATCCTGTCTTAACCATTTATGTCCATGGCCTAAAACACGGACCTGATGGTGGATATTAAAAAATGTATGTGAACCCCACCTTCAGCAGAACGAGAAAACCTTGGTGTTCAGAATCAAGTCATCAACATAACGAGCCAGAAACAGAACTAAGATACACTTATTTTCAAAAAAACATTTGCTAATGTGGTGACAATGGGCAGCGAGATCTTATCAACTGTTCTAGTCATGCAAATCATGTCTCCGCTTATTAGTATACCCATAAGTTCTTTTTAATAAGATCCAAAAATCCCAACACGAAAACATTCTGATAGTGACATTAAACAAAGCACAACCGGTTCAACCTAAGCAAATTCATAATACAAAAATCTTAAAATCCATATACAGTGTGTGTGTAGGAGAGAGAGTTGACCTGGTGAGGATTCCGATCTATTATGGATTGTTCTTTGAATTTTAGCTTGCAGGTGTAATTATGGTTACCCTGTATACGCATCGTCCCGTAATGCTCACAGTAAAGTTTTCCCAATATGAGATTGTAAATGGATGTAGTTACCTAACAAGGAAAAAAATTAGAGTTAGAAAGCATATATAGTACTCCATATAAGCATCAACCAGTATCATAGGATCACAGGCTTCCTAAGATATACCTTATTCCACTGGAAAACTTCCCCATCATCAAATTGTAATGTCAAAACCCCAACAGGATCGAGTTGAATAGATCTTCCCCAAAACTTGCTCTTGAGGTTACTATCACCCCAAAATTTCCATCCTGTACCTTCACAATGGCATGCAACAACCATTGGGTGGTGACTGACCTGGCATAAAGAAAGGGTCACAATAATTAAAGAAAATTAAGATAAAACAAGACAGATAGTCAGTGGATTAATAAGATAATTTCAAAAACCAAAATCGAGTCTGATGCCAACGTCCCCCAACTCCTAGTATTTTCTCTCAAGTTAAAGGGCATAAGGTGAAAATAGAACTAATTCGTTAAAATTTATCACCTAATAATTCCGAGAGAGTTCTTTTTACTGCCTTGTACACCAGTCTATCACATTTTCCTAATTTTGTAAACCAACATACTATGTTGTCTAATTAGTACAGTAACCTAAGGTTTAATGCTTAATTACTAGAAAAGTGAAATTTCTGCATATGAGTTTGTGTACGTAAGTGATAATAAACCGACAAGTTAATGTGCAAATTAAGATTGCCAAAACTTCAGTGTTCAAAAACGATTATAAACACGTAAAATATTCCATAAATTTAGAAACAGATGTAACCTGATTAATCTATCTATGTTAGGTTAGTGTATCACACCTAAAAGACACTTAAATAGTCAAAATTTCGTGATAGTTTAGCGTACAAAGCACACACACACACACACACACACACACTTTTGCAAAGAAAACAGGTATTAATTGTAGAAACAAAAGAGAGGGCAATTTTAAACTCTACTTTGGTAAAGCAAAAAACAGAAAAAAGAGATGTATTGAAATAACATCGAGAAATCAGGAGCGAAACCTTCTCTGAGCAAAACCGAAGACCTTTATCTGGATAATCAGCCTCGTATGTCTCCCCAAGTAATGGATTAAATGGCTTGCAATGCCTTCCTTCAGTTGAAGCATAACCAGAAACAGCAAAAGCCGCAACATGCAAGATTCTCATAAGGCTATTACCCTACCAGTTCAAATGAGCCGATTATCAGCAGCAACGAAATAGAAGCTTCAAATATGAAATCAAAATGAAAGAGAAACATTGAAATATCATTTATCAAAAAGAAACGACCATATTCTGCCTAGATGAGATGAAAGCTAATATTATTACTTTTTTCATTATAATCACTGTAACAACGAAATGAGCTGCAAAAGTGGGCAACACATTGGCCAAAGGCTTTTTTTAGGAAATTTGAGAGGAAAAAACAATAAGCTGATCTCAAAAACTTGCTATCAAAACAGACATCTAGCTTAAAAGCTAATAGACTGATCTTTTAAGCTGCAGAAGCACAGCTTTCAATATCACATGAGCTTTTTCATGCAGATTCCTAATACGGATAATCAGATCCAAATGCTACACATGAGCAAATCTATCCCCACAACTGATTTAAATACTAAGGTGCTCGAAGGGATGTCCTACCAATAATTGAAAGAAATAATTGGCATGATGATTATAGCCTATAGGCATGCAAAAAGGATGAAATACCCCAAGAAGAAATTATTCTATAAGAAAGGGAGATAAGTAAAAGATCGTATCAAACAGAGAAATACAAAACTTCAAAAAATGTTCTCACCAAACTTTACCTGTTTACCCCATTCTGCTGCTCGGTCAAGAAGATAAGAATATTCCAAGTCTTCGAAACACTTTTGCAATGAGGAGATAGGCTCATTGAAGTAAACAGGTAGACAAACTTTAGTCAAATCTTTCCCAATATTATCTTTGATCATTGACCATAGGCTTACTCCCTTCTCCTTCTCCATAGGATCAGGTAGTCTCTTACGCCGCTTTATACGAGGAAAATCTTTCCCAACAGATCTAATAGAGGGGCCCACATCATCTTCGGACTCAAATGCATATATATCGTCATCAGAGGAAAAAGATGAAGTACGTATGTCGGACCCACTGCTTTTGAAAGAAGTTGAAGAGAGAAAATCACGGGTATCAAAGAAAGCATTTTCTTCTTCGTCTGATTCTTCCTCTGCTGCATCAACCCTCTCGTTGTCATCTTCAGACTCGCTAGGGCTACCTTCTGGACAAAGAAAGTAAGGCTAAAAATAGGAAAGAAAATAAATCTGCAACAAATGCAACTAAAAAAAGTATAGGGAAGACCCAGTGTTGGTTATAAGGGAACAAGAAGAAAGAAGGGTATTATACTATTTTGTGTAATGACCAGTCACAAGATCATTTACACTAACCTATCATAATTTTACACCAAACAAAAATAGATCAATCTGGGTACCTCTGTCTAAATTAGCAGAGCAATCCAAGTTCTTATAATAACTTTTTGCACATCAACTTTCTGGTAAAAATCATCACGCTGGTACCTGTTAGTCAAAAATGACTGTTGTACACTAAACTATATGTTAGATTAACAGGGTGTACCGATTAAGCAAAATACTTTAATGTTAAAGTTCGATCTATATTAGATTGTTAGTCAGTATGTTCTTTTATGTAGTCTTGAGGACCAATTATGGATTTCTAATACAAAAAATATTTGCGTGGGTGTAGACTGTAGACTCTATAGAGAGAGAGACACTTCATTTTATCAACTTTACTGTAAGGTTAATGAATGATACAAATCATTGTAGGTACTTAAGTTGGTGTGCAAATCCGCAAAAAAAACGTGATGTTGGTGTAAAAGACAGTAATCAAATCGAAGACATAGAGAAGAAGATCCTCTATTCTTCTTCATTGCTCCATATCAAGTAAGAAATCCTGGGATAAGAAATCTTTCAGCCCTCTAATTTCTCTTCTCCCCCACCCCCCACACCCCACCCACCAGTAGACGGACTATAGAGTAGATGCATACGCAGAAGTTTCAATTCATAACACAGAAGATAAAGACAGTCGTAAATATCCATCAAAAAGACCGGAACCTTTAATCCAACTCGTCATGTAATATACATAGATACATATATAAATATAAACATATATATACACACACACATAGATACATGTATATACACACACATGTACATATACATGTACATATATAAACACACACATACAAATATATTTTTATACATACATATATATACATATTCACCCTCGGCATCATCTTAAATAGAAAACATCTGGCAGTATGTCTTCTCCTTTAGGAGCTTCACAAAAGGCAACAAAAAAGATGCTATGCCGGAAAAATGACTTTGTCATTAGCTGGAGTAACTCATATCTCTCTCTATATATATTGTTCAGCGTAAAATGAATAGCTAAAGCACTGCCTTAAGGAGGTTAGCTCTTAGAGATCACGAGGATTTGCGATACAATGTCTTGTGTTACATGAACTTCAATTTTCCACTCGTCAATGTACCTGTGTCAAACTGAATAAGAATACTTAAAGACCTACGACACTGCAGAAACATTTATTATATCAACATATTATGTTATTATGTACAAACTTATGGAAAACAGTCGAATAATCATAGGTTTGACCGTTTGTGTACTATTATGCATAAGGAAAATATTTTGATATCTAGTTGTGATAACTTGTCAGCCTACAAGAAACCGAGCACTCATATACTTTGTATTGCGGTATGGCAATTGAAGATTTCAACGTTTATCAATTCACTTCTTAAAAAGGGTGTGTTTATCTCAGAAATATCTAAGTAAATTAACCTTTTAGTCTAAAATCAAAGAAATAATCTACTCTGAAGATGATTTCTTAGAATACTTAAAGACCCTAAGGCATAGTAGAAGAATTGATGGCACCACACAATATAAAAAGTGAACAGACTAATGGAAAGCCCTCAAATACATTAAGTTTGTCCACATGCATAAGAAAAAGAATTTCAGTATCTAGCTGTCAAGCCTGTTAACCTAAGCGAAACTGAGAACCCGTATACCTTGTTTGACAGTCTGGCTATCTAGTATTCGAAACACTATTTACTCACATATTGATGTAGCAGCCTTTGTTTATAGGAACCTCACGTACCAAAAACAAGAGGCAAAGTAAAATAAACTCACACTCTCTCTGATTAGGAATCACTCCACAGAAACTAAAATTTGTGTGAAAATACTCTGTATATTTCATAGAACTCTAAGCTATATATATAGCCAACACATACAAGTAGTTCCACGTTTTCTGGGATAAGAAAATCAACTAACTAAGTGGGATCATGCTCCTAAACAGCAGCAACTAACACTTAAAATCAGCAACAGCAAAAAATAAAATATAACTAAAGCTGAATATTTACAAAGACAAATTAAATAATAATAATGCCAACTGAAACTGCTTGCATCACATATTCAGAAGGGTGTGTGCATCTCAGAAATATAGAAGTAAAATAACCTTTGTCTAAAAATAAAGAAAAGGATATCACCTGAAGATGATTTTTTCTTTTTCAAACGACTTAACTTATTTCTTGATCTGGGATCATTCTCCGACGATTAAATTAGATATCTAAGCTAGATAGCTCAGGAAAAAAAATGTAATGATAAAGACCGACTTATTTCTTGATCTGGGATCATTCTCAGAGGATTAAACTAGATGACTAAGCTAGATAGCTCGGGAAAAAAATGTAATGATTAATTCAGAAGATTATTTTACAGTGAAGGTTCTCTATGGTATCTGAATAAGTCTAACTTAGATATCTGATAATTTTTCTCAGTAAATCCGCGGGGAGACAGTGAAGGCAAGCACCATAATGAGGAACAATCAAGAATTCATGATAATAATAATATTCGTGATTGTCTCAGTAATGTGATTCTTCAATAAAAATACTCGCAACTCAGAATCTGAATTATGTCAAGGCAATAGAACTGAAATTATGCACTCCAACTAACAAGTATATCTGAATATCCTGCAACTAGTTCATACTTTAATGCTGGATAACTTAACAAGCTAAGCTCCTAGGTAAAGGCAAGTCACATTCAGCAGGTAAAAGATTATGAAGATAGTAATCCTAAGATCATAGAATTGTCAAATTATATTATCGTCAGAATAGTCCATCTTATACCCCTATAAATCTCTCCTGCCGTTTGTATTGGTCGCTTAAGAACCTGCCGGTGTCACATAAACCGCTGGTCCGCTATATCTTGAATTTAGATGCTATTATTACGTTGTCAAATGAATTAATAAACAATATAAAAAGACACCAGTTACCAATATAGCAAATAAAAAAGCATACAAAAACTCATACCACTCGACTTGTCTTGCCTTGAACGAGTTGAAGGCCTGGACTCTTTTAATTGTCTTTGGCTCTCGTCGACTACCGTATTCTCCAAATCAACCTTCTCAGTCTAGCAAAGTAACAGCAAGAGATCAACAAAGGTACACAACAGAGACGTGACAAGTAATTCTTCCAATAGCAAAATTTTTCATATAGTCATATAGAAAATGTCTGACAGGAAAAAATGACACTCTTCTTAGCACTTCCTACCAGAAGGCAAATAATAATTATATTAGTAAATGACAAGGCTATGCATATCTAACAAATCACTTACAGCATATACAAGATAAGCTAGCAAAATTGGGAGCTGGTGACAACTGACATGTCAACTTAGAAGTTTCAGGCACAAACTTAAGTATTTTACATGAAAACTTCTAAAAAAAGTGCAGAACATTTGTAATGGGAAGAGTTTCAATGAATTGTTAGTTTATAAAAGTCATTCTATAAGAACTTTTTTCAATATACAGAGCTATGATACACAACTCCCTTGTAAAGCAATATAATCATAGGTATAGGAAAGGTATAAACTTTTGTGCAATATACAGAGCTATGATACACAACTCTCCTCTAAAGCAACATAATCTTAGATTTGTATAGGAAGTTACAAAAATTGTTCAGAGTCCTCTAACAGCATATGCAGCAATATGCATCTGATAAATACATCATCAATTTGAAACTCACTAGGCCACAAGAAAAGTAGGTCAGCCAACTTGACTGTTTCAGATGTACTATAAGTAATCACGTTCTCTTGACACAACACAAATTTTAAATGAACAAATATAGTCTTCAAGCATTAGTTATAAAGTCATGCAATATCGCTTATAAGCAGAAAAAACATAGCTTAAACAAGCAAAAAAAACAACAAATTTACCTCTAAATGCCTTAGTGTATCAAGGAGGCGGCGATGCTTTTGTTTAAGCTGAACAAGACGATTCTGCAAAACAGAAAATTCGTTTTGCATTATGATCTCGCTGTCCTGTATAGCCTCCTCTCTTACACCTTCTTCCACTAAACGTTGTCTCAGTTTCTCAGTAGATACAACAACATCGTCCACAGGAGACATTAGTTCGCTGTTGGACATCCTTGGGAACATGTCTTTTACGGCTTGCAACGCTTCCATCCATGAGATTCTGTCTTCTAGGGTCTCGGCCCTTAAGTGCAGAGTCTTGGTACCCGTAAATATATAGAATTTTTTGTCATCTGACCTGCTCTCACGGATTGATGAAATCTGAAATTACACCAATAAGTATATGAATATAAACCAAAAGTAAAGTGTCAAGGGGTTATCGTTGTAGAGGAAGTCATGAATCAATAATCTAGGAAGTCTAAAACAAGCAAAAGATGAATTGCTGCCCAAACCCAAAAGCCACAATAAAATGTCAGAAACGATTTTCCCATCAAAAAACCAAAGAAATGAAGAATACTTTAATTTACTAAAAAAATAGATATCCATTAGTGCATACATGCCATATAATGAAAAGTGGGAAAATATCCATGGATATCTGACTAAAAATGGGTTCATTCAGCTTAAACTACTAATAAAAAAATTGCTTTCCATTAGGAAAAAAAAAAACTGATATAAATAGCAGAACATCATTTGCAAAATGGATAAAGAGATTAATAACAAAACAGATTGCCTCACTTACAAAATAATACAACTAACTTAATCCCCATTCCCCAGCAATGATACTAAACCAAAGTGTCAACTATAGGTAATCAATTCAATTCAGAATGCAAAATTATTCTACTTAAATTTCCAAAATGACCAATTTCAAATTTTAATCACGTTGTTTTATGATACAAACACCTGACCAAATACTCAAATCAATCATTCCGGTACAAAAAAATCCGCATTATAAAATAGATAGATTTTCCATAATGGAGCCTTAGTACGAAATGGGAAGAGAATTTGTACAAACAAACACACACTCAGAGAGAGAGAGAGATTATTGGGAGACTTCTGATAGTTGATTGGTGATCATTACTAAAGTATAATCAGATAGTGAAGTTGCGAAACTATGTGATTAAAGTTGACATTGATCATATTGTTAATTGAGATACATGCAACACACACACACACACACACACATGCAATGCATACATACATATACATAACGCGGTTAAATTCGACATTGATCATTTTGCTAATTGAGATACATGCAATACATATATAGATACATATATATGAGAGATACCTTGAGGTGGACTTCACCTTATAAAATCGATTCATTTCCCATAGTGGAGACTTAATACGATATGGGAAGAGAATTTATATAAACACACACACACAAAGGATTGGGAGACCTTTGACGATTGATCATTAAAATATAATCAGATTGTGATACTGGGAAACTATGCGAATAAATTTGACATTGATCATTACACTAATCGGGATACATGCAACACACACACACACACATAGAGAGATAGATACATATATACATAAAAGATACCTTAAGGTGTACTTCGCCAACAGGCTTACGATTCCGATACCCCCCACCACCGTTCCCACGCCTCGAGACCCTCCTCAACGAATCCTCACCAATAACTCGCGACCCAACCGGGCTCTCAGGCGACACCTTATCAGGCCCATGGATCTTATAATACGAAAACACACCGTCCCGTAAAACAAACCATCTCGGCCTCCACCCTTTCCCGTAGTTGACCCACTTGTGTAGGATCCCGCATATCCCGTTATCGACGGAGATTATCTGTGCGGCGGCGATCGATGGGGCTACGGCAGAGCTACGGTGGTGGTGATCGGATCTCGCGGAGGAGGACATGGGTGATGATGAGGTTTGGATTGCGGAGATGCAGCAGAGATGGAGCATAATCAGGTTTTCATGGCGGAAATGAGAGAGAGAGTTTTAGAGAGAGAGAGAGAGATGGGGCGGGGACGGGGTGATGAGATGGCGGGGATGTGTATATTATGTATGTATGTATGTATTTGGGTAAACGTGTATTATTGTTATTGTTAAATCGAGTATTTGTTTGAATGAGCAAATTGAGCATCTTCTGAATTTGTCATTAGCACGCTAATTAAGTGAAATTACTTTTCTCCTACGAACGGTATCGTCGATAGTTTATTCTTATTCTTTCTTTTTGTTTACACAGTAGTTCCATTTTAGCGTCTAATTTTAATTTTACCACAGATGTCTCTATTCTAAATGGAAAAATTATGAAAAGTAACTACTATTGTCACTTAATTATAAAAAAATATATCATAATTTTTTTTAAAGTTTAATACAGATGCTACGTGATACTACTACATATGTTTCATAATGTAACTTATTTTTACTCATAGTTTTTAATTTTGATGATACGTGATGCTTAATTTTTAAAAATCCAAAAACGGGACTTATACTCCAGTTCTTTGTATTTATCTATATATGTTTGGATATGAGGTGGCGGTGATGAAGTATAGGCCGGACGGTGAAAGGTTATGAGAGCATGTTTAACGGAGCGTTGTTTCGTCTGACGGAGACGCATCGGTAGTAGTGGGTTAAATTAATAGCGACATAGGCGCAAGATAAGACATGTCTTCTGTGTCTCCGCTTTGTATTTAAAAATTTGTAATGGTTTCTAAAATTTACTGAAACCTCAAATGAGTCCCTCAACATTTTTTTATAACAACTTTAAATTATCATTTATTTTTTTAAAATTTATTAAAAATATAAAAAATATTTTTAAAAAGAATTAATTTAAGCAAACTTCATATTTAAGTTAAAGTAATTCTAATGAAAATAAATTTTATTTTTATAGTTTATTATTTTATATTAAAAAATTAAATACCGTCTCCGAACTTCAAACCGTTAAACTTGACTGATCATTCTTCCTAACCTTTACACTCAGCTAAAAGCATAAAGCTCACCGTTACATATGTATTACTGTTATTCTATTGTATTGGGTATTGTTGAATGAGCATCATGTGAATTGGCATCAACGCGTAAACTTATTTAATTTAGTTAAATTACTTTTCAGTTTTCCCAACCAATGGTATCTTCCAAGAGTTTTTCTTGTTCTTTCTCTGTACTTTCCTACCTTCAATTTTAATCGTCTGTTTGCAATTTTTTGTCTAAATTATCGAGAAAACAAATTAGACATATAGTTCGGATCTCAAGTATTTAGGCTTAGCTTTCTTGCTCGTTTGAGTTTACTTTCACACAATTAAAATGGAGTAACGATGTAGTGTCACAAATTATTTTCCATTTTTTCCTACACTGGTGGTTGTGATGCTAGCTTCCTATGGTGGATTTTTAGTCGAGGTGATTAAGCTGCACCGGACACCATGGAGTATTTAATATATAACAGTTTCTTTAATCTTACTCTGTTCTAGTCAAGATGACAATTGATGTTTCAAAATGCCTTAAGGCAGGGTTAAGGCGGAAAGGTCCGCTTGACGCCTAGTTAGTCTTTTGAGCCGCCTTTTACATGCCCAGCCCTATTTTTTTGCCTCATTAGGCCAAATGCTTAGGTGTCTAGTCTGGCCTAACACCTAAGCACCACCTAGGCAACTGCCTAGACCGCCTTCTGAAACCCAGACGTCAATTAAACGGATCCAAAACACCAAATTATGAGGTTTTTATAGTCCACAACCACAGGTCCGCAGCAAGGCCGGAAATGACTATTGGTTATGACGAGGGGAGCTTGTCGGAGCAAAGTTAAATGACAATTCACAATCGTCGAGAGAGAGAAACATATACAATAATAAGAGACCTTGGTTCAGTGAAACGACAGCTCTAACGAGATTTTTAAAAGTCGTTGGTTGTCCGAAAAGCTTCCAGAAGCTCTAACAACTTTCGAGAAACACTATCAAAGCTTTAAAAAAGAAAAGGGAGAGTACCAAATATTAAAATTTTATGTCAATAATAGTTGTCATGGTTTAGCTCGAATAATGTTGGAGGTTCAATAGTTTCAAATTTTAATCCTTGTAGGGTTTTCTCAACTTAAATTTTGAAGTGTATGCATTTTAACACGTGAATCATAGTTGAAATGGTTCTACAGGTACACACACTTAAGCTTTTAAAGTATGTTCATTCGATCTGATAATTAAGAAAACTAGTTGATAACTTGATAAAGTGCATATATATAATTTCCTAACAAAATGCATGCTTTTCGTATTATAAATTGTAGAACTTCAGTTGCACTTCTCATTGGCAAGTAACAATATGCCGCTCATTGTTCTATTTTACTTAGGTCCAGAATTTTTTGAAAAGTCAATTTGTGCTACCTAATCAACTTCTGTTAATAATTATATCCTTTTATTCGTTTTATTTAATTTGAATATTTACGCGTTTATAACTAGGTACGTATTGTTTATTTTAAGAGTAAAGAACAAGTAACAAATTTAATACATGTAGTATGAAATGTCTCCGCTTGAATCGATGGTATTTAGTTTGGTTTGGATGAAGTCACTTAACCACCCCTAATAGTCAAAGAGTAAAATATACCATAAAAGGGCAATAATTTATCCCAGGTTGCTTTCTTCATTTCATATCTTATAGTTATAGTGGTCCACCTTTGATGTGGTTTTAGCTTGCATGTGATCATTTGGAAAATGGTCTAAGAGTTGTAATGGGATCACTATTAATGATTCTAACAACTCAAATTGACTACTGATATTGATATAGATATTACATGCTGATTATTTGGATCACTGTCTTCTACATTTTACATATATGGATTGTTGATTGTAACTTTTCAACTTAATTTGTTTGTTGACTCTGCAAAATTTGAACCATATGTTCGTTTGACTGTCGAATGTTAAAAAAAACATACTATTAGCGATGGTTAAAGCTGTCACAATTAAGCTGAACAACTGCCATCGGCAAATATGTGAAAGAAAAAATCTTGGATAGTATTATGTACTCTTGATAGTAACTGTAAAAAATGCACTGTCCTTAATTTTGCAAAAAATCAATTTCTTGATAGACAAATAACAGGGTTCGATTCTCACACTACATAGTATATGCTCAATCTGGAACTCTAAATGCAAACAAATGATATTCAATATACTTTTTTTTAATACTGCTGAAGGCTTAGTTTCTAAATTTTGAAATAAAATACATTAATTCCAGTCCATGTGATAAAGCTAACATAGAATAATACATCCATGTAAAACTAAGGTCTTGTTTGATGGATGGGATTGCACGGGATATAATTACACATGTACTCGCACTTTCGTTATCAGCTTCGAATTCCGGATGTATTCCTAGTGCTGAAACTACTAATCCCTCGACCAGAAAGGAGGCATAAAAGTAATGTAACAGCCACATGGGGTACATAGTGACCTAATGATGATGGTAGCTGGCGAGCCTGATTTTCTTCCCAAGCTCGACTTATATATTATTCGCGTCGGCTCCGATCTTCCAAGGTAGTTGGTGTAGGTGGTATCTGCGTCGTCGTCGGGGTGCTCTCTAAGCCTGCACAAGAAACGAACAGGGGCCCGGGGTTGGTACCAGGTTTTCCCTCTCCGACGATCAAGTCAGTGTCGGTATAGATTGAATGTAAGAATGTATTTAAGGGTGAGGGATTTGGCCAGTTACGAGTTGTGGCGTCAGATGTCACGGTTGATATTCTGGTGGTTCGGGTTGTTTTAGCTTTATCTCTCCTCTCTGTCTTTTTCTGTCCCCCCTCTAATTGGTATTAGTGGGGGTATTTATAGTCTGATCAGAGGTGTTCTTAGCCCTTGGATCACTGCATTGTCTGATAAAGATCCAACGGCTCCAGGTCATTTATGACTCTGACAATGGCACTGTTCATCATCCGGGGCCCACAGGGCTGGCCTGTGATTGGGCCACGTCGATGAAACACATAAAGGGTCCCCCAAGGGAGCAGCAGCATTAATTGGGGAAGAGTGCTCAGCAAGTTTCTCTGGGCCGGCCTAGGCACGGTCCGGCTCCCTAAGATCCGGGGCGATACGTCACCCATGCTTGAGAGGCCCGGATCGCCCGCTGTGGGGTTGATATCGGTCCGGTCGAGGGGGCGCCGACATCCCCTCGCCAACAGCTCCCTGTCCGGAGTCGTCGTTAAGGACGGGGTCTCCAGGGATTCTAAGTCGTTACGGGGGCTCCGGTCATCGTGTTCTTAGGCTTGACGGTGTGGAGACGCCTCGGCGTAGTCCGACACGTGTTCTTGTATTATGGAATTTTTGACACGTGGAGCACGCCCATCAAGCATTTATGAGGCGCCGCCTCTGTCTCTTCGATTCCATCAATGTCATCAATGTCATCAATGCCAAAACGGCTGGTGAGTGACACTTGGCAGTTGACCTCTATATGCTGTACACGTGTACTGCGTCGATTGAGTGGTAGCATTTATTCGTGGGAGTTCGTGTAATGAGCCGCCGTTGTCTTTTCACCTTCTGGTAAATGTCTTTTCATCTTCTGGTGAGGGCCTATAAATACCCTCAGTGAAATCTCATTTTCACTTTCCCACTCTCTCACTAAAATTTTTACACAGCAGCCCGTTCTCTCTCTTCCCTCACACTTCATACTTAGCAAATTTCATCAAACAACCAACCATCATGGTAATCAAACACGGAGCCGGAAAAGGCCCGATGGTTGCCCCAAAGCCGCGACGCCTAGAGGTAATGGCAAACGCCTTGCCCTTCCGGGCAATGGTCATCGATCCGGCCATATCCGTGGCGGTAAATGACAACAGTATAATGGTCAGGCAGCACGGGGCTGACCTGGACGAGTTCCGTCAGCTGTGCGGCATAGGGGAGGAGTTCCGACTTCGGACCTGTGCGACCGCTGACGAGGTGAACGGGATCGTCGCCGATCCCAAGAGTATGGTAACCCTCTCCCTCTCCACTCTTTTATACGGGGGCACCCACCTCCCCATACCAGAGCTATTGGCGGAGCTCTGCGCCTGGACGCAGACGCTTCCGTGCCAGTGGCCTCTGCAGGCGCATCGCATCTGCGCCGGAATAGAGGCACTAAGTGTCGCGTTGGGACCGGACATCCCGGAGCCACTGGGGCTTAAAGAGCTCCTGGCCTGCTACGAATTCTTGCAGACCGAGCCGACTTCTCAATCCAAGAGCCGGCAGCCCTACCTGAGGTGTCGGTCCCACAATCAGCTGATCACGGGTAACTCCGATTCAAATCGGGGTTACACGCAAGACGTGGTCGTAGTGGAGGGCCCTTGGCTCAGCCGTGATGACCTGGTCCTTCTGCTCAGGCCGGGGAGGGTGCTGAGCACCAAGGAAAACAAATTTACCGTGGCCGCCAAGCTCAGGGGCCTCGGTGACCCCAACGTAGAGGCGTTGGAGGTGGCCCTAAATTGGTGGGGTCGAGACGGGACCGATGTAGGGGCCCGAGACGCGGAGCGTCTTTTGATCTGTGGCTCCCCCACCTCCTGCAAGGGGAACAGCTTTAAATGGCCCCACAGGACCTTCTGTCCCGTGGGGTACTCCCGGGAAAGGTGGGAGAAGGAGAAGGGACTGGAGTCAACCCTCCCTCCCAAGGTCGTTGAGGATGCTGAGGCCTCTGTGGAGCCTGCGGCTAAGAAGGCGTCGAAGCCGAAGCTGAAGACAGGCAGCAAGGCGAAGGCGGTGACGACGACCTCCGCTCCTGCATTGGCCGGCGCCTCGTTCGCTCCTGCATCCGCTGGGGTTCACACTGAGACCCGGTCGGACGGTACCGTCCTCCACTTCAGGGTGGGGCCAGACGGTACCCGTGCTTATATAGACCAACATGGGAAACCTCTGCCAGAGGTTCTTCCCCTGAGGTCTAGGGAGCCCGAGGGCTTGGAGGATAGCCCTGCTGAGGCCGAACCCACCGGCCCGGGATTGGGCACCTCGCGGACCAGGGTAAGTTTTCCCTTTTCTGTTTTTATTACTTCAGCTTTACACTTAGCTAAATTTTTGCGAATTTTCTAACTCCTTTTTTGTTTGGCCTGTGTAGGTGGTCCGTTCTGACGAGGAGGAGGAGGCAGATGAAGAAGCTAGGGCCGAGGAGGAGATGGGATTGGATTGCGAGGAGGCGGGGGTTATAGAGCCCGAGGCCGTTGAGGTGGAGGTTATCGAGGCAAGGGATGAGGAGGTCGCTGCCGAGGCTGGTGGCGAGGAGGAGGTTGTGGTGATTGGGGCCGAGACCGAGGTGGAGCTGGGGGCTGCTGAGGAGGAGGTCGAGGCTATGGAGAGGGAGGTGGCGATAGTGCCTCAGCCTGATGCTGAAGGGGCGGCGAAGCCCCTGGTGGCCGTGGAGGACCTGGCGGCTCAAGCTAGGCTCGACCGCCTGGCTCGCAAAGCCCAGCTCGGCAAGAGGAAGGCGGTGGGGACGAAATCCCTCTGCGAGGCGAAGAAGGCCAAGGTTGGGGGGAGTGACCCGCCTGAGGTCGTGGTCTTGGAGAGGCCTAGGGTGGCGTCGGGCCCTACCCAAGGCCCGAGTTCCTCCGCTACTTCCCCGACTCACCGGATGCCCGTGCAAACACCGGAGGAGGTGAAGGCGGCGACGGGGGTCAAGAGCATAATGGAGGCTCACCCCTCCGCCGGGTTATTAGCTTTGGCTGCGCTCCAGCAGCAAAGCGTTGAGGCAGACCATCGAGGTCGTGACCTCGCCTCTTCCATGGCATCGGCTATGGCCATGATCCCCCAGGTATGCAATCCCTTGTGCATTTTTGTTCTTCTTCCTTTCTCTTTTTTTTTGCTTTCATATTTTCCAAATATTTTGCTAAGTGTTTGCTCTTTCCCTTGTAGGCTTACTTGATGATGAATCAGTACGTCTATCACCAAGGCCAGCTGGTGAGATCATGGGCCACGAAGGCCGAGGCTAACGCCAATCTTATGGAGGAGGCCCAGAAAAGGGCGGAGGAGGCCCAGAGCAGGGCGGAGAAGGCCGAAGGCCTTAATGCTTCGGTTGAGGCCCGAAGGGTCGAAGCTATGAAGGCCAGGATGCAGGCCGAAGAGCGAGCCCAAGCTGCTGAGGCTGCTCTTAAGGAAGCTGAGGCCGGCGTAGCTGACAAGCTAAAAGCCGCGGTCGAAACCGCTCAGGCCGAGTTAAGTGTTGCCTGGACCCAGAAGACACAGAAGGATTTCAACTCCTTCTATGTCGAAGGGTGGTCCGAGGCAGCTGCCTTCATGAGGGCGGGACCGGACCATCCGGTATGGAACGTTGAAAACATTATCGTTCCGGTCCCGTCGGCTCCCATTCCTGAGGTGTTTCCCCTCACCCCCCGAGCCCTCTCTGACGAGGAGAGCGAGGAAGATGATGACGGGGCTAGTTAGGATAGTTTTGTTTTCTTGTTTTTCGATGTAATCTTCTTTCTTGTACTTAGCATGTAATAGCTTTCCATTGAATGAAATGAAAAACAATTTTGGACTTGTCTTTGGACTTGTGTTTATTTCTGTTTCTGGTTTTTTTTATCGTGTGTTCCGTTTATGTATGTGCTCCCAATGAGTGGGCCCTTGTGCTTCGGCGTTGGGACACTCATTTTACATAACTCACCATTTGAATAAACACTTCTTCAAATACAAATGAATATAAGCCGGGGTGACATGTAGGCTCGGGTGTTCTGAAACACTTGCACAATTTAACTGAACTGAAAAATTCAAATAAGTATAACCGGGGTGCCGTATAGGCTCGGGTGTTCTGAAACACTTGTAGAATTTTAAGTGAACTGAAAAATTCAAATAAATATAACCGGGGTGCCGTATAGGCTCGGGTGTTCTGAAACACTTGTAAAATTTTAAATGAACTGAAAAATTCAAATAAATATAGCCGGGGTGCCGTATAGGCTCGGGGTGTTCTGAAACACTTGTAAAATTTTAAATGAACTGAAAAATTCAAATAAATATAGCCGGGGTGCCGTATAGGCTCGTGTTCTGAAACACGTAGAGAAAATTTAAATGAACTGAAAAATTCAAGTAAATATGAACCGGGGTGCCGTATAGGCTCGTGTTCTGAAACACTTAGTAAATTTATAACAACAGTTTTCATTTATAAAGCCCACAGGCATAAATTTACATCATGTTTTTCTTTACATCAAAACGCAAAAGTCGAGCCCTATTGATAGTATCTCCTTAGGTTATTGACGTTCCAAGGTCGATCTATCGGGGCATCGTTGGGGAGGCGACCCAACAGGTAGGCCCCGTTGCCTGCTGCACCGAGGATTCGATAGGGGCCTTCCCAGTTGGGGCCTAGCTTTCCGTCGGACTGTACCCTAGTGTTGTTGTTCACTTTCCGCAGCACTAGGTCTTCGTCTTGGAAACGTCTGGCGTTCACTCTTTTGTTATAGGAACGTCCCAGCTCGTTCTTGTATTCGGCGTTACGGATGGCCGCCACTTCCCTTCGTTCTTCAGCATATTCGAGTTCGAGGCCCATCATTTTTTCGTTCAGGCCGTTCTCCACCATGTCGGTTCTGAGCGAGGGGAGCCCGATTTCTAACGGGATGACAGCTTCCATCCCGTACGTTAGGCTATAGGGCGTTTGTTGGGTGCCCCGTCTCATTGTCGTGCGGTAGGCCCAAAGAACGTGTTGCAGTTCGTCGGCCCATCGTCCTTTGGATTCGTCTAACCTCTTTTTGATTCCGTCGAGAACGGTCTTATTCGACACTTCAGCCTGGCCGTTGCTTTGGGGGTACGAAGGGGTGGAGTAATAGCTTCGAATGTGGTATTTCGCATACATCGCTTTTAACTTGGCTCCGGTGAACTGGCCCCCATTGTCTGCCACTATCGAGTAAGGGATTCCAAATCTCGTGATTACATCCCTCCAGAGGAACCTGATCACCTCGGCCTCCGTTATCTTTGCTAATGCCACAGCTTCGACCCACTTTGAGAAGTAGTCGGTGACCATGAGGAGGAACTTTTTGCCTCCCGGGGCCCGAGGGAAAGGTCCGACGATGTCCATGCCCCATTGGGCAAAGGGCCAAGGCGAAGTCACGCTGCTCATTTTTTGGGCCGGGGCTCTAGGTATGGGGGCGTATTTCTGGCACTTCTCACATTTGAGCACGAAAGTTTTAGAATCTTTCTGCATGAGGGGCCACCAATATTCGTAAGTCAAGGCACGATTGGCAAGCGACCTGCCCCCGGTGTGGCTCCCACACGTGCCTTCGTGTATCTCCTCCATGACTTTTACCACCATATCAGGGTGGACACAGAGGAGATAGGGCCCGGAGAACGATCTTTTATAAAGTTTATCGTTGGGAGCTAGCCAGAACCCTAAGGCCTTTCTTTTTATTTTTTCAGCCTCCTTCTTATCTTCAGGAAGGTCGCCGGAGCGATGGTATTCGATTATGGGGTCCATCCAGCATAGCTCCGGCGGAAGGTCGGTCACCATGTTAACGCTTGCCCTAGCGTCGATGCTAGGAGAAGGGACGTACTCTATGGTGATGACTCGTTCCTTTTTATCACTCATAGCCGAGGCCAAGGTCGCTAAGGCATCGGCGTGGGTGTTCTCGTTTCTGTTGACGTTGACGATCTCCTGATACTCGAAGCTCCGGAGTATTTCGGAGGCGATGGCCACGTACTTTGCCATCCTTTCGTCCTTTGTTTGGAATTCACCACTGATCTGGCCACTGACTAATTGGGAATCAGTGTGCACCAGTATCTTCTTGATGCCGAGGCTTCGGGCCATTTTCAGGCCAGCTATCACGGCTTCGTACTCCGCCTCGTTATTGGTGGCTCGGAAGCCAAGCTGGATTGACTTCTCGATTACATCACCCTGTGGGGACTGGAGCACCACCCCGAGGCCAGATCCCTTTTTATTGGCAGCTCCGTCGGCGTGCAAGGTCCATGTTCCTTGGGCTCGTTCCTCGATGCCGGGGGACGTCGTCGTTCCGGTGAATTCTGCCACAAAGTCGGCCAGGGCCTGTCCCTTGACGGATGTTCGCGGCTCGTACCGGATGTCGTACGCGTTCAGGTGGCAAGCCCACTTCGTCATACGCCGAGACAGGTCTCCCTTCTGGAGTATTTCCCGAACGGGCTGATCCGTATACACCACGATACTGTGTGCCGAGAAGTAATGGGCCAGTTTTCGCGATGCCATAACGAGTGCCAGGACGAGCTTTTCTAGAGGCATATACCTAGCCTCGGCATCGAGGAGGGTTTTGCTCACGTAATAGATTGGCCTTTGCTCCCTGCCGACCTCTTTGATGAGAACGGCGCTAACTGCTATCTCAGACACGGCTAGGTATAGGGCAAGGACGTCGCCAGTGTCCGGCTTGGCCAGAAGGGGTGCGCTTCCGAGGTAGTTCGCCAGCTCCTCGAACGCGTTCCGGCATTCGTTGTTCCATTCGAACTTCTTCTGAGCCTTCAGAGCCGTGAAGAATGGCTTGCATCGATCTCCGAACCGGGCTATAAACCGGTTGAGGGCAGCGGCCATTCCGGCTAGCTTTTGCACATCCTTCCTATTTTCAGGGGTTCTCAAGTTCTTCAAGGCAGAGATTTGGGCCGGGTTTGCCTCTATACCGCGATGGGTCACCATGAACCCTAAGAACTTTCCGGCACCAACTCCGAAGGCGCATTTAGAGGCGTTCAGCTTCAGATCATGCCTTCGTATCGTTTCGAACACCTCTCTCAGGTCGGCCAGGTGGTCGTCCTCCTGGGCGCTTTTCACCACCATATCGTCGATATAGACCTCCATGCTCCGGCCTATGCTCTTAGCGAATATCTTGGTGACCATTCTTTGATAGGTCGCCCCGGCGTTCTTAAGCCCAAAAGGCATCACCTTGTAGCAGTAATTCCCCCTTGGGGTTATAAAGGCGGTTTTTTCTTGGTCAGCCTCCGACATGGGTATTTGGTGATAGCCGGAGCAGGCGTCCAGGAAGCTCATTCTGGCGGCTCCGGCGGTGGAGTCCACTATCTGATCGATTTTAGGCAGAGGGAAGGGATCCTTAGGACAGGCCCGGTTAAGGCTCGTGTAATCGATGCAGACACGCAGCTTGCCGTTCTTCTTAGGGACCACCACGGGGTTAGCGAGCCATCTAGGATAAAAGATTTCCCTAATGGCTCCAGCTAGCAGAAGCTTTTGCACTTCCTCGTTTATGGCATCGGCATGCTTCGGACTGACGCGGCGTCCCTTCTGCATCACAGGCTTCGCATCCGGGTTGACGTTTAACTTATGGCAGGCGAGGTCGGGACTGATACCCGGCATTTCGCATGGGGACCATGCGAAGTTATCGAGGTATTCGAGCAGCAGCATAACGAGGTCTGAAACCTCGGGCTCGCTCAGCCCCGCGCCCACCATAAAAAAGTGGTCTTCATCGTACCCCGGGATTTGGACCTTCAGCAGTTCTCCTTCTACCTTTTCTTCGGCTTCCGGACCCATCTTCTTGTTCAGTTCCCGCAGCAGCTTAGGATCCTCAGCTTCTATGTTCATAGCGCTTTGGGCCGGAACCGGTTTATTGCCGGAGTATACGGCCATGGCACAGCTTCGTGAAACCTTCTGGTTTCCCGATATGGTCTCGACTCCATTCGCAGTGGGGTACTTAACCTTTTGATGTAGAGTGGAGGAGACGCCTTCTATCTCATGAAGCCACGCGCGACCCAGAATGATGTTGTAAACGGAGGGGACGTCCACCACCGTGAACTCCACGCTCATAACCTTGGTTCCTGTCTTAACAGGCAAGGTTATGTTCCCTCTGGGCTGAACAGCCTCAGAGTTGAATCCGTACAGAGGAGGGGCGTTGGTATCTAGCTGCCCCTCCGTCAGCCCCATCTTTTCAAAGAGGTCTCCAAAGAGGATGTTCACCGACGCCCCCTGATCGACGAGGATGCGTCCTACTGAACAATGGCCCACTTGGGCCGTGATGACAAGGGCGTCGTAGTGGGGCATGTCTACCCCCACTAGGTCGAAGTCGGTGAAGCTTAGATCCGGCTTGGTATCTTGTTTGCACCTCTTTCGGGGTTTCGAACTTTCGGCGAGGCAGACGTGCTTTTTCATCGTGGCCTCACGGGCCTCGGTTCTCTCCGCCCCATTTGGCTTCGGCTTCTTTGGTCCAGAATGGATAACCTGGCAGGTCATCACCGGTGGGGGGAGGTCTGGTTGCCTTTCGTCGTCCCCTTCTCGGTCTCGATCAGGGTCCCTTCGCGTCTTGACATATTTCGTCATCAAGCCGTCCCGGACCCATCCTTCCAGCCTTGCCTTTAGACCATGACACTCATTGGTATAGTGGCCGCGGCCTCTGTGATAGTCACAAAATTTATCATTAGGCCCCCGGGCCGGTTCGTTCCTGAGCGGGGGAGGCCAGGAAAAGAATGGCTCGTTCTCGATCTCAAAGAGCAGGTCGGTCAGTGGTAGGCGGAATGTGGTGGAGTAGGCATTCCCTGGGTTCGAGGGACCAGCCCGGCGGGTATCCTCCCTTCTACGCTTAGGGACCGGTTGCTGGCTCTCAACTGTTCGAGGTCTCCCCAACCTTTCTGCCATGGGGCGATCTCGCCGGATGCCCCTTGAAGCGGCTCCTCCCCGAGGCTGCTCGATGCTGGCGACCGAACGCGTCGCTCCAGCAGATCTCATGTCTTTCTCGATATCGACATGCTGTTTGATTAGTGACCGGAGCTGGGAAACTGAGCCAGGGGGGGTTGCTATCATTTCGTTACGGATCCTGCTTCCCACGATCATGTTCTGCCTGAAAGCAGCTATAGCTGTAGAATCGGGGCAGTCGGCACATTCAGCGTGCTTCTGCCAGAACCGATTATCGTAACTCTCGAGGGTCTCTTTGGGTTGGGCCTTCACTTGGTACAGCTGCTCCGGTTGGGCAGCCCTTTCCTTCAAGTTGATGAAGCGGTGTGCAAAATCATAGGCCAGATCATCCCAACAGTGGATGGAGTTGGCAGGCAGAGACTGGAACCATTTACTTGCGAGCCTCCCCAGGCTGGCGGGGAAGCATTTGCACATAAGACGATCGAGGTGGGACCAGTGGTTCATCTGGTACCGATAGTGCCGGAGGTGGGCTTCCGGGTCAGAATCCGCGTTGAACACTTGAAGAACGGGGGCAGTGAAATTTCCGGGGGGCGCACTGTACTCTATCTCATCTGAGAACGGGGTACTGCGGGTGGAGGCAACGATTTTTAACGCTGCCTCGTCCGCGACTTCATCTCGGCCAGCGCGACGACCCCGCCTCCTTCTCCGGGGAGGCCTTTCAGTCCGAGCATGACTCGAAGCGGGCCGCGAATCGTGACTATCACCGGGTCGACTGATTCGCGAGTGTACGCTTCGGTCGTTTATACGGTGCGAACTCCCCTCGTGGGAACGCCTCGACTCCTCTCCCCTAGCTGGCTCCTCTGGAACCTCTAGGGGGGGTCGTCTTGAGGGTCCCAGCCGCGACATCACGCTCTTGGTGGGGATGCGAACGGGCTCTGGCTGCTCTACGCCACGAGAGACGGGTCCGGGCTCGGATGCCATCATAGAGGCTATCAACGCCTTTTGAGCCGCCAAGGCAACGAGCTCCTTCTCATGGATCTCTAGCATCATGCGAGTCAGCTCGTCGCGCGACCGGGGAGTCCCCTGAACCGCATTGAGTGGAATAGGCTGCCCCTCAGGCGCAGTTCCCGGCGTGCCAAAAGAGAGGGTCCTCGGCATTCCAAATACTGGGGCATGCCGTGGGGGAGGGCTCTCGTACTGTTCATTATCCGTCATCGTTCCTTGGAAACGGATTGTCGGAGCTAGCGCTTTGAAGTTTCCCACAGACGGCGCCAATTGGCGAGCCTGATTTTCTTCCCAAGCTCGACTTATATATTATTCGCGTCGGCTCCGATCTTCCAAGGTAGTTGGTGTAGGTGGTATCTGCGTCGTCGTCGGGGTGCTCTCTAAGCCTGCACAAGAAACGAACAGGGGCCCGGGGTTGGTACCAGGTTTTCCCTCTCCGACGATCAAGTCAGTGTCGGTATAGATTGAATGTAAGAATGTATTTAAGGGTGAGGGATTTGGCCAGTTACGAGTTGTGGCGTCAGATGTCACGGTTGATATTCTGGTGGTTCGGGTTGTTTTAGCTTTATCTCTCCTCTCTGTCTTTTTCTGTCCCCCCCTCTAATTGGTATTAGTGGGGGTATTTATAGTCTGATCAGAGGTGTTCTTAGCCCTTGGATCACTGCATTGTCTGATAAAGATCCAACGGCTCCAGGTCATTTATGACTCTGACAATGGCACTGTTCATCATCCGGGGCCCACAGGGCTGGCCTGTGATTGGGCCACGTCGATGAAACACATAAAGGGTCCCCCAAGGGAGCAGCAGCATTAATTGGGGAAGAGTGCTCAGCAAGTTTCTCTGGGCCGGCCTAGGCACGGTCCGGCTCCCTAAGATCCGGGGCGATACGTCACCCATGCTTGAGAGGCCCGGATCGCCCGCTGTGGGGTTGATATCGGTCCGGTCGAGGGGGCGCCGACATCCCCTCGCCAGTAGCTTTATATTTTTGCAATGATAAGCTTGTCCCGTCCCTTTTGAAGTGCAGTTTTAAAAAATGCCAAAGGCATTTAAAAGCTGCTAAATGACCAATTTTTATATGTTGTGTGAGAATCGAACCCATTACGTGGAAGATGGCCAGCTTGGGCGGTGACTCCAAAAATGTACTAACATAATATTAAAATGCGACTAGTCAATAGTCATCAAAGTGTGACTGTAAAAAAAGAAATATTGAAATCTTAATGAGAACTCAATTTTTTTTACAAAGTCTTACACTTTGTTGGAAATTGTAACAATTGTTCATTGAACTATTGGAGGAGATTTCTAGATTACTGAGTTTGTTCAAAACTAAATTGACAAATACTGGATTATTGATCCTCGTGTTATCAGTAAAGAGATTAAGAAAACCAAAACAAAGTAAGTTGGATTTAGCCATTTTTAGGAATATGACTTTGAGGCTGGAGTTTGTTCAATTGAAATATTCCATAATTTCACTTTTATTCTTTAAAACTAACAAAATTTTGACTTGGTATATAAGTATATTGACCAAGGACTTATCGATCAATTGGTTTACACAACTTCAAATTCATCTCACAACTTACACGGGTTCTCATTCCTGAACACTGAAAATAAATAATTTTTCGACAAATGACATTTGGTTACCTTGGGAGTGAAATTTTGTGTAAGTATATAAGAAAATTAGAGTAAATTGATATTGCAACGTTAAAAAGGTAGCACTCTCATTGACTGGAAATCGTTAAGCATGCTAAATCTAAAGAAAAATATAGCTACATCTGAAGCTAATTAAGGTGTGGCTTGACTTAGCTGGTGAAGAAGATTAGAATTAGGTAATGGTTGAGTCTACTTAATCGTTTCAGACTTCTATATGATCATTTCGAAGTCGAAAAAATGAAACATAAGAAGCGGACTTCCTCAGATCGTAGGCAAATGTTTCTCTATGATAAAACACAAATGATGACTGATTTCGATCAAAACCAAAACCAAAACAAACCTATAGGCATATGTATACATCCATAGTTGCCAACTTGAGAAACGGAAACGGAAAACATAGTCTAAAATTTTACGGAAAACGGAAAACGCATATATAGTTAAACTTTTAAAATGAAATATATATGACACTTCTATGATACTTATATGAATATATGGATATAATAATATGTTGAAGCATATGTTCGATCATTGATTTTTATTATAATTGTTTAATGATTTTAGTTAGTGTGAACATATTCTCTATTCGATGATATCATACTTGATTTTTCCTAAAAAGATAAAATGTATGTTTTGGGCTTTAAAATGATACATCATCCAATGACGAAGTCAACGGTTCAAACATAAATAAATTTCAAGTCTAAACAAGCAAGTTGGAAGCGTTTCAAAAGTTGAAAAGTTCAACAAGCTAACTGTAAGAACCCGGATTTTCATAGGAAAATGCCGTGGTAAAAGAGAAGAAATGTATCACAAATCGTTTAAATATGTGAGTATATATATGATATATAAGCTAGTAGTATTCTACTTTTTATCACCAAATCATTTTAAAGTCGTGCGCCCAAGCAGTGATAACGAAATTGGCCAAAAGCGGGCAGTATTTGTGGTAGGAAACAAATGGTGGCGGTTCGGTCGAAGGACCGGGTCGTTACATTGGTATCAGAGTCGCTATCTAGCCGATGTCGGGACTATCACGAATCAGTCAACCCCGAAATGGGGGAAAGTGTAAGAACCCAGATTTATTTAGGAGAATATTGTGGTAAAATAGAAAAAAAACTATTACAAATCGCCTAAATATGTGAGTACCTATATGTTATATAAGGTAGAAGTATACCCCTTCTTGTCACCGAGACCTTTTAAAACCAAAGCGGACAGTATTGGTGGTAGAAACAGATGGTGGCGGTTCGGTCGGAGGACTGAGTCGTTACAATTAGGGGTCACATCGGTTCGTTACCGAACTTTTTGACTACATACTGATATCATACCAAACTAGTTTGTTTTGGAAATTTTTATACCATTACCGAACAAAAAAATCGGTATACCGAAAGTTATTCGGTTGGTTCGGTTTCGTTTTCATACTAAACTTTGGAGTTTACAAGTGATGATAGAAAAATAGTGCGTATTGGGGAAAAACATACTATAAAGTGTTAAAAGTAATAGATTAAAAATATATATTTATTTATATTATTGTTACATTTATTGTTTCTTTGCATAAAAGAGTAAACACTACTAGACATTTCCAGTAAATGTTATAAATAAAAGAAAATGTTATAAGTATTCACTAGAAAAAGTAATATAAGCATATTATAACAATGCTAATAATTAAGTGTATATATGTCTTTTAGTTTATTTGTCTATATAGTATAGTTTAATATTTCGGTTTGAATCGGTACCATACCGAACTCACCAAACGAATACCGAAACCGAACCTACTTTCAAAGATCGGTTCGGTTGTACCGTACCGTAATGTCGGTACACCAAACTTTTGGTACCAACTTAATTGGTTTGGCTTGAAAAACAGTCGGTTGATACAAGTGGGTACAAAAAGGTCACCCCTAGTTACAATAACCCACACATGGGTCTTACGGAACCACATGTGGGTCACATTGGACAGAATAAGAAAAATTATCTTAGGTAATACCCACCCGTGGGTCATACAGAAAGTACCAGTGGATCAAAGTTCACAACCAAGTCAGAAGCTCACCCATCCATGGGTCAAAAAACACTCACCGGTGGGTTAGTATAGTTCACAAAACTAACTTTTTTTCTTTTTCAAAATGTGCCTTTAGCCTTTATCCATTGTGCAAAACCTTAAAACAAACCAAACGGTCACAAATGGATCACGGAACTTTTGGATAGAATTTTAATTAAATATAATCAAATATCAGAAATTGGTTTAATTAGAAGCAATCAAATAGTGAGTGTGGTTCTATTCATATAACATATTTGTAAATAGTAAACTTATAAGATCAATTGATTGTGAGTGTTTGGATAGAATTTTTTTAAGCAAAAGTATGGCTGAAGGGGGGGGGGGGGGTGTCGTTGACTCGATTTTGTGTATTCTTGCACTTGTATCAAGATTGTGAACTCGGCTAGCAAATCGATTGATTAACTCGTTAGAATTTGTAATCTTTGGTTGAATATTATAGTGTTAATACCCGGTAAATCAATTTTGGTGATATAACTAAGCGGGTTTGCCGAACCTTTATATATCGCACTGTCAATCTCTTCCATTACTCTTTACTTTTCGTAACTTATATTATTTGTGATTGTGCTCGTGCTTTAATTTATTGATCGATTATTATCGCATATATAATGTTGTTAAAGTAGAAATCGAGCTAGTTGGTTTGTTAATTGCGCTTAGTTTTTAATTCCGAGAAAAAAACGCTTAAAATATTATTCACCTCTCTAAGATTTAGCCGCACGGGCCAACATAATAATAATCGGGAAAAAAAAACTAATTTCTTATATTTCATGAGATATACTCTCTTGTACCTAGATAAGAGTACACCTTTATAATTTATCAATGAAAAAATGATAAAAGCAATATAATATAATATGCTCAAATATTGATAATTATTTAATTTAAATTATGGGTATATTTGTAATTTTCAAATGCAATTAATGATAGTTCTTAATATTTACCAAAATCAAAGGAGTAAAGGGACGGAGGGAGTAATAGCTAAAATTTGAGTAACTAAACAAATAATTTGTTTATATATTATATATTGGGAGGATATAACATCAATTTTGACGTCAAAATCTTCAACCTTTTTTTCGATGGTTTAGATTAAAAGTTAAAACTAAAAAATAAAACATGGGATATGTTGTGTGACATATTAGCTCGTTATAGATATATATAGAGATATGTATAGATATAGAGAGAGGTATGAGAAACAACAGACGAAATGTTTATTCATTAATATGATTGTACAGAGAGATACATCAAGAGACTACTGACCCTCTTTATATAATAGAGGGTAAGGTTACATATGCTAGGAAAGTCCAAGATAGGGCCAATAATATCCTACAACACTCCCCCTTTGGACGTCTTGATTTCTTCGTCTTCATGCTGTAGATGTGAGTCGAGTTCATTCGCAGTGCTAAACACATAAAAACCTTAGGGTCGGAAAATCCAGTGTGGGACAAAACCGGTACCTAGGAGAAACTGTGTAGCCGAATGATATAGACTGAAATTCTATGTAATTAACTAACCACAAAACAGTGTGCCTCATCAAAACCTTGACAGAGCAAACCCAATGGGAAAATCTATGATCGAAGGAAAAAGAGTGCAACAGTGGTAGTAGTAGGGGATTAACCACAAAACAGGTGCCTCATCAAAACCTTGCTAGAGTAAACCCAGTGGGAAAAACCTCTAGTCGAAGGACAAAAGAGTACACAATGGTAAGAAGTATACAACAGGATACTCCCACTAATTTCGGTAATCTTAAGTGAGATATAATGGGAACGTGTCTTGCTAAAAACCTTACCAAGGAAAACCCAGTGGGAAAAAACTTGGTCTAAGGACAAAAAGAGTACACGAGCATGCGAGTGGATGCTCCCCCTCACTTGCACACGATAGGGTACGAGGATTTCAACTAAGTAGTAATTAGTACAATAAGCATTCACCTGGATGCTCCCCCTCATATGTTTCATTTACTTGCACAAGGCTGGATGCAAGAAAATTTAACGTGGAATAGAACGAGCATTCAACTAGATGCTCTTAAACTTCATATGTGAAGATTCATTTCGGCAAGAAATGCTAAATAACATAATATAGTCATGTCTCTCTTGATCGATAATAACAAGTTGTCCTCAAATAAGACAAGTGTTTTATCCGGATCGTGAGACAGAGCATATGTAATTCAAATATGGCTAATACGAGCTCGAAGCCATATACACTCTCTAGTCGTCTCATAGAGCACGAGTAGATCAAAATGATTTGTTTGGAGTCATTTCAAGACCTCCAAGATATTGCCTTATTCCTAATGGTAAAGACATACCATGTTAGGAATATCCCTTATGCGGGTCTGATAAGTAACCGAAATCGGTATAACCGAAAAAGGGTTGCGTTAATTCGAGTACCGAATGGGATAGGTACACTCGATGACGCAAATGGGATAAGACAAGCCCTCATCCACAGTTACCTTAAGGAAATGAGAAAATGTCTTTTATGTCATTTCGATAGCAGCGTGTTAGCGCGATGCTGTGTCGAGCTATACCATTCACAGCATACGAGATGTTCGTCCTAGCACATTAGACCAAGTACAATAATGTGCTTATTGTACTTAAATATGAACATCATGGTTCAATATCTCTTCATCGTCACATCAGGGACAGACTGGTTCTATATCAATGTCTAGTGATCGAACGATCATGGGAGAATCTGACGACTTAGCGTCATGATGACTAAAACGTCATAACACCTTCTGGGTGTAGTCTGAATCATGGACTTAGATTCAATCTTTACGGGACTCGATCATCAGGCCGAGTCACTACCGTGTCTTCCCAAGATCATTCATCTCGAAGGCAAATCCAAAAATGGACAGCGTAATAAAACACGCAAGGGCATAATACTTGTTCAAGTATCCCAAGCTAATCAAGTACTCACTTAGGCGGGTATACCACATCCTCTTGGATTATATTAATCCATATAGTGAACGTATCATTTAATTGAGATCGTGTTCCGTGGTCAGGAACTACTTGATTAAAGCATATGAAATCACACATGGACCTTCATCTATATCTCTTTGTCTAAATTCTCATAGAGATAAAACAGTGACCACAATCACATGCTGCACACTCAGTTTTTTGGGAAACTACTAAACTGATAAAGTAGGGGACCGTTATAACGTCCATTACGAGGAAATCAACCATCTCGTAATCAATTCCAAGATGTGAGAGAAGCCTTGCGCTACTAGGCTAGCATTCTACAATCTCATTATTCTCATCACTTTTCCTTATGAATAACCAAATAAACGAACTCGTTTAACATTGGTGGTGTTGGAGCTACAGGTCCGAACACACTTTCGCTAAGGAGTCTACTTGGATTGCAAGTTTGCATTAGTCCAGCCTATTCTACGTTGACTTCAGGCAACGGTACATGATTTCTTGTCATAATTTGCTCATATTATCAGTCATCACTGAATATATGAACAAGTAATCAATGGCAGTCTCGTTTCGCTTCAATATCGTCTAAGATATCATGATCGACAGATATTTAGAGATTCTTAGGATGAGGAGGAAATCACACATTTCCTTGATCCTTTATAATCTCGTGCGACAAACGAGTTTCAGTTCACCACCTCTGGGCTGAACGAATTAAGAACCGGTTAACTTCCTCGTATCTTGGGAAGGACGATAGACTGACAGCCGACGGCAACGTCACTTGCTTGGCGGGTTCGGCCAAAGTAACTTGTTTCGACAGGAACACGGCATCCGACATGGATGTCTATCATTGCAAGCATTTTGCAGCAGGTATAAATGATCTCGTGACATCTCATAAAGTCATTAAATGCGTTTGGCATTTAGTTAGACTTGAGGGAGTCTATGCACTTACTTATCACTAAGTGCAGTTTTGGGGATCAAGCTAAGACTGAGTGGGTTATGCCACATTACTTCACGTCGTTTCTTATCAACGGTAACGTGCAAATCTGCCCCTAACGACGGGGAGAACAGTCTTAGCGATGTCACTTCAGCATATAATGCGGTAAAGAGATCGCTTACCAAGGTTACTCTATCAAATGATAGGCAGGGGATTCATAATCGACTTATGTCCCCTTCAGAGGTCCATATTTTGAACGCTATAGCGGCTCAATCAAAATATTAATTAATCACTCTAAACACGCGTTAATATGAGACTTTTGGCTCATAACCAGTAATCAGCTGGTACGCGTATTGTGTTTGAGTGTCTATGGGCCTCAGACGGACCAATACAGCAAAATAGCATGACCCCACACGGAAATACAAATCTTGGTGCGCAAGACCAAGAAGTGCATACAACCATTTGCAGTCGCATCATCAAACTTTCCGTGAGTCCATTTGGGTCTGAACATAATCGACAGGATGCTCAATATCAATTTCCAAACTCAAGTAATTCAAATCGAAATTTCGATTCTTACTCTTCGGAATTATCAAGTCGACTAGACTTTTTAGGATAATCCGGATCATGAGCCATCAACTTAATGATAAGGCTAAGAGTTTGGGAAGTGCTGCATTTATGTGGACAACAGTAAAATATGACCATATTGTCGATGCATCAACCATAACCATTTATATTTATGGTCCGTCTTATGGTTGGATAAGTCCACAATAACTCCTTCAATTCTTTACAAGAATTCTACGAATTCATTTAGTGATCTTTACACATACTAGTCTTTCAAAGTGAGTATTAGTGGCATGAATTTCGGGTTAATCACAAAATATATCCTCAAAGAGAATCCAAATACGATGCGATTATAAATCAACCATCGTCTTTTGACCCGGGAATATCTCATCCGGTCAATATCACATTATCATGTCTTAGCATCTAAATCATTTATCATTCGACGACAGGCGAAATGATAAGGTAACTTTAAATGCTATAAAGAATGTGGTAGCAACCACTTGAAAGACATTTCAACTCATCTAAAATACGCTTTTGGTCGTATTGAATGGAGGCTATGTAAAGAAATTTTAATTCTTTCATGAGCTATTATCAGATAACACTGGTTTTCTCGAATATTTTATAACTCAACAAGGTACGGCATGACCTAAATGAGTATGAGACCTCATATTTGACAGATCAATTTGGTTTTACTAAAGATTTTGATTTGGAACGACAGGTCCAGAATCGTTGTCACTGAGTACTCTTTTAGGCAAATAGTTGGTGAAATTATGTAGAACACTGTTACCCACTATTTTCAAAAAAAATCAACTATCCCACAAGTATTGCCTAAAATTTCATAATTTAAAGTTTGGTCACATTTGTCAAAGAAATTTGCTCAAAACACTTTAAATTATTTCGAGAAATTTCGTAAATAGGCAAACCATAATCCAAAAGTATGTCCAAATGGAAAAATCATAATCCAAATGGAAAAACATAATCCAGATGAGCGAAAAAAATGGCTCAATGATTTATCAAAATCAATAAAGAAAGGTACCAAACTTATTTGAGCAACAAAACCGGGGGTCTCAAGAGTTTCCTTTCAGTTATCTTTAACCACATTAGGATCGGTTTTTCTATCTTTATAATAGTTGTGAACTATTTAAGGAGTAACCGTGCATGACATTTGTCTTTATAGCAGAGAGTTGGCTCCTTGAGCATTATCTCTTGCTTTGTGACAACAGACCATATTGTTCCTTTCAATTACTGTCTTGGAGCCACAGGTTTTCGATTTTGACGATTGTCTAAAATCTCGCTTGGCTAGGCGATTCATCGGGATCGCGACAGTTCGAGACAAATAACACTTGTCTCGGTTCTCGATTCGTGGAAAAAAATGTACACGAAGAGCATTAATATCAGGCAAACAATTCGCCATTGACCCAATAGGATTAAAACTACTCACCGGGGTAATTTTCTTATCCAATAACAGATGGGCAATAAAGGAACATGGTGAATATAAATTCACGATACTGCTTATAGAATAGAATTTCCAAGCTAGTATTTTGGTGAATAATTGCTCCAATATGTCAATTTCAGACATTTGTTAACCGTAGACGTCATCACGTCTCAAATGTGGCGGCGGAATAAAATCAACGCCTTAGCATTCATCATGAGGGTAACAACAAACTCGTGTTTTACTCATCAAAGATGGCATCCAAAAAAATTTTGGGCATCACATTTTTCACACATCAGGGTGAGTAACATGTGGTGACTGATTAAAATCAACGTTTAAACAGTCATTTCGCAAGTATGTTTTACGATTTTTCTCATCATAGATGGCATCCAACATGTGTTGGGAGTTCTGAATTATTTATCATATAAAACGACTGGTTTATATGTTTATGGTTTGCACAAGCTCAAACATTTTTTCGAAACGACAGGTTCGAAAACATTAGTTTTGCTTTTCATGTGAATCGGTTCTCATTGATCGAACGATGGGTCCATACTGAAACACCAATTCGGCGAAACATACATCACTATATAAACACATTCGGGGAAATTATTATTTAGTCAACCCCTTTCGGTAGCTCTAATTGAAAAACGACCAGGAAAGACGGTGAGGGTGGAGGGCACGAATGCCACTTAAAACCCGACCTCATTAGGATATCGACTTCCGCCTGTATCTTTCCTAGACATCGTATCCAAATAGGTGAGCCTAGTTGGAGAAGATTCATAATTTTTCCAACTTAAATGTGAATATATATGATTTCGCAATTCTACCATTCATGGCAATAAATAACAGGTATATCTATTCTAGATAACCACATATATATACAAGGCAGTATAAAATATATTCATGATATATATCTAATCATGCAGTAGATTTGGTGATAAACTAAATCAATTCAGAATTATCAATCACACAAATTATATCATACCAAATCAAATCAAATCAATTTGATCAAATCAAACAATTAACTGTCATATGGTATATTTATATCTATGATAATATCAAAAGATATGTTGATTATACTAACAAGATATCAATCAATTATCTACGGTTTATTGCCATATAAGTAATTCTATACATGGTAGTTTTAACATGCAAGCAAGCAATATATTTTTAATTACCAATTAATTCTATATATGGTAATTTTTAACATGCAAAGTGGTTAAATATACATGGAAACATATCAATTTATTCAATTAACATGAAATTTTTATTCACTTGCCTTTTTAATAAATATATATATATGCATGTGGGTGAATATTTAGACCGAATATTGACTTTTATAACACATATATACTGTGTTTATATATGTAATATACTACAGGGACTATCCGTGTAATTTCAACAAACTATATATGTATTTACAGCATTATTACACTTTCAGTCTATAATTTCAGACAACTTTCAGTTTAGTCCTTTAGTAATTAACATGCACAGTCAATAGTTTCAGCGAATTACAAAACAGTCCTACTGTTTTCAGTTTGTTAGAGATTTAATCCCAGAGATTAATACATGTTTTATAATTACATGATTTTCGATTTACAACCCGATTATATGTCTTTTACTGATTTTTTTTTGTATAAAAATAAAATTTTACACTACACGATACATATTACATCAATAGGCTTTTATAGACAGTTTGATCATGTTTTAGTTATCCATACAAGTAACAAACTCTAATACATATGAATTATATACTACGGTATATTTATCATGTTTTAGTTATCCATAAAATAATACGTGCGATCACATATATGGAATAAATTAAGTTTTGAATTGGGTACCTTACGCACGGTATGTTGGTGAAGGTCGATATAGCAAAACCCTAAAAACCCGGATAAACCTCAAGATTTATAAATACCCAATATCCGTGCGTTTACCAAAAATCTCCAATATCCGCAAGCGTATATCCTATTCTTCGCGAGCATCGTGTTGATAACGTATTGTGTGGCATATTAACTCTCTCTATATCTATACATATCTGTATATATATTTATAACGAGCTAATATGTCACACAACATGATACTTTTTTTTTTGTTTCATTCTAATTTTCTCAATCTCTCTAACATAAAAAAAAACAAAAAAAAACGTGCTCCTCTTAGAATCATAATTATATGACAATAAAACTATGAAACTCCCCATCCATTTTCTGCCGTTCATGGCTACTTAGATTAAGATTTGAACATCTTTCTAAAAAAAAATTAGTTAAAAAAGTTAAACATATGTTAAAAAATTGGTTTATAAAAATCCAAATCTGTCATTGGATTGGTTTTCGGTAAATGAACTCATGTTTACAGTTAACTTAACCACCGTTATATTAAAAAATGGATGATGTGTCTCTTTGAAACAGTCATCTTATTTGACTGTTTATGGTACAGTTAACTTAACCACCGTTATATTAGAAAATGGATGGTTAGATGATGTTTTTCAATAACTAGTTTATTTTTTCTATTTTTAACAAATTAGAATTTCATAAATTAAAAATAAATTGTACAACACACTAAAACTAAAATAAAAATATATAACCCCAGGGTGACCTACCTAAACTTAAATATTAATCAATTTTTTTTTTTTTTTTTTTATCAATTTGATACTTTTTTATGCAAACGGGTTATGAACCAATCATATAGGATGACTGTTCCATAATAATTCCCGAATTGAGTACTCCTTTACAAAACATATTTTATTAATAAAGATCATTAATAAGATAAGGTAAGACTGGAAAACTAGAGCAAATTAACAGCAATAATACGTCCCCTTAAAAAGTTCATATTCCCATTGCGGACTTACATTATTGTGGTACAGAGGGAGTAAGTTTTAAGCTGGTAACTAGTTACTGTATATCTTTAAACTTATAAACAAAACGTTGGACTTGAACGCTTCAAGCAACAACTCCATAAGGCGAAAAGTTAAATTAATAACAATAATATATTAATATGTCAAGGATAATCCTATATTATAATCTTTATTGGTAATCACTATCAAGTACCTCAATGATTCACAAAACCAGTAAAACTTTGTTAATAAGAAGCAAGATGAGATCTATAGCAAACAACGCTAAGAGAGGTACATTAGCCTCTTTGTCTCGAAAATATATGATGCACAAGAATTCAATACGCCACACGCGAAGCACCAACTCTGTCGCGAGGAATCAACCGCAGTTCTGAACCATGTTTGAGGAAGACATTGCCTGCGATTACCAATAGACAAAGATACACATTATAAGATTTAAAATACCAGGAAACAATGAGGCTCTCAGCAACTAAAAACAACAAGAAAGGTCCAACTTAATAGCAACTCTTTTAAAGACAAAATCAATAACCTAGGAAACAAAAAAACGGCCAACTAATCGAAATTACAAAAGTCAAAAGCAGAAAAGCAATCAAACGTGTAACAGGGAAAGACAGAACACGATAATCAATGGATTGGCCAGCATATAAATGCTCCCTGTTTTAACTACTCGCTTAAAAAAGACGGAAGATTTAAGATAGATGAAACTAGCTTTTCTCTCAGGCTCAAGTAAGATTTTCTCCATATAAAAAATAAATTTTTGGGCTGCGGTAATGGTTTCATCTCCTAAATTCTTTTTTTCTATGAAAAGGAGCGGGCCGAAGGGGAGGGGGGGCTGCTGAGCCAATCGATTTATTTGCTTAAAACTTGACGATCCATAAGAAGAACTAACACGTAAAGACATCTAGTCAAACCAGCACAAGCTGCTTTCTAACAAAAGGATGTCTTAGACTTGGTGGTCTCTCATTTCAGAAATCCGGAATAATAGAACTGAGGATTAAAAAAAAAACAGCAGAATTAGCTGGCAATTCCTTGAGAATAGTGGTATAGGTACATCAGTTGACATAGTAACATTACCTGTAAGGTATTACTTATACCTAATATTATTAGACAGAAAGAAAAATAAGGTTCCTTATTTTAAATGTAAAGGGTTAGAGCTGATACCGGCACTCTGTTGAGGATTAATTCCGACGCCATCTGCAAAGAAAACAAGGGTTTCATAAGTTATAGGATACACTATCAAAGACATAACTACAGCTGCTGAAGAGAGTAACTGAAAAGATGAACAAAGCTGCCGAACCACCATTAAGTAGGTGTTTCAGCATTTAAACATATAGAATATATTTTACCTTTCGGAAAAAAGCACCTACACTGAAAAACCTAAGCTTAAATGACTATATATTGTCGCCAGAAGAAAATTTGTAGCCATAGTCAAAGAAGCACTGGAAAACACGCCTTTCAGTGACATGTTAACATTTAAACCAACTACAACACCATAAAGCTTAATGTAAGCAAAATTCACATGATGCCTGATACAATCAAAAATCCATAAGACGCATAAAGTCGACACAATGGAACAGCGACAACTGCATAAAAGCTTGACAAAGAGCAGCAAAGGTTGTCAGTTGGAGCTTACTCTTATTCTACTGCATAAAACTATACTCGAAGCCTGTCTCATAACCCACACCTGTTCCCCATATCATTAAAAGATCCATCACAAATGACACATTTTAAGAACTTAATTACCATAAATGTCCTAAAATCGCAAGCAGGTTTTAGGCAGAAATTCGCCTAGAGGCCTAGTGTCTAATTGCGCCAAAGTACCGTCTATCCGCCTAGGCACACATTTTAGAATACTGATTACTATAACACAGGAAATAAAAATGATGCCACTGATCGTAATTGTACCTGTATACAGGAACAATATACTACCGGTCATTATTAGATAAAAAATAAAATTTTGATATACTATGACTTGCTATCAGATAAGAGTACAAATCTAATCCTGCACCTTTGTATCCTTGTTTTATGTTCCTATGAGAAAAGACTGTTATAGTGTAATGATTCAGTTTGAAAATATTTAAAAAGAGTTGGCAGTTAGCTCAAGTTAAGCAGAGAAAAAGAAATAAAAATACATCACGATAGCGAGCTTGGACCCTTAAGTAGATTAGAGTTAAAGCATTGAGTTCCCAAGTCATATTTAATAGCATCCTAATGAATGCTAATCTTTTTCACATTTTGAGTGAGTGATCAACTGATAGTCTAATATTAAGCAACTACCAGCCTGCAATTTCAGCATTGATATGCCACATTTTGCAAGCAATCATAGAGTGTTACCACAATCATTTTTCTTGATACCAAATTTTATTTAAATTTACGTTAAATGTATTTTTTCCTTTTATATCGATAACGGAAAGAGCAAGTATGGAATTATTACGAACAAAGTGCCTAAGTACATCGGTTTCGTCGCCTGTGAGTCTCTTAACCTCGGCTATAACTCTCTTGCTCACTTTATCTCTCTCCCCACTCCATATGTACCCAAATACATTGTTTGATGATTTCTTGTTTTAATTGTACCTATTGGTTTTGGCCTTTCACTACAATCTCTTATATGGTTAGGCTTCTTATAAACTGCAATGAATTTAGTTGGCGAGCTGAATAGCTGAGCCTCTTGCATCCCAAACTTGAGAAGTTTAGGACTTTCTCAATGTATTCAGTTTTCTTCTCATCCTCAATAAACCATCTTATTTTCATAAAGCTCACCTAAACAAGCTCTGAAAGTCCCGGGGTTGCAAGTTTAGACTGATGCAACAATCGGCAGAAATTTTGATAAGTAGAAGAAAACAATTAAGCCTTACGTAAAACTAAACTTTATACCATTACCACAAGAAAAAGAAAAGAAAGAAAACCCTATGTCTTATCATTTAAACTTTGCCTAACAAAGCAGAATAAAATCATCCAGATCATCAACAAAAGAAAACCCTAGCCCTATCCGTACAAAATTGACGATGTTCACTCATACCCACATAATGCACACAGACGATCAAGATTAAGGTTGGAAAAGACAGGTTTAGCAATGAATCACTTCTCTATAACAATTCAATTTTTTAAAATTAGTCAAAACAGTAGTAATAGTGCTTATCAATCTGTATAGCTGAATATATTTCATAAAGATCGTCAATTTTTAGACAGGGACATTATCTATTCATTTATTTATAAAATGAACGCTTCATCTTCCCACAAATTTCCATTCCTATATTCTACTCTGCTTTCAAAACCGACAACTAAGCATGAGACTCTAAACACTCCTAAAAACCATGTAAGATTAACGAAATAAGTTTACAAATCACAGTAAAAGCACAAACATGTACAAGATTAAAACCCACTAAAGTGTTCCATCCCTAAATCGATGGGGTCTTTTCAAATTCTAACACCTTTACATTACAGCATCAGACAATCCTTGTAACTGAATATATTTTCTAAAAGATAGTTAATTTCCAAACAGTGAAATTATTTACTTTTAAACTGTCACTTCTTCATTCCTACACTTTTCAATTCCCAGCTTTCTACTCTACTTCCAAAACCGGCAACCAGTGGCGGAACCAGGATTGACTTATGCGAGGAGCTGAATCTGGTGTGGATATTACTATTATCTTATTGTATGGGGGTCTAAAATACCATAATCAGGATGTTATTCAGTAAAACAGATGGTAAAAAAATTGACTTTTTCCTCAATAAGCAGGACCCTCGAAATACTCCCGCTTGGCATCAGATGGTCAAAAACCTGCTTTTAAATAGCAACGAAAAATAAGCTTGCTTTAAAGAAGATGCAGTGTAGTGTTTGGCACCATTGTACCTTTTTTTACTTATAAGCGACTTGGAACTTATTTTTATAGATAAGTCATTGGTTACCTATTTTAACTTATAAGTGAGCTGTAAATATACAAACACATTCTATTACAAAGTTTATATATTTAAAAATTTTAATGTGACAAAGCTAACAAGAATCCGCAAATTCCTAGCTTCTCTACTTTCGAGCTTTTTAAATCTTTTTGACCCAAAAGCTAGCTTTTTAAAAGTAAAAAAAACTGGCATACCAAACACCTAATCAAAAAGCTAAAAAGGGTATGATAAAAAGATGTTGCCAAACATGCACCGAGTAATAATCGGCGAAACCCATTAACAAGCTAAGGTAAAAACACCAAAAAGGGAACAACTAAGTCTGTGTTTGGCAACAGTTCTGTTCCAAAACCGTCTTTAAAAACTCTGTTCCAAAAATCCGTTAAAAATCCATATTTTGGAATTTTAAAGCTTGAAAATCTGCTTTTTAAAGCTAAATAATCCGACTGTCCAAACAACCACAGATTTTTAAAATTAAAAATCCAAAATCAGCTAGAAAAAATTGTTGTCAAACGGACCCTTAAGTAACAATTGGTGAAACCCATTAACTAGCTAAAAAGGTAATAATAATAAAAAGCTGTTACTAAACATGCACAAAGTAATAGTAATTGCCGAAACCCATAAACAAAGCTAAGGTTAAAAACACCAAAAAAAGAGAATAAGAAATAATAATAAAAAGGGGGTATAGAATAAAAAAGGAAAGGAATAATAATAACCATTAGTGATGATAGCGCTAGTCTGAGGTGGGACCTTAAACTCTTCCGCTGCAAACTTCAGAACCGCTGTAAACGGTGCCGCTTCTGGTACACTAAACCTGAAATTAAATAAAAATGAAAATATTTATTAAATCCTAATCGAATTGTTAGTTTAGAAAATTGTAAATTATAGGTAGAGATATAGATATAGAGATAGAGATAGAGATAGATACACTTTGAAGGGGAGTTTAGGATCGGAGGTCAGAGTGACCTTAAACGATACTTTTCCGCCACCGCCGCCGCTTGCCATTCCGATCTCTCTTTTTCTCTCTCTCTCTCTCTCTAAAGGCTGTATATGGGTTGCTTTTGTTTATTTTCTACAGTATTTTAATGTGTTTAAAATTTAAATGATAATATAAATGATCGGTCTTAAAAATAATATTAATGCTGTTGTAGTTATTATTGAACTATTGGGCCTTACTCATAATGGGTCTAAGTTGGGCTTTCTAGCTTGTATAACTCTAACCCCCTTTATTGATACATTCTGATGAATAAAGACCTACTGTTCCCTCTCTCTATGTTCTCTCTATATCTCCTATATAATATATATACTGAGCTAATAACACTTACAACACGTTATCAGCACTTTGCTCGTGGAGATTGAAGAAAAAAACTAGAATATTTGGTTATTTGATCGAATACTACGGATTAAACTCGAAGTTAGGGTTATAAACATACGGCTAAACTTTGAAGTTTTTTTTTATTCTGCCGGTCTTCCTCAAAATACCAGGAGTATGGTACATATATTTTCCCTTTAGCTTATATAAACCGTGCCTACTGTATTTAATTAGATTTCAACCGGCATACATGCGAATTAGTAAAAGTTATTGCGTAATAGTACAGTACATGTAGCCTAATTAAATATTGTTACATAACAAAATTGCATATGCAAAACAGGTTTATAAATCTAGTGATCATACACATGTGTACTTCAAACTTGACTATATGTCAGTTATATGTAAGATTACTTCACATGCATAACCCTCATGTGTGCTTGCAAAATATGTTTAGTAAATTCCAATTTAAGGTAAATTGCCACGTATTGCTACTGAGGTACCAGAAGTGTTAAACTACATATAGATACTAAAAGACGAGTGATGTTTGTGACGTACACTGCATATACGATTTCGGTTAATAAATCAAATATTTTTCTGGTGTTTATATGTGATGTAACACGAATTTAGATTGTCGCACAACTGATTGCAACATGTATCTGCATATGCATAAAATAATACAGATTAATTATAATTGTATCACTGCCGTAGAAAATATGTGTAATTCGGTAAAGTATTATTATTACAGTGAATTCGTATTCGTTGTGGTGTAACCATGGAAATTGCATGTATATTGTAAATTGGTAATTAAAAATATATTGCTTGCTTGCATGTTAAAATTACCATGTATAGAATTATTCATATGACAATAAACAGTAAATGATTGATTGATATCTTGTTAGCATAATCCTATCTTTTGTTATTACCATATATATAAATATCATATATGCCAGTTAATTATTGGATTAGATCTAAATTGATTTGATTTGATATGTTAGAATTTTTATGGATTGATTGATAATCTTAAATTGATTTGTTTATAACATCAAATCTACTGCATGATTAGATATATCCTAAAATATATTTACTGCCTGTTTATATATATGTGGTTAATCTAGATAGATATTGTCTATATTGTTAATATTATTGCCATATATAAAAAGCGAAAATCGTATATATTCACATTTAAGTTGGAAAAATTATGAATCTTCCCCAAATAGGCTCACCTATTTGGATACGATGTCTAGGAAAGATATAGGCGGAAGTCGATATCCTAATGAGGTCGGGTTTTAAGTGACATTCGTGTCCTCCACCCTCACCGTCTTTCCTGGTCGTGTTCAATTAGAGCTACCGAAATGGGTTGACTAAATAATAATTTCCCCGAGTGTGTTTATATAGTGATGTATGTTTCACCGAATTGGTGTTTCAGTATCGACCCGTCGTTCGATCAATGAGAACCGATTCACATGAGAAGCAAAACTAATATTTTCGAACCTGTCGTTTCGAAAAAAATGTTTGTGCTTGTGCAAACCATAAACATATAAAGCAGTCGTTTTATATGATAAATAATCCAGAACTCCCAACACATGTTGGATGCCATCTATGATGAGAAAAATCGCAAAACATACTTGCGAAATGACTGTTTAGACGTTGATGTTATTTCGTCACCACATGTTAGTCACCCTGATGTGTGAAAAATGTGATACCCAATTTTTTTTGGATGCCATCTTTTATGAGTAAAACACGAGTTTGTTGTTACCCTCATAATGAATGCTAAGGCGTTGATTTTATTCCGCCGCCACATTTGAGACGTGATGACGTCTATGGTGAACAAATGTCTGAAATTGACATATTGGAGCAATTCTTCACCAAAATACTAGCTTGGAAATTGTATTCCATAAGCAGTATCGTGAATTTATATTCACCATGTTCCTTTATCGCCCATCTGTTATTGGATAAGAAAATTACCCCGGTGAGTAGTTTTAATCCTATTGGGTCAATGGCGAATTGTTTGCCTGATATTAATGCTCTTCGTGTATATTTTTTTTCCACGAATCGAGAACCGAGACAAGTGTTATTTGTCTTGAACTGTCGCGATCCCGATGAATCGCCTAGCCGAGCGAGATTTTAGACAATCATCAAAATCGAAAACCTGTGGCTCCAAGACAGTAATTGAAAGGAACAATATGGCCCGTTGTCACAAAGCAAGAGATAATGCTCAAAGAGGCAACTCTATGCTATAAAGACAAAGGTCATGCACGGTTACTCCTTAAATAGTTCAAAACTATTATAAAGGTAAAAAAAACCCCGATGCTAATGTGGTTAAAGCTAACTGAAAGGAAACTTTTGAGACCCCCGATTTTGTGGCTCAAATGAGTTTGGGACCTTTCTTTATTGATTTTGATAAATCATTGAGCCATTTTTTCGCTCATCTGGATTATGTTTTTCCATTTGGATTATTAATTTTCCATTTGGACCATACTTTTGGATTATGGTTTGCCTGTTTACTAAATTTCTCGAAATAATTTAAAGTGTTTTGAGCAAATTCCTTTGACAAATGTGACCAAACTTTAAATTATGAAATTTTAGGCAATACTTGTGGTGTAGTTGGTTTTTTGGAAATAGTGGGTAAGCGTGTACCACATAATTTCACCAACTACTTGCCTAAAAGAGTACTCAGTGACAACGATTCTGGACCTGTCGTTCCAATCGAAATCTTTGGTAAAACCAAATTGATTTGTCAAATATGAGGTCTTATACTCATGTAGGTCCTGCCGTACCTTGTTGAGTTATAAAATATTCGAGAAAACCAGCGTTATCTGGTAATAGCTCATGAAAGAATTAAAATTTCTTTACATAGTCTCCATTCAATACGACCAAAAGCGTATTTTAGAGGAGTTGAAATGTCTTTCAAGTGGTTGCTACCACATTCTTTAAAGCATTTAAAGTTACCTTATCATTTCGCCTGTCGTCGAATGATAAATGATTTAGATGCTAAGACATGATTGTCTGTACTATCATTCGCCTGTCGTCGATTGATAAGAGCATTTTGATATTGTGGCATTGACGGGATGAGATATTCCCGGGTCAAAAGACGATAGTTGATTTATAATCGCATCGCATTTCAATTCTCTTTGAGGATATATTTCGTGATTAATCCGAAATTAATGCCACTAATGCTCACTTTGAAAGACTAGTATGTGTAAAGATCACGAAATGAACTCGTAGAATTCTTGGAAAGAATTGAAGGAGTTATTGTGGACTTATCCAACCATAAGACGGACCATAAATATAAATGGTTATGGTTGATGCATCGACAATAAGGTCACATGATTATTTTTGTCCACATAAATGCAGCACTTTCCAAACTTTTAGCCCTATCATTAAGTTGATGGCTCATGATCCGGATTATCCTGAAAAGTCTAGTCGACTTGATAATTCCGAAGAGTAATAATCGAAATTTCGATTTGAATTACTTGAGTTTGAAAATTGAAATTGAACATCCTGTCGATTATGTTTAGACCCAAATGGACTCACGAAAAGTTTGATGATGCGACTGCAAATGATTGCACGCATTTCTTGGTCTTGCGCACTAAGATTTATATTTCCGTGTGGGGTTATCCTATTTTGCTGCATTTGTCCGTTATGAGGTCCATAGACACTCAAACACCATATGCGTACCAACTGGTTACTGGTTATGAGCCAGAAGTCTCATATTAACACGTGTTTAGAGTGATTAATTAATATTTTGATTGAGCCGCTCTAGCGTTCAAAATATGGACCTCTGAAGGGGACATAAGTCGATTATGAATCTCCTGCCTATCATTTGATAGAGTAACCTTAGCAAGCGATCTCTTTACCGCATGATATGCGAAAGTGACATCGCTAAGGCTGTTCTCCCCGTCGTTAGGGGGAGATTTGCACGTTAGCGTTGATAAGGAACGACGTGACGTAACGTGGCATAACCCACTCAGTCTTAGCTTGATCCCCAAAACTGCACTTAGTGATAAGTAAGTGCATAGACTCCCTCAAGTCTAACTAAATGCCAGACGCATTTAATGACTTTATGAGATGTCACGAGATCATTTATACCTGCTGCAAAATGCTTGCAAGGATAGACGTCCCTGTCGGACGTCGTGTTCCTGTCGTAACACGTTGCTTTGGCCGAACCCGCCAAGCAAAGGACGCTGCCATCGGCCGTCAGTCTGTCATCCTTCCTAAGATATGAGGAAGTTGACCGGTTCTTAATTCGTTCAGCCCCAGAGGTGGTGAACTGAAACTCGTTTGTCGCACGAGATTATAAAGGATCTAGGAGATGTGTGATTCCTCCTCATCCTAAAGAATCTCGAAATATGTGTCGATCATGATATCTTAGACGATATTGAAGCGAAACGAGACTGTCATTGATTACTTGTTCATATATTCGGTGACGACTGATAATATGAGCAAATTATGACAGGGAACCATGAACCGTTGCCTGAAGTCAACGTAGAATAGACTGGACTAATGGAAACTTGCAATCCAAGTAGACTCCTTAGCGAAAGTGTGTTCGGACCTGTAGCTCCAACACCACCAATGTTAAACGAGTTCGTTTATTTGGTTATTCGTAAGGAAAAGTGATGAGAATAATGAGATTGTATAATGCTCACCTAGTAGCGCAAGGCTTCTCTCACACCTTGGAATTGATTACGAGATGGTTGATTTCCTCGTAATGGACATTATAACGGTCCCCTACTTTATCAGTTTAGTAGTTTCCCAAAAAAACTGATTATGCAGCATGTGATTGTGGTCACTGTTTTATCTCTATGAGAATTTAGACAAAGAGATATAGATGAAGGTCCATGTGTGACTTCATATGCTTTAATCAAGTAGTTCCTGACCACGGAACACAATCTCAATTAAATGAGACGTTCACTATATGGATTAATATAATCCGAGCGGATGTGGTATACCCGCTTAAGTGAGTACTTGATCAGCTTGGGATACTTGAACAAGTATTATGCCCTTGCGTGTTTTATTATGCGATCCATTTTTGGATTTGCCTTCAAGATGAAGGATCTTGGGAAGACACGGTAGTGACTCGGCCTGATGATTGAGTCCCGTAAAAATTGAATCTAAGTCCATGATTCAGACTACACCCAGAAGGTGTTATGACGTTTTAGTCATCATGACGCTAAGTCATCAGATTCTCCCATGATCGTTCGATCATTAGACATTGAGATAGACCCAGTCCGTCTCTGATGAGACGATGAAGAGATATTGAACCATCATGTTCATATCTAAGTACAATAAGCGCATCATTGTACTTGGTCTAATGTACTAAGGACGAACATCTTGTCTGCTGTGAATGGTATAGCTCGACACAGCATCGCGCTAACACACTGCCATCGAAATGGCATAAAAGACATTTTCCCATTACCTTAAGTTAACTGTGGATGAGGGCTTGTCTTATCCCATTTCGCGTCATCGAGTGTACCTACCCCCTTCGGTACTCGAATTAACGCAACCCTTTTTTCGGTTATACCGATGTCGGTTACTTATCAGACCCGCATAAGGGATATTCCTAACATGGTATGTCTTTACCATTAGGAATATGGCAATATTTTGGAGGTCTTGGAATGACTCCAAACGAATCACTCTGATCTACTCGTGTTTTATGAGACGACTAGAGAGTGTATAAGGCTTCGAGCTCGTATTAGCCATATTTGAATTGCATATGCTCTGTCTCACAATCCAGATAAAACACTTGTCTTATTTGAGGACAAGTTGTTATTATCGATCAAGAGAGACATGACTAGATTATGCTATTTAGCATTTCTTGCCAAAATAAATCTTCACATATGAAGTTTAAGAGCATCCTGTCGAATGCTCGTTTTATTCCACGTTATATTTTCTTGCATACAGTCGTGTGCAAGTAAATGAGGCATACAGTCGAATGCTCGTACTCTTTCTTGGAATATGAAATCATTGCACCCAGTCGTGTGCAATTGAGTGGGAGCATCCAGGTGAATGCTTATTGCACTAATTACTACTTAGTCGAAATCCTCGCACCCTGTCGTGTGCAAGTGAGGGGGAGCATCCAGTCGCATGCTCGTGTACTCTTTTTGTCCTTAGACCAAGGTTTTTTCCCACTGGGTTTTCCTTGGCAAGGTTTTTAGCGAGACACGTTCCCATCTTATCTCACTTAAGATTGCCGAAATTAGGGGGAGTATTATGTTGTATACTTCTTACCACTGTGTACTCTTTTGTCCTTCGACTAGAGATTTTTTCCCACTGGGTTTACTCTAGCAAGGTTTTGATGAGGCACATGTTTTGTGGTTGATCCCCTACTACTACCATTGTTGCACTCTTTTTCCTTCGATCAGAGATTTTCCCATTGGGTTTGCTCTGGCAAGGTTTTGATGAGGCACACTGTTTTGTGGTTAGTTACTTACATGATATTTCGGCCTATATCATTCGGCTACACAGTTCCTCCTAGGTTCAGGTTTTGTCCCACACTGGGTTTTCCGTCCCTAAGGTTTTTATGTGTTTAGCACTGCGAATGAACTCGACTCAGATCGACTGCATGAAGACGAAGAATTCAAGACGTCCAAAGGGGGAGTGTTGTAGGTTATTATTGGACTATTGGGCCTTACTCATAGTGAGACTAAGTTGGGCTTTCTAGCTTATATAACCCTAACCTCTAGTATATAAAGAAGGTTAGGGTCCACCTGTATTGATACATTCTGATGAATAAAGACCTAGTGTTCCCTCTCTCTATATCTCCTATATAATATATATACTGAGCTAATAAGACTTACAACAAATGTGTTTATTTTCTACAGTATTGTAATGCTTTCTATTTTGAGAATTTCTAAATAAGTTTCTATCTTACTTCTTTTTAGTGAAATTTTTTATTTTTATATTTCGAAATATTACTTTTTTATTGTTAAAACATATCAAATTCTTACTTAAAACGTCAAATCTTAAGTAAAATGTAGTTTTTGTTTATATTTTTTTATGGCGTTTTGTTAAGTTTTAGGCAAAATTGGTTCAAATCATTATTTATTTTTTTACAGTTTTTGAAAGAGTACATTTATTGAGGGACGGAGAAAGTACACTGTAAATGATTAACATTGTTTGTTATAATCGTTTATTTAAATGTCACAAAAATATTTGCTTATTTACTATGATTATATATAGAAATGAAATTAGAACTATCAACTCGTCAAATGTGAAATGATATACCATCAAAAATCGTTTTAGAGTAACCAAGTGTGAGAACCGAACCGGTTTAGATGAGATAAAATTGAGAAAATTAACTACACGTGCAAATCGGAGAACTTAAATTGTAAAAACACAAGTCTTTCTAAAGTTATTTCAATTAGGTCAAACATTTTTACACTAACATGGGAAAATCGAACCATCATTTCACTGTTTACTTCTCTCATCTCCTCATACGGCTCACCACCGTCATCGTCAATTGTATCCTACAATCACTATCGTAGGGTTTCTAGTAGTCTTGGCGTAAATAAAGATACATGATTGCGTGGTATGTTTTATTATAGGTAATTAGGTACGAAGTTTCGAAATTATATGCTCAACGCAGTTTGCTACGTAAATGGAGTTTCTGGTTGTATTTAGATCATCTTAAACTTTATATTACAAAAACATTATTATTAAATAATATATAAATGATCTCGTGGTGGCGATGACTAAGGTGGCTATGGCTGTTCGAATTTTATATAATAATTTTGTTTTTATTTTTTTACATTTTTTAAAATATTTTTACCAAAGTGAATGATATAGTAATATTTAAGTAAATGATGCTACTAAAGTAGCACTAACAAAAACTTTGATAAAAGAAAGAGACGCTGCACTAAAAGGAACGACTCTTGTTAAATTTCTCTTTTTCTTTTCTCTGTGATCTTCTTTTGTATGCTGTGGCAAATACACTATGTAACTAAGTTGATTAGTGTTAATCAATTCATTAGTTATTTTTGATTTTATTAACATAATAAGTTTTTAGTCGATGACACATCATTTTTCTTTAATATTATAATGAAACGAATATATCGTGTACGGTAGTGTTACTCCTTAGGTAGCCCATTTTTGGGCCATCTTTTCCCATCTCTATCTTTCTAATTTTCCCTCTTGCACTGGTGTTTCTTAAAACATTGTTTTATCTTCCTTTTTCTTTAATATTCGTTGACTGCGTATTCAATAAGCTAGAGAGAAATTGTTCTCAAAAGTACTTGATCATCTTGGTGGTCAATACGTCTCTCGTTACACGTCGAGTAACAACCTTTTCTTCAGTTTGTTCTTGTGATTGTCATGTGGTTCGCTTGTGTGCAAAACTGTTATTTTAATTATTTTTTTGTCATATACCGCGTGTTGATCAACAAATGTATAGACGTTTCGACTTGCCCGCTTTTGTATTTCCCGTCAAAGTTCACTTCACATCACATTTCACTAATTAATCGATGTAATTAACCCAATCTGCATAATTTTTCCATCCACATGATCTAAATTTAGTAGCTCCCCTTTTACCCTACTCTAATATTCAAACCAACAAGAACGACCGGCAACAATTTCAGCAATCAACTTTTCGTCCCTTTAATCAAATCATGGGTCAGGTTGTTTCAATCCCTACCTAATTAATTAAAATAATCATCTCCATAATACATATTGGCTGTATTTTTCTGGTTTGGATGATATCGCATATAAACCCCACAAATTCCCCCAACCACATGTTTTCGAGTCTTTTCTTCTTAACTATTAGTGTTAGCAATTGAACTCCTACTTTGAACTTGTTCTACATACCGCATGTATAGATAAAAGATTATTCTTCTAATTATTTGTTGCCAAGTCCTCTAATTCATGGTCTGCAGCTCCATAACTGGCAAGAGTACGTACCGGTATTAAGTTGTTGCCTAACATAATGAACAAGACTGGAACCAACATAGCTCATAATTAAGACTTTATATCCCATCCCAATCTAATTAAAAAGTGTGCAAACTTGACATTCTATGCTTTCCCTACCAAACCATGTTAGAATCAATTTATATTTCACAATTTGATTCAGAAACTACAAGCAAACATATAACCCCTCAATTAAGTAAGCTCTCATAATGAAATACTTAAAATTACAAAAAAATCCATCATACGCTTTGTTGTAAACTGATGATAAATTGAGTATTGCTAAATTTAGCAACATGACGTGTGATGGTAAACTGACATTTTCTTGTAATTGTATGACCATGGTCATCTTATAATGAAAGACCTACGCATTGATATTCCAGTTTTATTTTGAGACATTATTATTACAGTAACATTATTATTAATATAATAAAGAGAGAAAGAAATAACTAATGTTTAGTGGATAATAGTTCAATTGTTCAAAGGAAAACAATTGTCAACCAAAATAATTATAATGAAAGCCTTTTAGATACATATATATATATCGTTAGGTGAACGTGCATGTAGCATAGTGTATGCAATCTAATGTCATGGTGCTTATTCCTCTAATCCGGGATTTGCCGGCTAAACATGATATGTGATTCATCATTAGGATGCCTAAAAGTTGGTCATGAATTCATATTTAAAGTTGCTTTTACTAATCTTTAATGAGAAAGGGACTATATCAAGATTTTAAACTTTTTTTCCAAAATCCAGTTGTCACTCGTGTGCTAATAATCATGTTAAGCACCAAAGCCCACCTATAGGCAATCATTCAATCCATTCACTTCCCCTTCACACACTCTCCAACTCCTTTTTTCTTCTTCAGAAACTGTCACCCTTCCTTAAATTATGCACTAATTAAGTAATTATATTGATAATTTATCTGCATTTTGATGCTACAAGCCTACATAATCATGACTCATTTAATTAAATACTCCTGTATTGTATATAATCAGTAAGTAATTATAAAAAAATAAATACGACTTTTATGGATGAACTGTAATTGCATGTTGGCTAGTTCAAGCATCCAAATGTTAGTCATATTTGGTCTGAAGGAAGACAAATATCTATCACTAGACACTAGACACTAGTGGCTAGTTAATAGTATAAGACTTGAGAGTCTAAAACCATCGAAACTGTACCCCGCTTATTTTGGACTAAACTTATGCTTATTTGGTCTATGTTTTAAGCTGAACTGGCTGTGTTTATTTTTCGATAATAAGCTGCAGAAATATTGCTGGTAGGATTAAAATGAAATTTTATCTTCAAAATAAAGTCAATTTCAGTAGAATTTTATTGCCAAGTAAACTATATTTTCTGGACATAATTTATAAAGGTCTATTATCTTTTTCGGGACGGAACCTAAATAAACAGACCTTGCTTTTAACATTCCTCGGACATATCTATGATTTCGATTCTACTACACTACATATTACAATTCCCAATAGAAAACCAAGCTAATCTTAGAACAAAAAGTCAGAAGCTGTTGTTTTCTTTCCCTTTAACTTTTTTCATTTTTATCATTTCCCATGCATGTAATGTGTATATAAAGTTTTTTTTTGAAGATTTGTGTATATAAAGTTATTCACCAAGTGGTGATGGTGGTCTGCCCGCTCGTGCATCATGCAAGCTTAGGCGGACCAAATGCCCCACTTCAAGATTTGGAAATAAAAACCAAGTGATCTGTTCCCTAATTTACCAAAAATAAATAATTAAATAAAATATCTGTGTTCCCTTTTGAGTACTCGATTACGTTTCAACATCACCACAATATATTCTCAAAGGATTACAAACTAATAAAAATACAGTTTCATCAGATTATATTATTAATAAGTCGTGATCCAAATTACTTATATCTTGGAATAAATAGCAGACCAAACTACTAATGAGTTAGTAATTATTATCATTATAAGAAAACAGCCTGACATCAATAAAGAAAACCATCGCGAAAACAAAAACCCTAATTAATGGAAAATAGCGTGGCAATGGTTTATTGGTAAAGTGATAGTGGCAAAGCCCTGGTCGCGGAAATCAACCTCCTTCATATAATTTCACAATATAGGCAGAAATCCGTACAAATATGAAATAAGTTTTAAGATTACGGGAGAATGCTTGTCGCTTAGTTTACGGTGACTGATTAGCCACAGACAAACATTTGTTGGGGCAAAATCACAAACATTCTATCATAGAATTAGTCATGGCATTTGACAGCACGTACGTAGTCGTTGATTTAATAATATTATCTTAATCACTATTCTTTTTGAAATTTAATTATTGAGTTTTTGTTCGGCAAAGCCTTGGTCATGGAAACCAATTCTTTTCGCATGGTGTGTTACACATTAACAACAGAAGCCCATCGCGCATAGGTTCAAGATAACGGCAGAATACTTGCCAGTAGTCACTACATTTGCTGGGGGAAAAACAACATCATTATTTCCCTTATAGAATTGGTCATGGACTTGGATTTGACTTAAACCATTTGAACACACACTTTACACCCTCACAAATGATGAAATGAGAAAACTACCGTTGTTTCCTTTCCAAAGTTACTGGTCCCTTTATGGTCAATAATCCGTTGTCCATCCATCGGTATAATTGTCACAAATTGTTCTGTCACAGATCGCCGTGATTAGACAGTCATTTTCTTCTAGTGTATCCAGAATTGATCTTTTTCATTGTAAGAAAACATTTTCATATATACATAGGCATCTAGCTAGGGTGTTAATTAGTGAATGACCATGTAATGTTTCTGTTGAAAAACCTCTATCAATCTCTATTAACTAAAACGAGCAAAAAGTATGAAAGATCAAATGATTAGGAATTTCCACATGATCATGTTCAGTTTTTCTTCTCTAACACTTAAAGGTGCATAGAAATGGTACTACTATTGCTCAATCGCATTCATGGGATGACGTCGTAATTATGCGATCTTTAACTATATATGAGGTAAATAGTGCTGTAAACTGTAACTTGTAAGTAATAGTACGAATAAAAAAAAAGTACGGTAATTATCTCCTACCATGCATCATCACAGTGTTATTGTCATCTAAAACTTAACAATAGAACAGTACAGTTGGTACTATTGGTAGTTTGGTACCAAAGAGATGAAACTCAAAGAACAATTTATAAGGACTGGAAATTTTATTAGACTCTAACAAATACACATGGATAATTCTATGCAAAGTTAATGGTTAATACATACTTTCAAACTTTATTATCAAAATTAAATATCTGTGTTTTTTGTTTAAAAATCGGTACACAACAATGTAACATCATTGAACATCCATGATAAACACTAATGGAAAAAAAAATTAACTTAATTGAGCATTCGTAGCTAATATTAAAATAGATTTTAACATCGGATTTTCTTTAATAAAGTTTCAAATTTGTACTAAATGATTATTTTTCCACACTACTATGAAAGAAAAAATTAACTATAATAAAATCTTAACAAGGATGATGATGATGTCCAAGCACCTAATTAGTTTTCTTTGAAGTATCTTTTTTGCCACAATATTTTCCTTTTCTGATCCTTTTATCCAAGGCCTTGTTTCTTGTAATTTAAAAAAAATGTAAATTCAGAGATCTCTGTGTTCCATCCAGCTTATATATTTTTTAATTTACCGAGATAGATAAATACATAAACTCAAATTTAATTTTGCCCTACAATGCTGCATCTTATAAGCAAAACAAAAAATAAAAACTAAACCGACCTTAAATACTGCAAAAGTACAAAACCTCGTTTTTTTTTAAAAAAAGGGAAGTAGCAGGGTGCTAAAAAAAACGCAAAAGAAAGGGAAAATAATAAAAAAACACTTGCTATATATCTCCTTACAAATATATATAGTTCACTTGCCTCTTCCATCTTCACTTGCTCTTAGTTGTAAAAATGACCTCAGAGCAAGTTGAAACTGTAGTGGCAGGAAACTACTTAGAGATGGAGAGAGAAGGGAGGGAAGAAGAATTAGGAAATTCAAAATCAACAAAGAGCAAATTATCAAGATTCTTTTGGCATGGTGGTTCTGTCTATGATGCTTGGTTTAGCTGTTCTTCTAACCAAGTAATTTTTTATTTTTTAGTCTTTACAAAAATTTCAGCAAAATCTATATGTTTTGTTTTTCTAATTTCTGTTTTTGTCATGATCAATGTAGGTAGCTCAAGTTCTTCTCACTCTGCCTTACTCGTTTTCACAGCTCGGGATGGTATCTGGAATTATTTTCCAACTTTTTTATGGTCTAATGGGGAGTTGGACTGCTTACTTAATAAGTATACTATATGTTGAGTACAGAACTAGAAAGGAGAGGGAAAAGGTTGATTTTAGGAACCATGTTATCCAGGTAACATTTCACATCATTCTTTACTTTGCTTCATTATAGTTTTCATGTAAATAATTTGGTTTACTTGAATGTGAGAAAAACCGGGAAACATTCACCTGAAAAGTTCTAACTTTTTAGGCAAGAGTTGAGACAAAAAAAACCTATTGTTATGCAGACCAAAGATCTTCAATACAAACTTATAGACCAGGAAAAAAAAAACAAGCATAGAAACTGCAATTGGAGCAAGAGTACTACTTCTCTTGATTGGAGGCTCGGAGTTTAAAACTCTAATTATTATCTTAAGAGAAGCATTGATTGTAAACGACCCGAATAGTCTATCTAACTGTTTCGACACTCTTTATTTTTCTGAAATCAGGAAAAGAAATACTAAGCTTGGAAAATTGAGCAAAGTAATATTTCATTTTATCTATGTTGCTGAATGAATATTTATATAATTATATCTGACTATATTGATCTGGATATGTGCACAGACCCAAATCCAAAAATAATTTGAAAACATGTACTCATCCTTTCAAACCAGTATTCTATTTTGGCATACTCTACAACAAATAGAACTTCCCAAAGTTAATGATAAAGATACAGTTATATTGAAAGTGAGATTTCAAAACAACTTTTCAGGGGTATTTGCAGTTAGTTTTACAAGCGTAAAAATTGGAATCTCAATTATCTTGGGACGGAAAATGTAATAAACATTCATTATGGTGAATTTTGTGCAGTGGTTTGAAGTTCTTGATGGCCTTTTAGGGAAGCACTGGAGGAACATTGGCCTGTTTTTCAACTGCACTTTTCTCCTTTTCGGATCTGTTATTCAGCTTATTGCCTGTGCAAGGTAATCGATTATAAAATAGAACACCTATATATGAAATGAATTGATATAATTCAATCCATACTTAAATGAATAGAATAACTAAGTTTTACTAATTTTTGCAGCAATATCTACTACATTAATGATAACCTTGACAAGAGAACATGGACATACATATTTGGAGCCTGCTGTGCTACAACTGTTTTCATTCCTTCATTCCATAATTACAGAATCTGGTCATTTCTTGGCCTTATCATGACTACTTATACTGCATGGTATCTTACCATAGCTTCAGTTATCCATGGACAGGTATTAATTTAACCCTCTTTCTTTAAAAGTATATAATTTCAGTTGCTTTTGCCAGGCCAGATCTTTTATCCACTGATATAAGTTTAATTTTATGTGTTGCAATGTATTGAAATATATTTTAATACATTCTCTAACTTGTTATGAGTTGGCTTGAAACTGAAGAAGAAAAAAAAATATTATATACATGCGTACCAGGTAAGATTTTTGGCCCATGTAGGCTTTTTTAAAAGTTTTGATGATCAAGTTAGATTAGTGTCGCAAAAGTTTCATTTTGTCTTGATTATAAGTTAAGATACTGCTTTGATGGAGCTAACTATTTTTCAATTGTTATTAGGTTGAGGGGGTAAAACATTCTGGTCCAACAACAATGGTTCTCTACTTCACTGGGGCTACAAATATTCTATACACATTTGGGGGGCATGCTGTGACAGTGTAAGAAATTAGAAGTATTAAATTGCCAAGTTGATTCCTGATTATAGTTTTTCCTTTTCTTCATAAATAAACTAGTTGTATATATTAATGTGTGAATAGAGACATAACACGTATGTATGGTTTATTACATGGAAACAACTTTCTCTGGAAGCGGGAACATGTTTCCAAAGTAATTGCAGCCCCACATTATCAAAAACTTTTCAATAATGTGCATCGCTAGTGAATCTCCAGCAAATTTGCAGCTTTTTTCTTATGTACTTTTGGAATATGAAATTCTATTCTGAGACATGTTTTTAAACCTATTTGTCATACTGAAGAAGATCGGCATCACCAAACATATATGCAAAATGAGATGCGTCGGATATTTCCATGTATCATGTACATATTACCACTAATCTGCAATCCGCACAAGAATAACTGAAGATCCTTACCTTAATCGAACACCTCACTAATTAATATGCAATATATGTGCTGTTGCTATAGCATCTTCTAACACGGCGACTGATTGCCAAAAAAATGTTTAATCACCATTTAAATGTAGTCATCTTAAACCCCTTTCAAATCACTTTTAGTAACTAGTACTCTTAAATTAGGTATTTTCTGATTTAGATCTAAAACGAAAAAACTAGTAGTTGAATCATTAGTAAAAGTGCAGGAAAATTATATCTCCTGTGATGCTAGAATGATGCAATATCTAAGATCTCAACAACAAACACCCTATGTAGAGTGCGTTTAGAAAAAAGATTATACGTGAGTAGTTGTAAATTTTGCAACCTCTATGTCGATTTATACAAAACTATTGAAAATGTAATTTAAAACATCTATATTGGCTGCAGGGAGATAATGCATGCAATGTGGAAGCCACAGAAGTTCAAGCTAATATACTTGATAGCAACATTATATGTGCTTACACTAACCTTACCCTCAGCTAGTGCTGTTTATTGGGCATTTGGTGACATGCTTCTTAACCACTCCAATGCTTTGTCTTTGCTCCCAAGGACTGGTTTTAGAGATGTTGCTGTCATTCTCATGCTTATTCATCAGGTCACTCATATAATCTCCCTTTTCATTGAGTTTATAGCATACTTCTATACCAAGTTTCATTTATTAAGGGTACCTATTTAATTCTATGATTCTATCGTGTTTCTGTTAATTTTTATTTTTTTATATTTAGTAGAAATCCAATATTTTGAAAAACTAAAACGGAGAACAAAGAGTTTTTGCAAGAGCGTCACTTAGGAAAAGAAATAAGATGTATCAGGGTAGAAAGCGGAAAAGGGAGCCTTTTTAAGCTTCGAATCAAGCTTTTTTTTTCTTCAGAATGATCTTTTTAAACACTGGATGGGACAGAAGCAAGATATTCACGATTGTGCCAACATAAGGTCTTAAGTTTTATTGTAATTAATTGGCGATTGCAGTTCATAACATTTGGGTTTGCGTGTACCCCTCTATACTTCGTCTGGGAGAAGTTCATTGGTTTGCACGAGACCAAGAGCCTATGCAAGCGGGCCCTAGCTCGACTACCTGTGGTTATACCAATATGGTTCTTGGCCATTGTATTTCCATTCTTTGGCCCAATAAACTCCGCAGTTGGATCGCTTTTAGTAAGCTTCACTGTCTATATTATTCCGGCCATGGCTCATATGTTCACCTTTGCCTCAGCTTCAGCCAGAGAGGTACTTAATTAATTACAAGTCACATATTGCTTGGGTTTTTACATGATTCTACTCCATTCCTTTAAAATTTATTAACCAAAATAGTCTCCTCTCTTGGATTAATAGTTAGAAGTTTTAAACAAAATGAATGCAATTTATTCTGTCTCGAACAATTAAGTTTATAAATGGCCAAACAGTCCTAAAATAAATGATCTTGCATTGGAGATATATGACTAACATATAAAAGACAACAATTATCGAATCAATTCAACCCTAATAAAAAATTTCAAGAGCATAATTATATATCATTTGGTGCTCCTCTTACGACTCTCTCTATCTCTCCAGAATGCAGTCGAGAGGCCACCGGGGTTCCTAGGAGGTTGGGCAGGTTTATACTGTGTCAACATATTTGTTGTTGCTTGGGTTTTGATAGTAGGTTTTGGTTTCGGGGGTTGGGCTAGCTTGCTCAATTTCGCACGACAAATCAAAACCTTCGGTCTCTTTACTAAATGCTACCAATGCCCCCCTCACAAGGCCTAATCACGCTGTCCTCCCCCATCCGAGAATGTGTGATCATACATACGTACTGCATGTGTGTAAATTTAGATTGGCTTTTGTATTGTAGTTTCTTTTTCTTGGATTGTAAGTTTGTGTGCCCATCTTTTTTTCTCTTTTTTCTTTGTTGTTATGCTTAAAATTTTGTGCTTTTCCCTTGATTTTTAGTGGGACTTGTATGATACTTTTAAATTTTAAGTTTTGGAATGGTTTTGTATATCGATTGGGTGCATCTGCAAGCTCATGAGTAGGAAAAGAAACTGAAAAATGTGAGAGACATTAAAGACATAAACATTGTGTCAGAAAATATCAACGAGTTATCAATAAATTACAAAAATTGAACTTTCCTGAGTTTTTCTGAGGTTACATTATTCGACAACTTAGGAGGAGATTTTACAACCAAAGTTTGCCTTCCATAATTTTGTGCACAAATTATCCGTGGGGGTTATGGGGTTATCAACAGATTATTATCGTCGAGCAACCACCAATCATGAGAAGTTTCCTTAGAAGATAATTACCGACAAAATTTGTCGATTATCGCTCTTGTCAAAACATGATGCTCTGATCACAATTAGGCCTGACAATACTTTTCCCTTAGACTTTAACTAAAACACAAGCCAGTGGCAAACTCATAATTCTTAAGGACTGGTTGAGTGGTTGTCCAATAGTAACTTCTATCTTTTTGACATTTTGTTGTCTGTAATCCGTCAGAATTCCGGATTTCATAATTTCTCCACTGAACCTTCTATGTGTTTGTGTAAACTTTCATAATTTCATAATTTGTTATATACATCTATATCTGTGTAAACTTTGTGATTGTGTTTTTCTATTTACTTTCTTTTTCTTAGATTGTAAGTTTGAGTATCTATCTTTTTGCTAGGTTCCTTTTGTACTTTTTCCTTCAAGTTGTGCTATGTATCTTAAATTTTAGTGGGACATCATGATACTTCTAAAGTGCAGTGAATGAAACTAAGATGTGAATTTCTTTATAGCTACTTTTCATTTGTACTCTTTCCCGTGTACTATTTTCTGTAGTTTTTTCAGACCCTGTGGGTTGTTAGGCCGATTTAAAGCTGATTATAAAACAAAAGTTTTAAAAAATTGAATACTCATGAGATGGTATGGCAGCATTAAAAGCATTGCTGAAACGAAATATAAGAAAATCTTTGTGCAACAGGTTTATGTTAAATGTAAAAAAAGGTTCCAAGCTGAGATGTATGTAGTTACAAAACTAAAGGGATCGATTAAGTATAGCCGACAATTGACAAATGTTTAAGCTTTCAATATATTTTTCTTGGCCAAATGTTCATGAGGTAATTTTTAAAACAAGGTCTCTAGAGTACTTTATACACCAAGACATATTTGCTGAATGAAATTAGTCTTAGACAACAAAGTTTAACAAAAGAGATAAATTCCGTACCTTTCAGAATCGTCAATGAAAAGACGAAGGCACACTTGTAGGCAATTAGCGGAAAGTAGATCAGAAGGATCACGAATACCAAAGATGTGTGAGTTTCGAAATCATCATCAATATATTTAAGAAGAACCCCTCAGGCAAAATGTCTTATACAGTAATTTTATATAAATATACTTTAGTGTAATATTAGCCTTGTTTGGTTGGCACAGAATTTGGTTACTTTTTACTTTTACTTTTACTTTTACTTTTACACATTGTTGTTTGGTTGGCACAAAAAAAGTTTACTTTTATAAAAGTAAACCATTAAGTATACTTTTCACTTTACTTTTACTTTTACTTATATTTAGTTTGTTTGGCCGTCATCTTATAAGTATACTTTCGGTGAAAAGTAAATGTCTATAAGTAGACTTTTTAAAAGTAAGTTTGATGATAATTTTTAAAAGTAAATTTGATGATACTTTTACTTTTGATGATACTTGTAAGTAGGTTTTAATCTGAATGTGCTTTTAAAGTACAGTTCAAAACCTAGTTCATATCATCATTGTATTTTCCTAATTTTGTATTTTTTAATCTTTAAATAATAAAATGTTTTTTTTCTAGTTAATTATTTTGCATTATTCTATTAATCGAAATAAACAAGGGGTAATTCCCTATAAATACCTCGTAGCAACTTATATTCCTCCTAGATAACTAGATAATTTCACATTCCTCATAGGTAACAATTTTTAATTATTTAGTTTATTTACTAAATTATTTAGTTTAATATACATATTTTATCTTTCTCCAAACCCAAAAAAATAGTTTTAAATTACAACAAAATAAAAAAAAACAAAAAAAATTTATATAAAAAAAAAATCACAAAAAATCACAAAAAAAAAATATAAAAAAATTTATAAAAATCACAAAAAAAAAAAAAATTATAAAAATCACAAAAAATCACAAAAAAAAAAATTATAAAAAATCACAAAAAATTATTAAAAAAAAAAATCACAAAAAAATTATAAAAAATTATAAAAATTACAAAAAATCACAAAAATGAAAAAAATCACAAACTTTTAAAAAAATCAAAAAAAAATATATAATTTTTTTTTGTCAATATAACACTTTTTATACCGAAAAATCAAAAAAAATATAAAAAATCACAAAAACTTATAAAAAATCACAAAAAATTTAAAAAAATTAAATTTTATTTTATTTTTTTTGTAATTTTTTTAAAATTTTGTGATTTTTTTATTTTTTTTCATTTTTTTCATTTTTGTGATTTTTTATAAAAAATTTTTTATTTTTTTTATTTATTTTAATATTTTGTGATTTTTTTTAATTTTTTTTGTAATTTTTTTAAAATTTTGTGATTTTTTTGTGATTTTTTTTATTTATTTTTCATTTTTTGTGAATATGAACTTATGGAGGTACCTAGGAGTAATATAAGTTCAAAAGTGGTACCTATTGTGCATTATTTGAATAAACAATTCATTTTCACTCAAAAAGTAAAAGTAAACATATTTTACCAAACATCATTTTTAATGAAAAGTATACTTTTACGGTGTTCACCAAACAACATTTACTTACTAAAAAGCAAACATAAAAAGTATACTTTTCAACCCACTTACAAAAAGTATACTTTTCAAGATAAAAGACGCAAAAAGTATACTTTTCAAGATAAAAGACGCGACCAAACGAGACCATTATCTCATTATTTCATCTCTGTACATATGTATTAGATATTTAGGCTTTAACCTCCCCTTAACCAGATTTCTTGCTATGTCCCTGAGTCCTAATACCAGAAAATACTTCACAAAGGTCTTTTAACTCTTTAAAAAACATATCAAGAGAGCACACAACAATCTCCTTCACGACAACAATTATATACATATCAATTTAGCAAAATGTAATGTTATATATCTAGATACTTTCTGAAATTTTCTAAACCATATAACGGGGGGTTGAAAATATTTTTCAAAAATCCAATGTTTAAATGTATCAATCACAAAACCAAAAACCAAAAACCAAAAAAAAAATTAAAAACAAATTACCACATAACGTACACATATATTATCAATGTTTTGAAATCTCATAAATAAAAGTGTCAACTCTTTGAAATACATATCATGAGAACTTAACCATATCCTTCCATTATCACTTCAGCAAAATATGAGCGTCATGTATCCAGAGGAACATTCTGAATAATTTGTATCCGGCATAGACATATAGTTGTCCAAAATTTAATTATAAACAATATAAAGAGGTTCATTATTTTTCCAAAACACCAAATCCAATGCTTAGATGTAACAACCATAAAATCAATAACAAGTATCGTATGGTAACCGTTCGTTTATCGATTATAATGAAATATCATTGCAATGGAAATAAGCGGAAATAAATAAGTTACCACATAAGATAATGTATATGTTCAAGTTTTGCAATCTCTTGCAAAATGCCCCTCTTCCCCACATTTATAACAAGCCCCTCCCCTCCCGCCACCACGACCACCATTTCCTTCCCCACCTCCACCGCTACGGAAACAATTCCTAGCCAAATGACCATTCCTTCCGCAATTATAACACTCCACTCCCTCCCCACCCCTCCCGCCTCCGTAACCCTCCCTCCTCCCCCTCCCCCTCCCTCTCCCTCCTCCCCCGGGGCGATGATCTCCTGCAAGCCCAACAACTTCAACAGCCTTACTCCTGCCATCTTCGCTGCTCTCCAGAACGAACTCAACCTTCTGGCCCTCACGAAGGGTCCTGAAGCCTTCGGACCGAATCTCAGTCTGGTGAACAAACACGTCTTCCTCACCGCTATCCAGGGCGATGAATCCGAACCCTTTTTGTCCGCTGAACCACTTCACAGTTCCCATGGTCCTCGCCATGGGAATCTTCTAGAAACAACTTGGGTTTGAGATAATGCTTTGAGGAAATAGATTTAGTTTGTGTCAGAGAAATAAGATTGAGAAGCTTTTTCAGAAGATTGGAGTAGGGACCAGATGGTGAGCGATCGGACGGAGGAGAAGTGATCAAGGCATTATTTGTTCATCCACTTGTAAACCTTTTGTTGTTCCCTTATCCAGATTGTGTTCCTTTTGTGCTATTATCTTTATGGTTCTATTATCCAGATTGTAAATATTTTTTATGGTTCTAACTTCAAACCCAAGTTTGAAGGGCTAACTACTTTATCCAAGTTTGGGATCTTTTACATCACTACAAGTACTGTTAGTACAAGGATGAGAACTTGTCAGCAACAATTCTAGTCAAACCGTAACGTTTTTCTTCGCAACAACTTTACTCGTTAGCGACGACTTCTCAACCAACATTGACTTGCAGCTAATTTGATGGAGTATTTTTTTGTAGTGATGTGTTTGATGCACCAATATTCACAATTTTTTATGTCATAATAATATAATATTCGGTAGTTAGAGGCTTAAAGCTCCTTGCGACCAGGGTGGAACCAGTATAATTTTTTTTGGGCGCCGTGGAATAAAAAAATATGTCGAACATAAAATAAAATAAATAAGGTTTAATATAAAAATAATTTTTTTTCTATATTCAACATAACATAAAATAAATATGAAATCATGACAAATGACATTAGACAATAAAATAATTTTTTCTCTACTTGAGGTCCAACTCTTTTGTTAATTTGGAAGGACTATCAATGTAATATATCTCAAAAAAAAAATTAAATTACATGTATAAACAATAAAAATCGTCAGGGTGGCCAACCCGGCCGTGATCACCCCTATCCCCCTTGGTCCGCCCCTGCTTGCAACAAATGTAATATATTTTCCCAACTAAACTTTACACATGTAGGACGTTTCGCAACATGTTTTTGTAGCTAATTTTTTGGTTTTTGATTTTTGAAATATGTAATTGTTTGCATAGTCAGATTATTTAGTTTTTAAAAACAGATTTTTAGGCTAAAAAAGGTTTAAAAATTTGAAAATAAAAATCTGGATTTTCAATAGTTTTTTAAAAAAAAATGATTTTGGACCAAAAAATCTGTTGAAACCCTAAAAAAACCCAAAACCTTAGTGCATATGCGTAGATTTACACTCCACTTTGCTCACCATCCTTTTCAAATTATAATGCCTACAAAATGGATCACCTTTTAATTGAATTTTATTGATTACAGAAAAAAGAATGCAGGTGTTTAAAAAACAAAATGTGCACGTAGGCGACTGAGGCTTTTTAATGTTTAATGTATCAGTATAAGATAGAATTTGAAGGCAAATGACACGTTTTTTAGGCTTTTAACAAACTCCAAAGATGATTTACCTCCGGTTTCACATTAATGTAAGACATTGCAAAAAACAAAATAATCAAAATGTGAAAACTAGCCTTGGTTTTTACGTGTGCATTAGTCTGGTAAAAGACGTAACCTTTGCAATTTGCACCAATGGCCAGTTAGTTATTTACAGGGTCAACTTTCTAGGCTTTCAATTATCAATTATTGCTCAACTTGAGCTGAATTCAACGGCCGGTTCCACTAAAAAAAAAACATTTAGCCCCAGTTTAATTTTTTTAAAACGATTGTTAAAATGAATATCGCTAAATTTTAGAAACAGAATAACAATTCATTCTGTTACTAAACCGTTGTCAAACTTTAACGACACACTCTACCCATAATTTTCAAAAAGTAACTGTTGGTAAATGAATTTTTTTTTATAGTGTTTCACGTGTTTGATATTTTCTTATTCTAAAAATATAAAAAATAGACCCAGAGTCTTGACGTTATCATACGATTATTCATAATTCATATGTGTAGGGCAATACTCTTTCATGTTCTGGTAAATAATTCGGTAGCCCTTTTCCGTTTTTATTTTGTTTTTAATAATTGCAATAAAATAAGAAGCCTTTTTTTTTTTAATATATATTAAGGGTTTAGCCTCTCTGTCTATAATAACCCTATTCTTTTTTTTAGCATATGTTCTATAGTAGTAGTAAAAAAAAAACTGAACATAATAATTGAAGTTTGGTTTTGTATGTTTGAACTTTTTCTCCTGTCCCAGTACTTTTTAATGTACTGTATTCAATTGCACACGTTTGCTTCTAGCTTATGGAACTATTAGATTCTTTTTATATATTCCAGTTCCAGCTTTTTTCCTTTTGCTGATTTAGTCCTTAAAAAACCCAAGTGAATTAAACTGGTAGAAATTGTTAACTTAAGAGTTGGCACTTGTTAACATATCCGGATTCCAAATACCGTTTGGCTGCAACTTTTAATGAAGTTTGATTATTTGAGCTTGAGAAAGAATTTGGGTTCATTAAACTTGGAAATTTCTTTGCCTTTTCAAGCATATAAAAAAAGAAAGAACTTTGCCTTGAAGCTGAACAACCAAAGTGCAACCTTTAGGCAAAAACACTAAAAAAAGAACTGAGCTTTAAAGATTCTACCAAAGAATCCTTTTTATATTTTAACAATCCTTAAGTTTTTTTAAGTATATGAAGGCTACATAACCTTTTAGCTGATAGACCTTTAAGCAACACCTAGTTGAACCAATCTAATCAAAATTTAACTGTCCCTGATGAGTAAGTAAAAAGATCCTAAACATATAAAATGCAGTTAACGCTATTATGTCAAATTAGAGGCACGAACTTGTTAAATGACCATTTTTTGTGTACAGGTAAAAAATAAAAAAAATTGCTTCTGAAAAGAATAGTTAGTAGCAGGTTAAGTAGTGAATTGCAAGATTTGCTTTTAACTCTTACAACTATTTGATTGATTGTCGGCATTTGATGTTACCTAAACAACACCTTATTGAATAAACTGGTCATATACATCAACATAATGGCAGATAATATTAAAAATTATTAAAAACTTGATGTTTTCAATTCAAAAAATATGAAATGTTTGTCCAGTTAGGTTTCTGAATATCAACATAAATTGGTTTTGCTCTTGGACCTTTCATACTTGTCTTGCTAGTTTTTTTCTTCATTCTTTTCCTGATTCTGCTATAGATTTAATACAGTCCTTTAAATACCATATAACTGAAAGAAAGTGTTTTTATTTCCAAAATTGAGGCTGGCAATTGTTTACACAACTGATTACATACTTTCAATTAGAAAGTTGTCTCTTTTGAAAAAAATGGTTGCTAGCCAGTTATGTCAGTAAACAAGAACATTGTTTTCTTCTTCAAGTTTTGTTTCTCTTTTTGAAAACAAATGCAAATCATGTTTAAATGTTTGGACCGCAATGTTAAATGTGTTTAATCACTCTGATAAATTGTTTAGGGAATCAATCCTGATGTATGTGCTTCTCTGTGTCCCTTCTTTCATACTTTGGTTCCTTATATGGCATATTGGTTAATCGAAACTTTCAGATTATTTGAATCTATTTTTCTATTTGTTTTACATTGGAATCTGTTAAGCAACTACGATAACCTCATTGGAGGTGTAACGATACAGTTAACATGTTAAGCTTCTCAGCAATTTTGATTGTTTATTGGATTAGTATATGGGTGACACCGGTCTATGATAGATTTGTAAAAAATGTAGCTGTTTTTTTTATTTGTTTTAGGGCATGTTCTTGTATTATCGCTTCGACACCTGATCGTGGATGGTTAGTATTGTTGATGAGTTTTTTTTTAATCAAAAATCCACAGCAATAGTGAAGGCTAATAGTTCTAAGATTTAAACTTAGGTTTATAATGTGCTCTCTTCTCTCTTTTGAATTTAAAATGAAATTTATTTATATCCCGTTGTCACGCCTTGTTATTGTTCAATAGTTTTTTAAAATTTAACGACAGTCACATTCTTAGAAGGGGAGACAGACATTATATATGTTTATTATCATAAAGTCAGGGGCAACAATATACTAAACCCTTGAAATAAATTTAACCTCAGCCCTTGTTAATTGCAAGAAATGTTTGCATATTTGGATGTATACTCCATCATGCCTCGGATTTAGAGTTCAGGGCCTGGAGAGAGATAAGGATTCCACTCCTAATACGATTAGTAGCACTGTGGTGGTGTAGAATGGGATATATGATGATATGGGAAGTGATTAACCATTGACAATCGAATTAGTTTTACTAATCATTGTACTCTTTGATAGTTACAAATGGTAGAATTACAAACATTGACAAGGTCTAAGCCCAAACGATATGACTACAAACAATCAAGTTTTTATACATTTTTGTCATTTTGTCAATGGTTCTTTCAAAGCTTCTTCTTGTTTCCTATCATTTTAGTGAATATCTAAAATATATATCTAGTGCTGATGACATAATTTTTCATACTTGTTGGTAATCAGGCCAGTGAGTTAGGGTGGTATCACATCTTGTACCAAGGTATGATGTTATTCTCTAACTTATGGTGGGGGGTATAGATTTCAATAGCTAAAGTTAAATTGCAGTATCTGGTATAATTTTTTTGTATTTCTTCTAACATCCTTTTTAAATTGATATGGTGAACTCGTTTTATTAGAAGGTGACGACGTTGCTGAGAACTGAAGTAATAAACTTGCTTGAAGGATCATGGATATCGAGAATGGCTCTGTACCGAAACACAGTTTTACCACTGAATCATTTGAGACGACATCTTCGTATACAGAAATCATAGATACAAAGGTCACAAAGCAAGTGAGTTTTGTTTCCCAGAAAAATTCTGCGTCATTTGTTTTGTGGATGGAATTCTCAAATAACTTTGATGATATCATAAGGATTTTCATTTTCCTTTTTTAAAAAGTTGATTTTGTTTCTCGTAAAAAAATTAGCTTTCAAATTTTCTTTTGATGGAGAACACTATGTGCAGGAGAATGAGAATGAGCTACCATGGTTATTCAATTACATTTCATGCTTTGTCCATCTTGCTGTTTTTGGAATTCTTGGGGTAACCTTTTTTGACCCTTTTACTTCTTCAAGCTGGTCGTAATTTTCTTTTTGTGATACAAGAAATCGCCTGCATTTCCATTTATCTTTTACTTCTCTCAAGGCCTCAATATAACATGGATGTGATGTTTATACGACATTTGTTTCACATTATTTTGTCCCAATTTGCTTATAGCTTCAACTCATGAGTTATGGTTGTGGCTTGATTTCATGTGTCAATGAACATATTGAGTTTTTTTAAAGAATTCCTCTACAACGCAAAACATTTCACTCTATAGAATTATCAGAGACCAAAATGATACTAGTCATAAAATTCGAGAGAAGTTTTACAGTGAAACTGAAACTTTTTGTTCTAGTCGAACAGATATTAACCGGTAAAAATAGTTTTGTCTGCATGTGCTCGAAGGGACACATAGGTTAACCAAGAAAAGTTAAGATATTTACAGTGAAAACCATGGTTTTTTCAGTACTGGTTCTTCTGAGCTCTGAACTCTGAGATGATGATGTATAATGTACTTGCTTACAGCCTTGTTGTGACATACACAGATCATAGAACGTCACAGATTACTACTGTACTTTATGAAGGTTTAATATTTTCTCACTATTCTATTTGTAACATGTTTGTAGGTTTTGACAAGGTTTCTACTGCAAAAACTGTTCGGCCCAGGAGTTGTTGGTTTTACAAGTTATAATAGCAACATATATCTGGATTTACCTTGTAATATGGTAACTCTCTATTTACACACAGTTATTACTCCTGCTTCGGCATTTGTCGTCAGTTTGGTTATATTGTGTCTTCAATCAGGTCCAATAAATGACTATATTGCTTATGGTCGTCTTACTATGTGAAAGTTACATCTACTGTGTTCTTTAGTGTTATTCGGCAAAACTAATTATTTTGATTCATGTATTTTTGGCCTCTTCTCATTTAATTATTCCAAAACAAACAGCTAAGAAATCGTCTGAATCTGCAGAACTCACTTCAAATTACAAAAGTCAAATTTCCACCTCATTATATATATATATAGAATATACACAAGTTCTTTATAATAATCCTTTTTTATTCTTCTTTGTTTTTAATTCCTGTATTATCCGTTCTAATTGCGCGCTAACCTCATTGGTGTTGATCACAATTTAAATGTTTACTATGAAGGTTGGTTCATTTCTAATGGGATGGCTAGGGGTAGTCTTTAAAGGAGACATATCTAAAATTTCTGATCATTTAGCGGTTGGTCTTTCGACCGGTTATTTGGGAAGCCTTACGACTTTTAGTGGTTGGAATCAAGGGATGCTTGAGCTTAGCATCCAAGGAAAGTGGGCTTTCGTTGTTCTCGGGTTTCTCATATGTACACCATATGATATCACTTGATACAAATAATTAGATTTAAAAAGGCAAATTAAGATTCTCAAATCAGAAGAACTTTTTGGTAAGCTCTTATTCAACATTGAAAAAAGGTAACAGTACATAGACGAATAATATTATCCAGGAACATTATAAGTTATAACAAATAAAAAAAAATCCCCTCGGAAGACATGCTGCCGGCTGCCATAAACCTTTTCAAACATCATGAGTGAGTATGTGGTTTGTTTTTCTTTCTTTTTGGTTAGAGAACAAAAATTTCTAGGAAATAAGTTTGAAGGTTTGCTACCCTGAAAAAGAGAAAGTTATATAACAGCAGTTTAAGAATCCAACACAGTAAAAAAAATTCATTTGTTTTTTTTTCCCTTTTGAGGATAAACCAAAAGTACTTCAAAGCAGTGGCTAGTGACATTTTCAAAAGTGGCATTGTTTAATTCTCGCTACCAATTTAGACGAGAAGATAAACAGAAACAACCAAAAACACTATTTAAATTTACCATACTATTACTATCACATAGATCGATGTTAAACTTGGCTTAAGAATTAGAACAATTATTTTCATTATGTCAGGTTTGGTGCTCGCTTATAATTTCCTTATTCTTGGAATCGACTCAGCACTCGGCTTTAAGCACCTTCTCAAAAAGTTCCAAATACTCGAAGAGGACGAAAAAGATCCCAAATGTGGAAATAACAGAAACGGTCAATACGCAATCATCGCAATGTTTCTTTTTATGCTAGGCTTGTTATGGGGAATAGCTGTAACTTTGGCAAAAAAGGAGTTCTATAGTCACAGCGGTAAAGCCCACCTGTGGGTCGGTTGCATCGTTGGGCCTTTTGGTGTGTGGATCAGATGGTTTTTGGCTTGAGTTAATGGGCTTGGATTGGGCCGAAGGGGTTTGTTTACTTGGATCCCATTTGGGACTTTATTAGCCAATGTTTCTGCGGCTTGGATCATCGCTGCCCTAGCTGTGCTTAAAATTGTGGTAAGTTACTTTTATAATTAAGTTATTTTCTACCACCTAATCTTGCATACTTACTTCATATGGGTTATAGACCATGGACAAATAATATGTGCTTTCATTTGTGGAAGTGAAAGCTAATTTTCAGTATGAAACCTACAAAGTATGTAGTGAACATGTTTGGCTGATTGGTATGAACTAAGCAGTACCTCAGATGGAAAAAGACTTGCAGTCGTGTTTATAGTTTCGGAAAATAAAGTTCAGGTTAATAGTGTCAATAGGTGGTTTTGGCTATGATTCTGTTAACCATTATAGAGACGGTGAAATGGTTGCTTAGTTAAAGATGATTAAAACTATCTCTGGTTGGAAAAACTGACCACTTGCAAATTGGTTGAAACATTGAAGTACCAAATAATCACCGAGTTATTTCCGTTGTTACCAAAAATGTATTTCTTTTAAGAGTTAAGGCTTGTTCAGATGCAACATTTAGGAAAATAAACTGAATCGATTGAGGTTAAGGACAAAAAAGGTTCCTCTCCAGCTTCAAACTTGTAGCCTTTTCAGGCCAGGAAACTGAAACTCTCAACTCGAAAAGCTGGCTAACGGAATAGAGGACAGCTAATGGGCAAAAAAAAATGACCTTAATAGTTGCATCCATATAATCCTTTAGTCAGTTGGTGCTTCTGTCTACGATTTTATGACCTTTTGTAATTCAAAGACTGAAACGACTGCAAAATTTTGTAGAGCAAACGTGCAGTGAATTGGTTAATACAAAAACTTTCTAGTACTCCTGTTAGCTTCAGAAGTCTTTACAAACTTATTTTCTTCGTTACGAGAAATTGGTTTGATAATTGTCAATTGATATGCAGGTAGAAGCAACAATAAATTAAGATGGTTATCATAATATGCTTTTATATGCACCCTTGACGTATCATTAGTTTATCACCCATTTATCATATTCTAATTTAGGATCTAATAGTTGAAGTACTTCGTTTTTTAGGTGAAAGCCAATAGCTGTCAAATTATTTTGACTGGTATACAGTTTGGATTCCTAGGTTGTTTGAGTACAGTATCAACTTTTATATCAGAATTTCACACGATGAAACAGAGTAAGCACCCGTGGAGAGCGTACGCATATGCGATAACCACTTTCATTTTATCTTTCGGATTTGGAACAATTATATACACATTACCCGTTTTGAAGAAGTGGGTCACATAAGTAGTTACGCTGCTCCATGACCATTGATCGTCATTTCGTTGATATCAGTATTTTGAATCATTTCGAACCTTTTCTTCCCAATCCCGTTATTTTTTGTAGAATATGTGAACCCTAACCCACCTAACTGCCCAAGTTTCCTACGTATAGATATTCATATTTTCGAAATTTATAATCCTATACACATCCAAGAATTATTTCCCTGATCAGAATTGAGTAGCTCGTGGGACATTAGACTCAAATCCGCTTTGGTCACCAGTTAGATTTCTTCTACTTTTATTCCTTCCACATTATCTTTTTTCGAGAGTTGAAACTTTTCATATACAGAAATTTATTGGCTGTTCTTACTTCTTATTCATCTGTTGTGCAAATATATTGGATGAAGATTCTAGCCAAAGAGCGACCATGAAGATTGTAATTTGTAACTTCCTAAATTCTTTTGTAATATTTATGTGGAAAAGGGGTCAATCGTCATCCTTTGCTCACTACAAGAAAATGTCAACATAACAATAGAGCTTTCTGAAAAAAGTTCAATTTGCCTACCTTTCACGAAAACCAATAATATTCATACGCGTAGGAGGGATAAAAACATATTATGAAGAAGAGATTGGATTTAAATGTAAAATTTTGATAACTACTTTCTTTTACATAACAATATTGAAATTGACGATGAATCTGGTTACTTTTTCTTGGAACATATTATCAAAATTGAAGTTTTTTTTTTTTTTAACGCAAGATATGTTTTAGATTTCAAAGTTAACTAGTAATTGATTAATCACGATTATAAACAAATCACCCACCGATGGATCTCTATAAGAAAATTGATGATGAATTTGGTTACTTTTTCTTGGAACTTTTTAAATCGAAATGTGTCATGTTCAACAAGCATTGACTTGAACGGTTTAAGATTCACGTTATTGTTCATGATTGGTATCGGATTCAACGAAAACCTCTTAATTATTTCAACATTGTAAACAAAATGAAGAGTCTGAAACGATATAAATGTCATCTAAAATCAGAAAACCAGAAATGAGAAAGATATTAGCCTTTATGAAAGTGTCTATAAAGAAAAACCGGAAGCGAAAAAACTCCCATTTAACATCTATTAGTAAATTGAAACCAAAATGGTTTATACAAGAGTCTTTCTAGTAATTAGGATTGTCATATTTCTTGAGTAAGAGCGTGATTTTTGACAAATGTTATCCCAGTCCTGGTTGGTTTCCTAAAACACCGTACTTAGTTGACTTATCGCAACCCAAAAATAATTTATTAATAATTCATAGTAGATGATAATGGTTTACTCTCATTCTCGATATGATACACGCAATAGATGAATAATTAACATAAACGCACATTACACCTATTATATTAACAAAAACATACATTTAAAAATAAAATTATCAAAAACATACATTTCATTAATAATTAATAAAAAACAAAAAACTCCATTCATCACTCTCAGATCTCTTTCCCCTCTCTTCTGCTCTCACTCTCTCTCCAATCTATTTCTTCTCGCTCTCTCTCCTCATTCTTCTCTCTCATCCGTCTTCTCACTCTCTCCAATTTTTCTCTCATTTTCCTTCTCTCTCTTCGACCTCTTCTCCTTCTGCTCTATTTTCGATCTTTCTCTCCTCCTCACTCTCTCTCTTCGATCTTTCTCTCCTCCTACCTCTATTCGGTAGATATTGAAACGGAGACATCTGTCGAAATGGACGGCGAGGATATACAGTGATATCGAAAACTCAAGGTTGATGCCGACGGAGATGCGATCGTCAAAAGAGATGCTCACGACGACGACATGGTAATTCGAGATCGGAGGATGGACAAATGTTGAATTTGTTAACTAGTGTATAATGTTGAAAAATAAGTGTATGAATTACGTGAATTAAGTGTATGAAGTTAAAAAATATGGATATGAATTATGTAAATAATGATATAAATTCTGTAAATTGGGATATAAACTTTGAAAATAATGGTACACTCCACGAATTAGGATATGAACTTTTGAAATAATGGTATGAACTTTTGGAAGAAGGGTATGAAAATATACAAATTATGGTATGAACTTTTGAAATAATGGTATGAACTTTTGGAATAAGGATATGAAAATATACAAATTAGGGTATGAACTTTTTAAATAAGTGTATGAAATATACAAATTAGGGTATTAACTTTTGGGTATATATTTGTTAATTAGAAATTTTTGGATATGTTATATTGTTAATTTAGTTTCAAAAGTAGTATGTTTTGTTAATTTATACTTAATTTTATTAAAGATAAATACTATACTTCCTGTTCAAATTCGCGCTTGCACCAATAGTAGTATTGAAGGTCTCCGACAATTTTTGTAAGCCAGCATAAGGTCTCACGTAGAAAACAACAATAACTCTGAAATGATAATTTCAACCTTTTTCTTTGCATAACAATACATACAGTAATACAAATTTAGCATGAGGCATAATGCGGTTAGAATCTCGCTACGATGGTCAGACTTGTTTAGCTGAAAAACCAGAAGATATAAGCTATATAGCCATAAGCCAGATTTTTTAAACCCCAAATAAGCATCCAATTATTAGCTTTTAAGTTAAAAGTCGTTTGCCACTTCAATTAAAGTTCCAATTATCACAACATAAAGACGACTTACTGAACTCTAGATACCTAAAAGAATGAAGTGGGTAAGACACCCACCATATCTAAGCTGAGCGTTAGACATGATTGTTCTACTTCTACCTATGGAGTATGTTTTCGAGGCAAGAATGTACTCTGCAGCTCAGTTAAGGAATATACGACAGTAGGTTTCGGTATTTTTCATGTAAAAAGGAAAACGCCCAAGGGGTATCTGGGACAGGTCATTATAGTTCCCACCATCATTTTACCAACAAATGGTGTTTAAAAGAAGTTGCAGTCACCAAAAACAGAAAGGTAAGCACTGACAAATACTAAAAGAAAATGAATCACCACACAATATTTCACATATCCAGCTTAAGCATTACACAAGGAAATTGAAGTTAAAAACAAACCATGTCCAGACCACTGCCGTTTTCTATACCACCTTAACATTTATTTGACATATTCATCAGCAATAAGAACATACAATACTAATGAGTTGCGATTTTCCAAGCCTTGCACATAGATACCTTCATCCACAGCAGGAACCACATGCAGGAAGAGAACCTGCAATAGAGTTTAGTAACTAGTATCAGAGAATACTCAAGATGGTTTAGAAAATGGAAGGTAATAATTTAATACTATACATAAACAAATTCATATCATTAGTAGCATTAAATGCATCTAAGTCACACAAACTATATCTTTATCATATAAATAATAAATGGTATTATAACTACTTAACACTAATCAGTAACCTTATGATACATGGTATAATTATTGGACAACAAATATCGGTTACCAAAATAAGTGGGAAACATCGACTTACTATGATCAATCCCTCTAACATTGTCCAAACCACGGGGTGGCCCTCGTGGACCTCCGCCTCCATATGGACCGCTTCCTGGTCCACCTGGACCTCCACCGTCCCATTTCTTTCCAGAAGTAGATCCTTTTTTATAAGCATCTGATTTTTCCATCTAAAAAATGTGGAAGATACATCCAAGAAATTAGAGTCCAAATCTTCTACCCCTTATTGTCTACCCCTTCCGTGCCCCTCTTGCTTATTTTATCCCAAAAAAATTCTAAAAAACTTGAAAAAAATTGTACAATTACTATAATACATGTATCAATACATTCCAATAATTAATTTTTAAAAAAAATTCACACGCAATTTATTTTGGAATAAATGTATAAATTAGTGTAAATTAAACATTAAATCTTAGAAAAATTGTCTAAAAAAATATTATGCCCAAATGTTTTAAAATTTGAATACAATATAATATAAAAGCTTATAAATTTGTGGAACAAGTTGTGAAAATTTAAAATTTGAGTGAAAATAAGCAAGGGGGCACGGAAGGGGGTAGAGAATAGGGGGTAGAAGATTTGTACTCAAGAAATTAGGCTGCTGCAAAGTATGAAATTGACAAGACACTAAGGTCAAAAGTTTACCGAGAACATTGTGGCGAAAAATACGCCGATGAAGTTAACAACAGCCCAGAAAAAGTCCGTAATCGTCTTCAATCTCCAAAATGATCGCTTAGATTTAACGACACCTGAGACAAACATAAACATTGTCAATGTGGTTTAAAAACCGTAATCAAAAGAATCTTTTATGAAGAATAGCTTTCATCATAGATTTGGTTTATTTTCTTCCTGAAGGGAACGCAATAAATTGGTTACTCGCAAAAAGAATTTACTGAAGGGCATCGATTCTTTTAAAAAACAAGATGCATGAAAGAGTATGATTAAACAGAGCGAGGACCTATAGTTGATAAACATAAACAACAAAACACTCAAACGAGTATGGAAATACTTTTCGCATGTTGTACTTCTAGCAGTGAGGATTTCACCAACTCCCATCACAGGAAAATTATTAAAAACCTTTCTTCAATGCCAATCAAAAGAAAAACAGCAAGTTGTTAGTCGCTAGAGCTGTTAGTAGTGAATTAATCAATACTACTCCCTCTGAAGATGATGACACTATGTCACAATACCCGTAAGAGTATATAGTTGATAGAGATATAGATAGCAAATGAATGAGACAAAGAGGCAATCAAACATACAAAAACACACACAAGGAAAAAGGCATAGTAACGAATCACAATCAAAGTCATAGTATAAAATCTTACTATTTGTATTTACAAGACCTTGTTCATAAAGAAAAATTAAGACTTGGATGACTACTCCTGTTCCTTAATAACCTTTAGGGACTTCAACTTATCACATCAATTAACAAATTGTGTTTGTACCAACTTTCAGAATTTAAACTTGATGTTTAGCAATGATAACAGATTGACTAGAAAGTAGCCTAAACTTGTTGAATGTTTTAAGAGACGTACAAATAAACTGAAACGTCACGAAAAACTCTCGAATGTGGTTCTAAGCAAACTTGCCAATCTATTACAAACAGTGATGGAAATATTGATATGAGCCAGTGACTCTTAGGAGCTAGCAAGGTGTTTTGTGTCTGTAATTGCAATTATTGAAGTGTTTTATTTGTAGCATTTTTAAAATGAACTTTTTGCTGAGATGATGAGCGAGATCTACGAACATAACCTCAAGAAGCTCATTACAATCTCCTCAATTGATACATTCAATTAATTAAAACTCTAGCAACTCTCTTCTCTCTTTTTCCTAGCAATGCATTGAGCTTTAGCCTGAGCCCGCATAATGCGCTTAGGATCTAGCAATCATGGTCACGCTTGTTTGATTGCAGCTTTCAAATCCAGTGTTTCTGTTTATTTGGTTATAAAAAGTGCTACATATGTTTGGTTAGTTTTTCTTTTCTTTTTCTGGCTGAAAAGACTAGACAAATCAATCTGAACAGCTCAGTTATTTTCTCACCCTCAAATAAGGCATCTTTTATTAGAGCTTATAAAGGGCATCTCGACACGCCCTATGGAGTAAACGAATCCTTCACAACTTACTACTTTGGCATATTTAACTGACCATCAGAAAATGAAATGGTCTAGACATTTACATTTCGATTATTCCGCATAGAAAAGCAATAATAAGAGTGTGTAGTAGCTGCAGATAAATTCATAAAATACATAGATACCAAAGGAATGAGACAAAAACGCAATCTATCAAACAAAATACTCAAAAGGAAAAAGGCATTTTCACGAATGCTGAGAAAATTGCATGTTCAGCACAATCATAGTATATAGTGTTGCAATCTGTATTTAGACCTTGTTCCCAATAAAAAAAAATGAATTCTTAACTACTCCTGTTCGAAATTATTGTATTCCTATGAGAGTTCAACTTACGACATTAATTTACATATAATGTCCATGCGAACTTTCAGAATTTAACATCACTGGTTAGCAACTAGCACATATCGACTAGAAAGTAGCCTAGGCTTGTTGATTGAAACGTACATAAATACTGAAACATCATGAAAAAAAAGGCATTGGACCAATAATCGTCAACCAAGGGAGTTTTCGTTCATACAAACAATCAAAATAACACAGCCCAGGCACACTAAGGAGTTCAACTTACGACATCAATTTACCCACCGTGTTCATGCTAACTTTCATAATTTAACCTCACTGGTTAGCAATTAGTACATATCGACTAGAAAGTAGCCTAAGCTTGTTGGTTTTTATATAATACGTGCATACATAAAGAAACATCATGAAAACGAAGCAATAGACCAATAATCGGCAACCAACAGAGTTTTCGTTCATACTAATAATCGTAATAACACAACCCAGGGACACTAATGAGGTAGAAAAACTCTCGACCATTGGTTCTAAAGTAAATAAATTCGTCTGTTTATTACAAACACGGATGAAAACTTCATATTGAGCCGATTACTCCTAGGAGCTAGCAAGCTACTTCCTATTGGCAATGGCAACTACAACAAACAATTCTTCAAAATTTTCAGCAATTTTTTTATTTTTTCTTAAGATATAATGCATTTATAATCTTGCTATCATGATCAGGCTTCTTTAATTGCATCTTTTAAGCTTATTTGTTTCTGCTTATTATGGATATAAACAGAACTGCAAATGTTTGTCTATTTTTAAAGCATATTTCTCTTTTTTTTCTTTTTCTGGCTGATTCTTCAAGATATGAGCTGAAAAGCCCATTTTATATTCTCAGCCTCAAAATAAGCTATATTATTATTAGCTTAAAACCGCATCCAAACACACCCTATTGAAACAAAAGAATCCTACCAAATTAATACTCCAGTTTTTTTTTTCTAATGGATCATCACATAAATATCAGAACATACTCTAAATATGTACAAATCATTTAATTTTAGATGCGATTATTTGATTAGATACACATACAAATATAATCAAATAAACGTATTATCTGATCTAGCATTTATCATCTATAAAACCCAATTGATTAATGAAAATATGCACAACTCGTGATATATACATACAAATATAAGAATACATATATATATAGAGAGAGAGAAATAGATACCTCTTTCCACATACGCCATCGGAGCTTCTCTCTCTTCTTCGCAGGTATTTTTTCCTCACTAATAACGCGGATTTAATAAAATAAATATTAGACTGGGTATTAATCGGCTACAACCGAGTCTATTGAGATGTGTCAGGTAATGAATTGGGGAGTAGCCACGTGGGATTGACACGTCATATGACGTGCATGTTTCGCTCTGATTGGCTTGTTCAAGTAGAACTGTAAAAGATTTTTTTCACATTTAACATATCTTTCAAAAAAAAAATTAGTAGCACTAGTTAACAATTTGGGTAGAACAATATTAATTTTAATAATTGAGATGCGGCCGGGCAAAAAACGAAAAAATCGAACCGGACCGATAACCGAAACCGAAAAACCGAAATTTTTTTTAGCTCGGTTTCGGTTTTCAATAAAACCGAACCGAAAAAACCCGAAAATAACCGAAAAATAACCGAAATTGGACCAAAAAACCCCGGTCCGGTTCGGTCCAAAAAATAAAAAGACCGAACCGAAACAAACCGAACCGAAAAATATGCTCGGTTTCGGTTTTGCTAAAAACCGAACCGAATTCAGTCCTAAATTGAGATACTGGTCTAAGAACTTTATCATAATATAGTGTCTAACGTTAAACAAAACGATGAAATCGGCTTGCGTTGAAATTTTGTCAACATCCATAAAAAAATAGATACTGAGATATGATTGCAATTTCATCGATTTATAATATTATATCATTGATTGGACAAAATTTTGCAAATCATTATATCAATTTCTAAATGTGGTATTTCACTAACTAAATTGTTACACACAACTAGTACAATAAACTAATTTTATTTTATTTTTTTATTTTAATTTGTATTTTACGCATAACCAAACAAATTAAGCTTTCCATATGTATTTACCGGATACACTCCATGGATCGAGAACTGTTGGTTTCCGTGTACGAAATAACAATTAACAATAATTAAAGGACTAAACAAGAATAAACAAAATCAGTGTAATCTTTATTAATTTCGAATTGGAAAGGAAATTAACTATTACAACATGTAGGTACTGATAAGTAATTAAAGCAAATGTTATCATATTATTATCAATTAATAATCTGATGTACTGAATTGCAATAAATAGAAACTGCCGGACTGGAAAGTATAAACTTAACAACCAGACTGTTCTGATTGAAATTGAAATTACAGGACTGAATTGAAACTATTCTAATTACTGAATTAAATTACAGAATTGAAATTACAGCAAAAAACAGAACTTTAAAGAAATTACAGAAAAGTACAAACAGAATAGAAAAGTTACAGCTAAGTACAGCAAATTAAAATACTGAATTAAAAAATACAGAAAAAGTAAATTGCGGAAATAAAATAACAGAATTGTAAATGGACAGAATTAAAAAGACGGGGCTACTGTTTAACAGTATGCCCTTAACCGATATTCGCCCAACCACCTTGATGTTTCTGGTTGCGTTGGCGCTTCGATCGCAAGGTACGTCTCGGATGACTCGCCGGAAACTGGCGATGAGTCAATGTCGAGCTGTGGTGGGTGGTTCTTTCTGGTTTCTAAAATGCTATGTAGGAAAAAAATTATGCTGCTGTTTTAGAGATAGAGAAAAGAGATGATTTTCGTGTGTGGGGAAGCCTCTTTATGGAAGAATTCTGAAACCGCAGAATTAATGTGGTCATTTAATTCTGGGAGTTTCAAACCGGAGAATCCGCCTCCATAACTGCTGGAGTTTCAAACTTTCAAATATACAAGAGTTCCTTTTTCAGTTTAGAAAGAAGACCCAAATTCCGCGGCCCTCGACCCGCGCGAGCTCACGCGTGTGTGGTACACACTAACCCACTCATGGGTATGTGGACTTGATTAGTTTAACAACTGCATGAGATGGACTTGTATATATAGTGTACAAATCACTCTTGATTTTACAATGTGGGATAACCCTCATGGCTTAATCCCACTTTATTTTCCATTTTTCAGATTTCGTTTTTTTCCTCTTTCGAGTACCAACCTTCGAGTCCAATTATCATTCATATACTTCCTCCGAATAGGTCATGCGATATACTGTTGCGAAACTCATCGTACGAGCTACTCAAACGCTTTGAGTACGGCTTCAGAAAATCTGATTTGTCGCATCGAATAATGACTCAAAAATGATCCATGACCACTTGGAACAACCATGTATAAAATACATGTTTTCCTACATGTTTTCCAACAAGAACTACCTATACACTATTGATTATTCATTTATACGTACATACATACATACATACATACATATATATATATATATATATATATATATATATGAACGAGAGAAGGACAGTTGTACATCTTAACAATGACAGGCATTTGAAATTAACATGTCCTTGCCTGATTTTCAGCTTTAGAATATGCATAATAGCTTCTTATGAATTTTAATAATACGTGTAATATTTCTCAAAGATGTTTGTGAGTAGCCAAGATATCTGAGGGAAAACAAATGAGAAAATTAAAATATCGTTGCAACTTTAAACAAATAAGCTGGCTTACTTAAGACTAAGAGAATATCTAGATTCATTCATCTTAGAGATTCTAACATTTTCAAGACAATTGGAAATAGCTTTTCAGCTACGTCAAAAAAATGTAAAAGAACAAATAGGAATAGCTTTAAAACCACAACCAAACAAGCACTGTGCTTTGCATTTATTCTCGATGCATGGGCAACTCAACCAAACAAGCAGAAAACAAAAATTGTTTCAGATTCAACCATCACTTCAAAAGAATAATTTACAGAACTCATTCAATAAAACCCACCATTTTGTGGTACACTCACAGGAAATACCATGAAGAACCTTAACAATTTACGGAAAATCCATATAATATAAACATACTAACCAAACAAAAGTAAAATCTCAGTTCTATCTTGGACCCGACACTTGTTGCGACGACATAAAAGAGTAAGAAGCAGGTGATCGACACTTCATACTAGAATTACCTTGTGGGTACCAAATAAAATCACCTTCGGCGGTATTTTCTTCTATTGTTGAAGCCTCAGCGAATCTACGCCCATAAAACCTCAAAAAATTCAAAGAATTAAGCCTTGGTTTTACCTCATTTATTTCACCTTCCAACATTCCAACTACGCTGACCATACTCGGTCTCAAGTACGGCTCTTCTTGTACACAACATAAAGCTATACGTACCAACTTAGCCACCTCATCGCTTGTCACTCGACCCTCTAGCCTAGGGTCCACAATGTCCAAATACCTCTCTTGTTCATACATTTCTAACGCAAATAATGGAAAATAAATTAGCTCGGACCCAGAAGAAGCTGACGAGTGGGCCCCACCACTATTGTTATCATCCATACTATGACTTTGCGTTCGTTTTTGGCAATTTTTTCTTCCACTAATGATTTCGAGCAAAACCATTCCGAAACTGTAAACATCAGTTTTATCGGATATCGCAGAACTAGTGAGCCACTCTGGTGCTAGATACCCACGAGTGCCTCTCATTGTAGTGAAATGGCCAGATTGTTCCGGCCCAAGAAGCTTTGATAGCCCAAAATCGGATATCTTTGCCTGGAAATTATCATGTAATAGAATATTTTCCGGTTTAACGTCACAGTGTATGATCTTATTTTGGCACCCACTATGTAGATACGCGAGCCCACGAGCCGTTCCTAGGGCAATGTCAACCCTTTCTTGCCATTCTATTACGGGTCCATTACCAAACAAACTCCGGTCTAACGAGCTACGGTTCATATACTCAAAAACTAATAAACGCTCTCGTCCTTGAGAACAAAAACCTCTCAATTTCACTAGGTTAACATGGTGAATACTACCGATAATCGCAACTTCCGTGTAGAAGTCCTTATTCCCATTTACACCCAAGTTGGTTATTTTCTTAACGGCGACTAGGGATTTATCTGAAAGGGTACCTTTGTAAACTGCACCAAACCCACCGGACCCAATCAGGTTTTTGAATTTATCCGTCGCATCCTCGAGCTCCGTGTACTCAAACCTTTTAGGCAAACCCGGGATTAAAAAGATTTCTGTGTCCCCGTCATTATAATTTCCTGAACCAAATTTAATATCCCCAAGTATACGGGAATTAGATCTTCGCCGCCACAGAATTATAACTACAATTATCAGTGAAAATCCAGTAAATGGCAAAAGTACTAAGCCAACTAACGGGAACCTAGATTTATCGCCAATATTACCATTACCATCTTCGGAATGTGATCCCAGAATCACTTTAACGAATCCATATCTGTCCTCATCTTTTTGTGAGGCTGACTTAAGCGACCCGAGTTCATTTTGTTCCACATAACAAGTTCTTGTCGAGTTTTTATAGAAAACACCCAAACAAGAACAGTCCTTTGAACAAGTATCTCGACAAGATGAGACGTTTAAGCCATATGTGACAGGTGTCGCAAAATCATTTGCAAAGTAATCGATACCATTGGCAAGCTGCAAATATGAAAAGGATCCAACACTAACATTTTGTGTTGAGTTGCAAGAATTTACCAATAAATCAGATTTATTGGTCGGTATGCATTCGTTTGGATGTTCTGGATTTATGTGAAACCCAGACGGGCACGAGCATAGAGGATTGTTTGATGCCGTTGTATACGTACATAACCCGAGTTTTCCACATATAAGCGGGATCTGACACTTATTAGTTGGCCCAGAAAAATCTTGTTTTGGATCTTTACTAACAGAGCTCATGACGATAAACTGGCCAGAATTGTCCAATTTGGCAATTCGAAAATCAGATGGAGACAGATCTACTCGAATTACAATAACAGAACCGTTTTGACTGAAAAGATAAAGACCTGTTTGGTTCACCGCCATATACTCCACCACACCATTAGAGTCAGCAAAAGCGGTATCATCCATTGACAATTTCCAATATGTCAAGTTTCGCCACTTCAATAAAGCATCTGAGGGACTCAGGTCAAGCTCGTAATTTCCAACCCACATACCTTTATTCGTTATGGTGCTAGATAAAGTCGTGCCAAGTTTCAGTTTTTGCCCCAACACAATCGTATCGGTCGGAAAACTAAAACTCTCCCAAAGAGTATTATTTGATGAATCAAGCAAGATAAGATTTCCTTCATCTGATAACTGCATAGCTGAAACTGGTGACTTGAAAGGCGGAGTTGACCATTTTACATCTTCGTCTTGATCGGTTAATACGATCCCCGTTTTCGTAAGGCTCATTTTTCCGGAATTTGAAAAGGAATTACCACGATTGGCTGACCAGGTGACTGTATTCGACGAGTCGTGGATGATACACAAGTAGAAATTCTTTTGCTGAAAATCGGGATTGAACATGGACGCTTTAAAAGTACCATTACGTGAGACTAAAAACGTGCCTTGTCTGTCGACAAATTGAAAATTCGAGACAGTGAAATTTGGATACACGAATTGTATTGAAGTTGTTCCAAAAGCAAGAGAACAAGACAAGGATACTAAAAGAAGGGTAAGTAGAATGGAACCCATAAAGAGTATAAGGGAAAATGAGGAACACAACAATGGTAGAGACAGAAAAGATATGTTTATTTTTTGTGCGAGTATGTTTTTCTTATTCTTATTCAAAAACCATAACTCTGCAAAATGGGATATGGGTTGTGCGTTGACAACAGAAACAAGTTTTTTCTACACCTGTCTTGATATAGATTGAGAGCCAAACAAGCGTTGTTTGTTAATATGTATTTATAGTTGATGATGAGAATTAGTTGGGGGATACATGGTATTTTGGTTCAGTATGACCGATGAATGTCTTTATTTAATCAAGGATGATTGCATAGTCATTCTAAACTTCATCATTGCTAATAAAAATTTGAAACAAATATTTCAAGATATTACCCATTTGCTATAGATTAGTAAGCACTAAACATCAAGTATTGTGGAATAGGAGATGAAAGCAAAATACACGTCTTTTTCAAGTGAGCAAGAGAATTTAATTTAAATTCACTTCATTGGGGTAAAAAAAATTAAGCAAGTTGTGAGCCAAATCAATTGGTCCTCACATTTTGTCAAATAGAGACTTATTCTTTTATAATATTAGGTAGTTGGCAGGTTTAGAGTTGATAAAAAAGTTGTTTATCCAAATCAAGTCTTTGTTTCCTCTTATTATTTTCCGTATTAGGTTTGTTTAGTTATACTTTCAAATAAAAGGGTTGGTTCTTTTTCAACTCAAGAAAAAAGAACTAATGGTAATCAAACCTTAAAGTTTCTATTTTCTTATAATGTTTTAAAAGTTGATCAACTAGATATGCTCAGCTTAAAAGCTATAAAGAATCAAATGCACTCAGATTAAAAGCTAAACAAGCACTTATTCTTTATGTGGTTTCAACATCTAATATTACTTTTAATCCAATAAAATGTACTGTATTTAGGTAGCAGCTAGAAAATTGAGCTGTAGAAGTTTTCCGAATGGAAAAATTATAAGCTATAAGCTGAATAAACCAAGTATATACAAGTCTATTGGCTGTGTTAAATGCAAACAGGATACATATATAACCACACTGATCAAATGAACAATAAAACCTGCAGTCGAGTAAGTCATAACCAGACAAATCATATGCGCAAGTAAGCCGGTTTATTTGCTTAAAAAGTTGCAGTTGAACAAGTCTTAACATGGCAGCTGAGCAGTTCAATTTTCAAATGCATACCATGTACAAGTATAAAATACACAAACCTCACCAAATGTGTAATAGGAGTCTAGGAGTATTAACTAACAGGTCTTTGGCACGATTCTTATTACATTAATCAAATGTAATAATGATAGTAATAATTTTCACAATAAATACCCATCAAAAATTAAGCAGCAAGGAATTGGGCACGCAACTTGATAATTGAAAATTTAAAATGAAACGTCATTTAGACAAATAATATACTGTATCAAACAAGCGGTGTGCAGGTATACGTACCTGTTGATTAATAAAGTATTCTTTTAAGTATGCAATAGAGTTGAAACTTGAAACACGGGATATGACGGATATACATCGTAATCACAAGTGGATTTGACCCAAAATTGCTCAACTTTTGTTGCCGCCGACCTATGCCATATATTTTTATTTTTTGAAAGTACAAGGTCGTTTTTTTTATTACAAAAACAAGGTTATACTTATTTTTTTCCAAAATCATGAATTATCCACATTTTAATAATTCCATGTCAGTAAGAAAGTAATAGCATTACACTTATTTGTAAACTTAAAGTATAAATAAATAAAAAAGGGTTCAAGGAAAGTCCACAATGAAAAGAGCTGTACACTTGTGCTTTATATAATTACATGTAGTATAATTTTATAAGGCTATTGTGTGTCGTCTTGATTGAATTTTACTAATTGTATTTTATCGGCATGATGTGTTTAGATCACTTCGTAAGTTGTCAATAATTTTGTCATACAAGTCAAAACACAACATTTACAAGTTATTGAGGTGGTGAAAATTGACAATCTGATCACTATTATTGGCCCTACGAAATAGGGGGAATAGAATCCATTAAAATATGGGATGTGATTTCTTATTACACTTCTTTAATTGTTCATATTGGACATATCAATATTGATAAAGTCGTAGAAAAAATAGAATATATTTAACTTTAAAATATGGAGAATATATAGTCGAAAGCAGCTTTACTAGTATCTATATAAAAATGCCATTTTAGTTCTAATACGAAGCTTTTCGATTAAACCTTAATGCATTGTTTGGATATTTTTCGTAAAAAAAACGCCATTTTCAAGGTGTGTTTATCACCTTCAAGCTCAGATTATGCCATTAGTTATACTGCTTATGATTCATTCAAAACATGAACCACAGATTCAATGTTACTTATTTCAAACGTAGACTCAGAATCCAAAGAAAAAGGTACAAGTGGCTGGTGATTTACCTATGTAATTCCAAGTAAGAAAAGTATTTCAGGGCTAATTAGCTCCATGTCAAATTATACTTTGTTCTTAATTAACAAAAGATAAAAGATCAGAGAAAACAACATCACATGACCATAGATTCAAAAAGAAAATGTGCTAAAAACCATAATTATAAACCCTGAACTTGTGGTGGACTTAACATAAGAGTCTACTCGAAGCATAAATAATTAAACATGTAAACTAAGGTATGATTGGATGAATATATCAAATGCAAGCTGTTTTTCTGGCAAGTGATTAAAAAACAACCCCATTAATGCTCAGCAGAGATATTCAACTAATTTATTCAAAAATAATGTACTAGGAGTCTACGACTCATGTGTATCCATACTAAACATTTAATCAAATAATAGAGGATATTCCATACAGTTCAGAGAGCTGTACCAAGACAATTGCTGTACCAAGACAATTGCAGAAGTTTACTTATTTATCAATTTTGTTTGTTTTGGTTGGTTTAGTACTTATTTATTTCATCCTTTTGTTACGAAACTACGTACAAAATTGTATTAAAATTTAACATTTGAACTATATAATTAATTTTTTTTTTTTTTTTATTTCGACAGTTTTTATATAAGTTATTGACCGGTCAAAATTATACGTAGTTTCGTAATTGACAATATGGGTGGGCACGGAGCGGATTGGGGCGGATTTGTTTCAATCTTAACCCAACCCGTAAAATAAATGACGGGGCGGATTGATAAAATTTAAATTTCAACCCAAGTCAACCCAATCCAACCCGTTACAATTAAAACCCCAACCCAACTCAATCCAACCCGCAAAATAAATTGCGGGTTGGGGCGGATTGAGTTTAGATTGATTCTTAAATTTTTATTTTGGTCCTTTATTTTTCATAGTTTGCATAATCAACCCAAATTTTAAAATAAATTGAATATTTTAAACAGAAATATAAATTAAACTCGATCTGATAGAACATAAAAATTGGACCCGAATATTATATTCGGGTATTAATCAGCCCATATATCCTAACGGGGTATCCGATGCTTAATGGGTTATCACACCTTTATTAAAAACCCCAAGCCCACTTAGCTGGGGACCCATGTCTGAAACATTCCCACAGACGGCGCCATTTGATAAAACCATAACTTTGTCGGTAGCGTTAGGTTTTCAACAATTATATAATATTAACTATATAATAAACGATGAACACTTCTTGATCTTTATTACTATTCGGCAATTGCCCTTGTTCGGATTACAATTTCCTTCTAACAATTATGCTTGATTTAACTACTTGATCTCCCATCTTAGTCTTTTTCCTTCTTCTTCGGTACTCGGCTCTTTCTCTGCTCGGTTTGTTTCTTGGCGTGATAAGCTTTGACTAATTTCTCTCTTTTCTCTACTTCTCTCTATATTTTTTGGATAGTTTTTCTGGTCCTTCTTTAGGGGGGGATAGTTGGCTATTTATAGACAACTATGTCTTTTAGGATGCTGATAAATGTCTTCATCTCTGGGGATGTTTCATACATGGGTCCCCAGCTAAGTGGGCTTGGGCTTTTTACGATAAATTACCAAATGACGAAAACAATAAAGGAAAATCAACCTGAACAATGTGATATCAGCTACAGGAATGTCCAATACACGAATAAAGAAATGAAGCAGATGAAAAAGTCTCACATTACAGAGGCAACACAATATCAAGCGAAGAAATCAGCAAAGGAAAATCAATCCAATCAATGAAATATCAGTACGACAATGAGAAGATCCGAACACAAGAATAAAGAAATAAAACAAATAGTCCTCGCCCGCATTACGGAGGCAACAAGGTACAACCAACAATAAAGAAATTTATTTAAGAGCTACTACATGAGGAGCACGACGGCAATTGACCGAGCTCAACCTCTTCGTCATCCGTAGCCGTATCCCCATCGGTCTCCTCGCCATCAAAACGCTCCTCAGAAATGAGGGCATCAAAGCTGGTCGTATGAGCACCCACGCATGTCAGCGTCTTAAGCCGTGCGGAGAACTCGGCTCCTTTAGCCATCTCGTGAGCATCCGAGGCCGTTTTACGGCGAGCATCGTCGAAAGGAAGCTTACGAGTTTCGATTATAGCCGCAGAAGCATCGTATCTGGATCGGGACAGACGGAAGTACTTCACCAACATATTGGCTTTGGTTACCAATGATTTTAGTTTACCGAAGTATTTTTCCTTTACATGCCAATATCGATCTAAGCGACGCTCCTGAACCTCAACAACATGTTCGGCACGAAGAACATATTCCCGGAAAGAGGACGCCTGGGTTTTTAATTTGGCCCTGAGCCGGGCACACCGATTGAGCAACTTGGCGTATTTGCCCATTAAAACGATGTAAGGCAAATTGGCGTGCACTTCACTAGCCGCACCAGATGAGACCTCGTCCTGGGCAGCACCAGAAGGTTCTAGCCCCGGACTAACTAGGCATGGAGAGCCAGCCTGGTGCGACGTAGTAGCATGTGCCTATAACAAAAAAAATGGGGGAAGAAGGGAAGAGATGAATATTCGGCCGCAAATAAAGAAAAGACAGGAAAGTCGAAAAACGAATTTTTTTATATACAAGCTACAAATAAAATGACAAAACAAGCTACTCGATCATTAATCCGATAACCCATCAACAGACACTGATGTCTCTACGGCATCAGCAAAATGAATATCTCGCAGCGAAACAATTTGCGTCCCCAAACGTTCCAGCACGACCGTATCAACCGGTTAAAGGCAGTCGTGGTTTCAGTTACCCCGGCCATAGCATCAACCATGCATTCTGCCCGGGTAACACCATGCATCCCTTTTACATGCTCGAACACCTCTAAAGCGCGGGCCCCTAGAAAATGATAGCAGCAAGTCCGCATCTTCGAAAACAGCCCCTAAAACCAAGTTCAAGCTCGTCACACGGCCTCGACATTCAACACGAGAACGCCGAAGTGCCCCAAGAAGCTCTTTGGCCTTACCCTTGTTTGCCGTATAGTGGGCGGTCCTTCTACTGAACTTCTCTCCTAAGTCGCGTAATCGAATCGATAAATTTGAAATATGAATATTCAGACCCTCGATTTCCCGACGAGCAGAATTTAGTTCAGAAGTTAGGGATGCGTTAGCTTTTTCAAGACCATTTATAACATCGCCTACGCTACGACTAGGCGAGGTCCAGACCACCATGGCAAGGGGGTTAACAGGTACCTGACAAGATTTTGTTTTTACATCCTTCAAAAGACGACGACCCACCAACAAGGAAATTAACAAGGAAAGCCAAACCGAAAGAAAACGTAGCACCTATATTATCACTTCCCAAAAGAATATCTTTCTAGTTACAAAAGAGACCCACAATTCGGGTACCAAAAGACTTTACGCTAAGATACAGAGAAAATACTACAAGTAAATGATCAAGGCTCCACCTGAGGGGATGCGGGTGGGAGAGTCACGACAGCAGCAGACCGAGGAGTCGTTGGAGCCGACCCGGAATGGGGACGGAGCGCCGTCGAGGTAGTATGTCCCGGCAGCCGTGGGAGTTCCTCGTCTCGAAGGTTGGCCCAATCCTGAGGCTTAGGAGGTGCACCTTGCGGACAGGGATAAACCAACTCCGACCATGCCCGGTCCGATAACGGGACCTTCGCAAAGTTTAGAGCCCGAACATGAGCGCAAAAGACGGAGAAGTTAGCCATCATAGCCAACTTTGCCCTTTCCTCCGCTTGCGCCACTTTCAGGGCCGCCACCTCGGATGTTCCGGCCTCTACGCCCTCTGCCATGAGCAATATTATCAGCCTCCAAAAGGTCGTACTTCTCGACCCACTCCTCTTTTTCGGCCCCCAATTTCTCAATTTCCTCGGTCAGGCGTACGTTGTCTCCCACCAATTTGTCATAATCAGAGGCCAACTTAGCCATCTGGGCTTTCTCCTCGGCCGTTGTTTTGCTTTCGGCCATCAGCTTCTCTTTCTCCGCCTCCAGCTCGGAGACCAACTTCGCTTGCTGAGCTTTATCCTCGGCCATGGCTTTATTTTCGGCCATCAGCTTCTCTTTCTCAGCCTCTAGTGCTGACAGCTGATCCCTTAACACCACGATATCCATGAAAACCTGTATTTAGAAACATCAGACACCAGCCAAAATAAGAGTATCACGACCTATATAACAAAAGACGTGCGCAGCATACCCGAAGCGCATAAGTGCTGGCCTGCTCTATAACCGATATTACAGGCCGAGCAGCTATTTTCTCTGCATCCTTGACGACGAGGGGCTTAAGAGCAGTATACGCCATCCTCAAGACACGGGGTTGCTCTAACAGTTCACCCCCACACCTATCAATGTAACGGGTCATTGCAACCCCGTCCACCAACACCTTTTCAGGTCCCATGAGAACCTCATCCTCATCACCCACCACAACCTCCACGGCAGCCTCTTTGCCGGCTTCCACCTCCACTTCCTCCCTCACCTCCTTCTCCGAAGGACTGGTCTCAGGGGCCCTATGCACGATCACCTCCTCAGTACGGATGGTCGAGCAAACAGGCATGGCTATCGGATCCTCGGTACGGATAGGCGAGATGACAGGCAGGGTCATCGTATCCTTGTCCATGTTCACCAGGAGGTTGATATGCCCGAATATATTATCGAACGACCCCTGAAACACAATAATGCCCATAGACCGGGCAAGAGCAAGGGTAACCAATGAAGAAGTCAATAACTGAAACAAGATAACATATAAAGCAAAGAACAACAGAGTTCAAAGACAACTATTCACAAAAACAAATACACTTACATCGAAGCTCGCAGCAGCCTCCTCGGTGGTATCACCTGGGGACGAAGCTACCACCTCCACACCCCTGCCAGCATCAGCAACCTCCACATTACCTGAGGTCTCAGCCCCTCTAGCCCTCTTCGGGGTGCCAACAGCGGGGTCCGATGCTCGGCGTTTAGGACGAACAGGCTTCTTCCCTCCCCGAGCAGCGCTTCGAGACTTTACAACTTTGAGGAAGTCCTCCTCAGTCTCTGTTGGGATCTCGGGTGCAGGATTACCCTTGGTCACCGGACCTGCAGGATAACCCAACAGCATGGCAGCGGTGCGGCTTGCCGGATCTTTCGCCGGACCAGGCCCCCACCAGTTCCAAAGCGCCAAGAGCGCTTCCACATTGGGAGCACCGAGGTTGGGAATATCGAGAGCCGCGGTAACAGGTCCGGGAATCTGATGTTCGGCACAACCCCACTCTCCGGACGCAATCACAATACCAAGGTTATCCCCCTTGTTGGTGTCCGGCAGACCCGTGACCAGCCGGGAGAATGCGTGCAATGTCTTCAAATACGAGCTACGGCGCTCGAAACTCAAACTGTAGACCCCGAATACATCTTTCAGTTCGATAGGTATCCCGGACAACTCCGACAACCTTTGAATACCGTTCAAAGTACGGTAACCATTCAGAGCCAGTTGGGCCGGAGCAATCTGGACGGCCTCAAAGAACGAAGCCACCCAGTCAGTAAAAGGAAGTCGAAGACCCCCAGTAAAAAATGTCGAAGAACGTACAACAACTTCGCCGGCAGGAACAAATCCCATCACCTCCTCATCAGAGACAGGCAGCCGAATGTGAATATCGACGGGTATTCCGGCGAGCCGCTTAAAGTCCTTTTTCACAAATGGGCCAACTTGGGCCAGGCATTGGGCCAGAATTTCCTATCCAAACATCATCAAAACTCCATCAATATACTAACCAAAACATCATCAAAACACATGACACAACAAATCCCCCCCCCCCCAAGTTGATGGAAACCCTAAAAGTTTTCCACCAAACCAACAAATATCCTATACAGGAAGAAAAACCACTACTCAACAACCTAGATAGACATATAGACAACCAAGACCATATATAACCACAAGCACAAATCAAATACATATTCTAAGCACAGAGGTATCCAGACAAGCAACCCACAAAATACGAAGATACTTACAGTCATGTTCACAAGCAAGCGAGCGAGAACAGCAACAAATCTATCTGCAGTCAGGCAAAACCCTAGATGGAGAGGCAAGAAATTTTTTGGCGGGAAAAATGAACCCTTGAGAGAGAAAATAAGAGATATTTTTTCAGCAAATTATGGGATAAAAACAAAAGAGATTACTTAGCACAGTTAAAAAGAGTGGAGCCACAGAAAGAATAAAATAATAACCGTCCTTTCGTGTGACAGAGGTTTACCTTTTTCCAACCATAGAAAAGTCCACTACCGCTGCTATTTTCGACAAATAAACGCTCTAGATCTTGCCACGTCAGATAGTATATCCCACTAACCAAGGCAGTTCACATCATTACACCTAAATAAACGGCCAGTGGACCCTACCATGAAAATCTTCCAACATACGCTACCACTATTACCACGCCGAGGATGTCCCCCGATTAAGTATATCGACGCCCAACCATTTCTTATCCGAACAAATGGCACACCAAACAAGGTGGACGGAGACCGTTCCTAGCTCAACGGCATTTACGCGTCCAGTCTAACAACGCTCTCCGGGGGGATAACCACGGTGCACTTTGCTCGGATATCGAATGGTATCAACATAAAAGCAAAGCAAATAATAAAAAAATATATATATATATAGAGGCAAAACAGAAGTTTTATTCATCCACAAAGGGGGATACAAACAAACAACACAACAGGAAAAAATAAAAGTTTACAAGAAATACACTCATTCTACTTCTTCGAACTACCCCCCATGTCGGCATCCTTTTTCGTCAAGAGCTCCTCCAGACGCTCTTTTTCTCTAATTAAATGAGAGATGCCAATCTCCACTTGTTTAAGAGCATGAGATTGAGATTTGCACTTCTGCTCGGCTTCAAAACGAGCAGCACTCTCCTCCTGCCAATATTGTTTGAATCGCCTCATTTCGGCCTGAGCACACTTGAGATCATGCTTCAGCCACGACATCTCAATTTCTTTTAACTGAAGAGGAGTTAAATCCTCTTCCCCGAAACCAGGGGGACGGGGTAACAAGAAGGTAGGCTCCTCTTCCAGAAGGGCTTTCTTTTGGAGGCAGATCTAGTGATGGAAGCCATCTCAAACAAAAGCAAGTTAGAAGAAACAAAAATTATAAAACAAGAGAGAGAAAGGAAGAATTGGTAATGAAATACAGACAATAGGGAGCATTTATAAAGAGTCAAAGGGCACAAAGTATGAGGCGTTGCAACGGTTCATAAGACAAAGGCACGAGATACAAAAAGATACATCTGATTCAAATACAAAAGAAAATACAAGTTCCAAAACGGGAAATACATCAGAAAACCAGCCCAATCTAACTAAGGATCAATGGGTGAAAAAACCGAACTGCTAGATCGAGAGAAAGCAAAATGAGCAGAGCAGTTCAACCGAGCTTGGTAGAAATCATTCATGGCAACCAAATTTTCATTCTCCGTGGAGAGTTCGGATTTCTCCCTAGTTAGAACCATGACGCGCTCCTCGAGCCGAGCGTTCCTAACCATCATGCTAGCTAGGCCTCGAGGGGGAGTTATCAAACTCCTCTTGAGCATGGTCCCAAATCTCCTCGGCATCATACCAGGAGTTGGCCAGATGATTTCTCTGCAACAACAAATGATCGAGCTGACGACTCAAGGCCGAAATCTCGGTCCACTTCATTGTCTCTTCGGGATAAGAACCGAACAAACTCAAAGCCAAAACGGCATACTCCTTCTCAAGCCTTGCCATTCGACGACGGACCCGAGATACCTCAGTATCCAAGCCCTTCATCTGAGCATGATATCTCACCACAGGCTCAGACATTTTGGGGAAATTGTTATAATACAGGAGAAAATAGGGGATGAGGGAAAAGCAAACAATAAGAATTGATGAAAGATGATAACTACTAAATAAAATAGGAGGAGTACTTATAGAGCAAAGATAGTATGATATTATCTGACAAGTGGTTGGGAACATGCATATTATCTGACAAGTGCTTGGGAGCAGGCACCTATGTTTGACAGTGCTGGGGACATGTCTACAGTCATCTAATATCACAATACGGCAGGAAATAAAGACAAGATATTCAAAGATCTAGATTCCAGAAGAAACGATAAACCACAAGTACAACATAAAAAGAAGCGCAACATAAAGGGGCAAAGATAATTTTCATTAATAAAGGTGGGATACATCACTGTTCATTACATCAAAAGACTATCTATTACATTGAGGTCTATTACATCCGAGGATAACATCAAAAAACTATCTATTACATGAAGATCTATTACATCAGGGGACAACGTAGCCAAAGAAGATCAGCTATATCAGCAAATCAAGAGAAGAGGAGGAACATAAAGAAGAGGAGGAACATAAAAAAGAAGTGAAAAGCAAGAAGAGGAAAATGAAAAATGACAAAAACCCTAAGGATCACAGGGTTGATTGTCACCTAGATGGTGGTGAGACCGAGGATGAAGAAAGAGAAAGGAAAAAAGTAAAAGGAACAAAAGATAAAAGAAAAAGAAAAATGACAAAAACCCTAGAGTGAGTAAGAAGAAAAGAAAAAAGAAACATAAGAAGGATATAACAAAAAACCCGAGGGACTCAGGGTTGATTGTTACATCGTAGTGGTGGGAGAAGATGGTGAAAAGAAAAGGGAGGAAAGAAAGAAGAAGACTGCAAGAAAACGAAGAAGAGAGACTGAAAGAGTATAGAAAGAAAAAGAAATGAAGAAAATTGAAGAAAATCAAAAGAAAAAAAAAAGGAAAATGGAGAGGTTAGGGGGAGGTCGATCGGTATCGATGAGAGGGCCCGGCAGAGACATTTCTGTCTCGAAGTGTCGGGTTCTCCCTCAGCACCTCATTCTCTTCGACTAGAGCCTGACGAGCACGTCGGCAATAATCCAGCTCGGACCTTAGCCAAGTTAATTCCCGAACCATTCCTCCTCAACATCCTTCAACAGCTTTAGTGCATGGCCATAGGAGGCTTCAAAAGCCTCCACTTGCAAAACCAATGCAGATTTGGTGAAAGAACCAACCATTTTAAGGGCGTTATGGGATAAAATTCTGTATATGATGAAGAGAGATAAGGGTGAGATTGTGAAGAAATCCATATCTTAAGAAGGTATTTATAGAAAAATTAAGGAAGGTTTAGTGTGGGGAAATGCAACCGATTCGTAAAAAAACTCTGGAAAACATGGATAATTAAAAAGAGGCGCATGTTGAGAAATTAAAAATGGGGAGTTGCAACCATTCATTATTAAAAGATGCGTCTGTTAAGAAGAAATGCTTGGATTCACGCCCGTATTTAAAGAGAGTAAATCCCAAAAAGGTCTTACACGTGTCTCTCTAGGAAAGTGCAACAGTGCTAAGAGATAAAGGATAAGATTTGTGCACAGGGCTCGAGAAATCCCCTCAGTCCCTAGATACAAAGATTCAGAAGGTTCAATGGATAAGGTCAAACGCAAGGCCCAAGAAAAAGCATTAATGAGGCCACAAGCGTGCGCAGTCAAAATGAATTGCATTGGGAAAGTAATTCAGATATAAACAAGAAAAAGAAGTCTTTATTGATTGATTAATACTTCATTACAGAAGAGGCAGTCAACATAAAGGAAATACAATAAAAATAATAAAATCATTTCGTAGAAGGGCCTGCTTCGTCATTCGGCTTCCTCTTAGACCGAGCATACACTTCCTTAAGGACCAGTTTGTAAGCCCTCTTGGAAGCAATATGCCTATCTCTAGAAGTCTCAAGATCTTTGATCCGAGCACGAGCCCAAATATTGTCGATCAGAGACCTTTGATATTCACTCTCCATGGCCTCCAAGCGCCCGTGCATCTCAGCAGCTCGGCGAGCCTCCGTGGTTAAAGAGGCAACCCTCCTTTCGAGGATACGAGTCTTCCTAACCTCCTCCTCGAGATGGGCAACATATTCGGGAAGGTTGTCACCGCTATTTTCACGAGGAGAAGCCATTTGTTCGTTAATAAAGAATGAATTGCACAAAGAATGTAGGGACAGTCTCCTTTTATAGGAAGAAACAAGGGGTAGATCAAAGGTCATCTCGAAGAAAGACAAACCCTCGAGCTTCTCAAAGACATTTGATGTCCAATTAGCCACGACTCAAGTCCAATTACGCCATTCAAAAAAGGTATTTGGAAGGTACACAAACAGGAATGAGAACAAGGGATTATTTTATTAATTTCAATAATTCAGTTACAACTTGGTAATGAAACCCAACAGAAAAGAAAGAAAAGAAAACTACAAAAGCAAAACTATCCAGTAGAAGAGCTAGCTTCGACATTATCAGCCCTCTTCTTCTGCCGAGCATGCATCTCCTTGAAGGCAAGCTTATAGGCCCTTTTAGCCGACTTATGCTTATCCCGAGATGCCTCGAGCCTATCTATTCGATCATATGCCCAATTCCGAGCGGCCATAGTTGCGTGATGGGACGCATCCAGATCAGACAACATTTTCTTGACCTCAAGAAGTTCTCTGGCCATGATAGCAAACTTTTTCTTCGCAATACGAACCCTCTTAAGCTCGCACTCTAAATAAGCAATATAGGCGGAAGAATCGTCAGCAGCAGGACCCTTAGGAGAGGTCATGATATTACCAGAAAAATGTTAAAAGTAATTGATGGATTATGAGAAAGGTGAAGCCCTCTTTTTATTGGACAAATGAAGAAGATCAAAGGTCACCTCGAAAAAAGACTAACCTTGTTGAACTTCCCAAAGCCTTTTATGGCTAACTAACTACAGTTCAAGTCCAATTGAGTCGTACGAGGAGGTATTAAGGAAATAAACAGACAAGAATGAAAATAAGAAATATTTTATTAATATTTTCAATAATGCGATTACAACTGGGTGATGATATCCAATACAAAAGAAACCACAAAGGTAAATTATTCTGAGGAAGAGCCTGCTTCAGCATCACCTGACCCCGGCTTGGACCGATCGTACAGCTCCTTAAAAGCAAGCTTATAGGCCCTCTTTGCCGCCTTTTCCTTAGCCAGGGAAGCCTCGAGCCTCTTTATACGCTCAAAGGCCCAATCCAGGTCGGCCATCGTCAAGTGATGAGCCGCGTCCATATCAGACAGCCTTTTGGTCATGTCCGCCAGCTTCTTTTTCAAGACCCGGGTTTTCTTGACTTCATTCTCTAAATAAGCCACATAATCTGAAGAATTATCTCCAGTAGAATCAGGGGGAGAAGCCATTGAGTGACAAGCAGGTTGGTGATGGAATAAGTAATTGTGGGAAGGGTGTTCCCATTTATAATAATGTGATTTTTGGAAAGGTCAAAGGTATCCTCGAAGAAAGATATCAAGGGTCATATCAAAGTTAAATGACAAGTTTGCAAGTTCCCAAGGCATTACGTGGGTCCCAAGGAGCAGTTATAAATAGGAGCATTTGTCGAATGAAACATAGAGAACAGCTAGACCGAAGTAATCTCTTCGACAAACCAACCATGACTCACTCGACCTGGAAATCACACCGAGGAAGTCAGGGAGCACTTGATAGAACATAAAAATTGGACCCGAATATTATATTCGGGTATTAATCAGCCCATATATCCTAACGGGGTATCCAATGCTTAATGGGTTATCACACCTTTATTAAAAAGCCCAAGCCCACTTAGCTGGGGACCCATGTCTGAAACATCCCCAGAGATGAAGACATAGTTGCCTATAAATAGCCAACTATCCCCCCCCCTAAAGAAAGACCAGAAAAACAATCCAAAAAATATAGAGAGAAGTAGAGAAAAGAGAGAAATTAGTCAAAGCTTATCACGCCAAGAAACAAACCGAGCAGAGAAAGAGCCGAGTACCGAAGAATAAGGAAAAAGACTAAGATGAGAGATCAAGTAGTTAAATCAAGCATAATTGTTAGAAGTAAATTGTAATCCGAACAAGGACAATTGCCGAATAGTAATAAAGATCAAGAAGTGTTCATCGTTTATTATATAGTTAATATTATATAATTGTTGAAAAACCTAACGCTACCGACAAAGTTATGGTTTTATCACGACCAATAATTAACAATATAACTAAAATATAACAATAATTAAAGATTTATATATTAAAATACACATAATGCATATATATATATTGCGGGTTGAAACGGATTGGGACGGATTAACCCGCGTTTTGTGAAACTCAACCATAACCCAACCCGCAAAATATATAGCGGATTGGGGCGGAACGGATTGATTTTTTTTGGACATTCAACCCACCTCAACCCGCCCCAATCCATGCAGGCTGGGTTACGGGACGGATTTACGGATTTTTTACCCACCACCAGTGGACAATTAAATAGTAAGAGATGTAGTGTAAATTTTGTTTGTTTTGGTCATGAATAAGCATATCACTAAGATCCACTGCAATTGCAGTGGTATGGCATAGCAATGATCGGCACATGTTAGTCTGTCTGGTCCCCTAAATGAATATCTCAGATATAGAACTTAAAATATAGAAGAAATTCGAGGAGTGGAATGCTAAAAAACATTATGGTGCAAAACTATGACGACAATAAAAAAGGAAAAAGACACAAAGATTAGATTTTCTTAAGCTATTTATACGGCATTTAGCACATCAAACTCGCTTTGAGAGACGTTGAATAAGGAACAAGAGCATAGTCAATTAAGCACTATATTGAAAAAGAGAGATGTCGTAACCGAATTGAGGCAAGCATGCTTAGTGTTCGTGTGATAAGAAAGAAATCCTAAAACAAACCTCAATCCCATAATTTAGCGAACATGAACATGGAACATCGATATCTAACCGGTACTTTTTTTAAGGAAATTTTACAAACCATACCGCATCAGCAAACTTAACCATTTACTCAAATATAACACATTTTATTTATTTTAATTAATCGTTTATATTTACACAAAATTTCAACTTGCTTATTAATTACCTTATAATAATATTATATTATTTTTTTTTATTTGTTTATTATCATTTAATAATCATAACAATATTTCAACCATAAAAATATGGACATCATGATAGTTTATTACTATTATATTTATCTAGGGAATCATATACATTTCTCATATATAAGGTGAATTTTGTGTTTTCTGAAATTTAGTTAATTTACAGGATTTCTTATTCATGACACTTTTTATATCATAATTATCAAATTTTATGAAAAAATATGTTTTGAGTTATGCGACTCTTTAACAAATCTCCAAAAGCACACGATAAAAATCTAACAGCAAGAACAACTTCTGAAAAGACCCTGTAAAGGTGTAGAAAAGGTAAGCAGACATAAAAATAAAATATAAGTGAGGTCAATTACCAAAATTACCAGATAAAGAGAAAACAATGCTATTAACCACAATAGGGACACACTGAATAGTGACCGGCGATTGACTTTTACATTTATGTCACCTAGTGACATGAATTATAAGTTTAAGTTACCAAAGCCTGACTCATAAACTTGGTTTAAAAGTACAGAGTAAACTCTTAGAACACCTAAAGTACCAAGTACCAACAAAATAAAAATTGCATCGATAGACAAAGGGATGCGATTTTGCTGCATTAGAAAAACTAATGCAGACTACATTAGAAAATGTGAGCTCTCCATTTGAATCCAATTGTCTAATCTAATTTGAGAGTTTGTTTGATAAAATGAATGTGTTACACCCAATAATTCTCACTGTCCTCTTTTTCATTATTTTCTTTCCTTCTCACTCCTATTTGCTCGTCCATTGAAATCCCCTTTTCTTCACCCAAATCAATGATTTCAAAGAGAAATTGTCGTAAACATAATAGTGAAAATTATTTACTTACCGAAATTTTCATTTAGAAGGGTAACTATACCTCCCAAAAAATAGGTTTTTGGCTTTAAGTTATTTTTGATAAGAGACTTGTAAAAATTTGGTCTTTAGGCTTAAAGATATTTTAGAAGAAATGTGTAAATTCACATGATCCACTACTAATTTCCTTTATCGAGAATATATATGTGGAATCCAAATCATCTACCCCATGTTCTCTAACTTCTTCCGTGCCCCGTTGCTTTAGTTCTGGGGTGACTTGATCAGCGGGATTGCTGTACAAATGGTCTCGTTGGCCATAGACTGAGTTGGATGTGATCCGGCTCAGTTGAACGAATTTGTACATGGGATTCAATGTGGGGAATCATGACTGATTTGATTCAGCGAGGCGGTTGGTTATGAGTCATTGGACGTGGTCCAATGCAAGTCCGTTTGATGGTAACATGGGTCATTAACGGGAATGAATGTGGGCTGATTTAATGGGACGTTTAGCTAGTTGCTGCTGCGGATTTTGGCTAAGTATGGGAAGTCTCATAAAAGAGCGGGGAACGGTTACTGCTTTGGGCAGTTTGTCTCCTGGAAATTAGTCCTAACTGCTGCTAACTGTCGTGGACAGTTTTATCCCCTTAATTTATGCATTGTAACCGAATGTAACTGCCATGTTTAGATATATAGATACATGGGCAGAGTTTACAGATTAGAGAGTTCGTTTTTAGACACTTCTTGTATGTATGTAAACTGATCATTTGTAATATTGTGGCAATAAAACGAAGGTTGGCTTTGGCTGTATTTCGGTGTGCGATTTACTTGCGTTATTACATACAAACTTCTTGTCTATATTGTTTGTCTTAACTGCTGCGCTGAAAATTAAACTTGCGAGCGAAACACGAGTGAACCGTGAGAATAAACACTAGTGAGCGAGTGTGTGCGTTGGCTGAACGGATTGGGCTGTGAAACCCCAGTTTGTGCCATCACAGGTAGTTTTCTGGAATTAAAGAATTGACCCTGAGACAACTGGTATCAGAGCGGTTAAACGATGGCTGGTGATCGAGACAAATCAGCGGCGACATCAAAATTCTCTACGAAAGAGAGAGTCGCGCGCTTGGAGTTCCTGGTTAACAACGTTCCAGTGGACAGTGGTATTAATCATGTCCAGAAAATTGGCGAACTGCAGGAGGCAGTTATAGTTTTGGAAGACAGAATTAAAACGTTGACGGATGATTTTACGGATTCCGTTGCAACGTGAATGACTGGATTGCAGAATGTTAAGGACGAAATTAACATACTGCGTAAAGCAGTTGCGGGCAGTTCTGGTTCGAATACTGATGGAGGCACGACATCGAAAGTTCGTGTGCCTGAACCGAAGGCATTCGATGGATCTCGTAGTATGAAAGAGTTGGAGAATTTTCTTTGGGATATGGAGCAATACTTTGCTGCCGCTCATATCCCCGAGAGAGAAGGTGTCACCATTACTTCTATGTATCTAATCGGCGATGCTAAATTATGGTGGCGCACTCGTACGGATCATGTTACGGAAGATGGCAGACCCTCGGTTGCTTCGTGGGAGGCGTTATAATCGGAATTGAAGGAGCAATTTCTGCCAAGTAATAATGCTTGGGTTGCTCGTGAGGCTTTGAAGAAATGTAAACAAACGGGAACGGTGCGAGACTATGTGAAAGAGTATAGCAGCATTATGTTGGATATTTGCCACATGTCTGACTCCGACAAATTGTTCAATTTCATGTCTGGTCTCCAACAATGGGCGCAACTCGAATTAAGACGGTTGGCTGTTAAGGATTTGCCTAGTGCTATTGCTGCTGCCGATGGCTTATTGGATTTCAAACTTACCCGAGATTTCGAAAAGGGATCGAAGAAGAAGAATAAATTCGAGAAGAAGAAGGGTAAGGGGAAGTTTGAGAAATGGAATAAAGATTCAGGGAAATATGGTAGTAATGGGAAGGCGAAATTTGATAAAGGCAAAGAGAAGTCTTATTCGAGTGGCTGTTACATATGTGGTGGTCCTCATATGGCGAGAAGCTGTCTGAAAAAGGAGAAATTGAACGCGATTACGGTGGAAGAGGGCGATGGGGAAGAATTTAGAGTGAACCCATTGCAACTTCTTAACGCGTTGCATTCGGGTGTCACCGACTCTAGGACTGGTCTGATGTATGTTTCCATGAAGATTAATGGAAAGGCGATAAAAGGGTATGATTGACAGCGGTGCTTTGTCGCAGAACGAATGGTTAGTTCGTTGTCTCTTAAGGTGAGTAAAACACCTAAGCGGATCAAAGCTGTTAATTCGGAATCGCAGGCGGTGATGGGCGCATCGAGTAATGTGGATAATGTGATTGGTGGTTGGTCGGGTAAACTGGATTTTACGGTTGTACCGCTAGACGACTTCAATGTTATTCTGGGTAATGACTTCTTGGTTAATGCGAAGGTTGCCGTTGTACCACACTTGCGGGGAATTATGTTTATGGATGAACAACAGTCGGGTTTTGTTGGATCTGTTAATACGGAAAAGTCCAGACCGGAACAAAGTATGCTATCGGCAATTCAATTAAAGAAAGGATTGACGAAGGGTGTAGAAACGTATTTGGCAGCGATCGAAATTAAACCTGACAAAACAATTGAAGTTCCTGATTCTGTGGAAGAATTATTGAGGGACTTTGCGGATGTTATGCCTACGAAATTGCCTAAGTCTTTACCACCGAGACGGGCGATTGACCACAAGATCGAGCTAATACCGGGAGCAAGGCCTCAAGCCAATGCACCATATCTAATGAGTCCTTTGGAGTTGGCTAAATTGCGGAAACAATTAACTGAATTAATTGAATCTGGGTTTGCACAGCCATCGAAGGCCCCTTACGGAGCACCGGTTCTATTCCAAAAGAAACAAGATGGTTCTATGCGGATGTGTGTTGATTATCGTGCGTTGAACAAAGTGACGGTGAAGAACAAGTATCCAATTCCTTCGATTGCGGATCTGTAAAATAGGCTATCCAAGGCATCTTATTTCACTAAGTTGGACTTATGATCTGGTTATTGGCAAGTTCGGATTGCGGAAGGTGACAAGAGAAAAACGACTTGTGTTACGAGGTATGGATCGTATGAATTTCTGGTTATGCCTTTTGGATTAACGAACGCACTTGCTACCTTTTGAAATCTGATGAACGATGTGTTTCACGATGTTGTGGACAAGTTTGTTGTGGTATATCTTGACGACATTGTGATCTATACCGAAACGCTGGGGGATCATATTGATCACTTGTGTGTTGTCTTTACGAAACTGAGGAAGAACAGTTTGTTTGTGAAGAAGGAAAAATGTGAATTTGTTCAAGGAAAGATTATGTTCTTAGGTCATCGAATCAGTCGGGGACAGGTTCGTATGGATGATCGAAAGGTTCGAGCAATACTTGATTGGGAGGCACCGACGAAGGTTCCCGAGTTGCGTTCGTTCCTAGGACTTGCGAATTATTATCGGAAATTTATTAAGGGATATTCAAATATCGTAGCGCCGTTAACAGATCTGTTGAAGAAAGGGAAATTGTGGGATTGGTGTACGAGTTGCCAAACAGCATTCGCGAAGCTTAAGGCTGCCGTGTCCACCGAGCCCGTCCTAAGGCTACCCGATTTCGAAGTTCCATTTGAAGTACACACCGACGCATCTGATAAAGCGATTGGTGGTGTGTTGGTTCGAGAGTCGACTGAATTCTGCCAAAAAAATATATTCTGCCAATGAGAAGGAGATGTTGGCCGTTGTTCATTGTTTGGGTACTTAGAGAGTTTATTTGCTGGGTACGACGTTCGTGGTCTGAACCGACAATGTGGCGAACACTTACTTCAAAACGCAGAAGAAACTTTCACTCAAACAATCGCGTTGGCAAGAGTTCCTAGCTGAGTACGATTTCATTTGGCAACACAAACCTGGAAAACAAAACCAAGTTGCGGATGCGTTGAGTCGGAAGAGTGTAACAGAACTGCTTTGTGCAATTGTGCAATTGCAAAGCGACTTCTTATCAAAAGTACGAGTATTTGCTGGGACGGATAAAGATTATCGAAAACTTGTTGAACAAGTTAAAGAAGGTACGGTGAAACGATTTTGGTTAGAAGATGGGTTGTTACACGCTGTTGGGAATCGTTTGTATGTACCGAATGGAGAACTACGACGTTGTTTGATGAAAGAAACTCACGATGTGAAGTGGGCTGGCCATCCGGGCAGAGAGCGTATGTTAGCGTTGCTGTTTCGAAGTTATTATTGGCCAAAGATATCGGATGATGTCGAGTTATATGTGAAAACATGTACTGTTTGTCAACAAGACAAATTGGAGCGGAAGAAGGAGGCTGGGCTACTTAAGCCCTTGCCACCACCGACGAAGCCATGGGTATCACTTTCCATGGACTTTATTAGTGGGTTGCCTACGGTAAAAGGGTTGTCGTCGATCTTGGTGATCGTGGACCGATTTTCGAAGTATGCTATTTTTGCAGTTGGTCCGATAGTTTGTAGCGCGGAAGTTACAGCCGAGTTGTTTCACAAAAATGTGGTAAAATACTTTGGGATACCGGAGGATATTGTAAGTGATCGAGATGCTTGGTTTACGGGATGTTTCTGGACTGAATTGTTTCGGATGTTGGGTTCTGAATTGAAATTCTCTACGGCCAATCATCCGCAAACTGATGGGCAGACGGAAAGGATAAATGCGTCACTTGAGGAATACTTACGACACTATGTTACGACGAGTCAGAAGAATTGGGTCGATTTGTTGGATGTTGCTCTGTTTTGTTATAATCTGCAAACGTCGTCGGCTACGAATCGCAGTCCGTTTGAGTTAGCATTGGGATATCAACCGTTGACCCCTCACGAGGTGATTCGTCAATCAGGTCCGAATCGCTATCCCGCTGCTATAAGTTTACGTTATCGAGACAGGAACTGTATGATGAAGCAAATGATAGTTTGGCTAAGGCAGCTAAACGAATGAAGAAGTACGCGGACAGGAACCGAAGGGCAGTGAAGTTCGACATTGGGAATATGGTTTGGCCAAAGTTGACTCCACAAATCTGGAAAAAGATTTCAGCGAATAATGTACATCGTGGGCTGATACCGAGGTACGATGGTCCCTTCGAAGTTGTGAAAAGGGTGGGAAATTCAGCGTATCGATTGAAGCTTCCTGAAAAACTGAAAGTTCACCCGACTTTCCATGTTAGTTACTTGAAGCCGTATGTAGTTGATGAAGATCTTAATCGCGAGAAGATTGTGCGTGCTCCCCCAACTATACGAAAAGAGTTTGAGTATGGAATTGAGCGGATTATAGACCGACGGGAATCTGGACAGAGTAAGAAAAACCGACGGGTTGAGTATTTGGTAAGTGGAAGGATAGACCGGAGTCTGAGAATTCATGGGAGAAGGAGACTACGTTATGGCAATTCGAGAAACGGATTGAGGATTATTTAAGGGCCACTCCATCGCGGTCGATGAAGACTTTGGGTGGTGGTTGTTTGTTAGCACCTTAGTTCTGGGGTGACTTGGTCAGCGAGATTGCTGTACAAATGGTCTCGTTGGCCATAGACTGAGTTGGATGTGATCCGGCTCAGTTGAACGAATTTGTACATGGGATCAATGTGGGGTATCATGACTGATTTGATTCAGCGAGGCGGTTGGTTATGAGTCATTGGACGTGGTCCAATGCAAGTCCATTTGATGGTAACATGGGTCATTAACGGGAACGAATGTGAGCTGGTTTAGTGGGACGTTTAGCTAGCTGCTGCAGCAGATTTTGGCTAAGTATGGAAAGTCTCATAAAAGAGTGGGAACGGTTACTGCTTTGGGCAGTTTGTCTCCTGAAAATTAGTCCTAACTGCTGCTAACTGCCGTGGGCAGTTTTATCCCCTTAATTTATGCATTGTAACCGAATGTAACTGCCATGTATAGATATATAAATACATGGGCAGAGTTTACAGATTAGGAAGTTCGTTTTTAGACACTTCTTGTATGTATGTAAACTGATCCTTTGTAATATTGTGGCAATAAAACGAAGGTTGGCTTTGGCTGTATTTCGGTGTGCGATTTACTTACGTTATTACATACAAACTGCTTGTCTATATTGTTTGTCTTAACTGCTGCGTTGAAGATTAAACTTGTGAGCGAAACACGAGTGAACCGTGAGAATAAACACTAGTGAACGAGTGTGTGTGTTGGCTGAACGGATTGGGCTGTGAAACCCCACTTTATGCCATCACATGTAGTTTTCTGGAATTGAAAATTTGACCCTGTGACAGCTAGTGTTAGGACCTTGGTGTTCGGGTGACTTGGTCAGTGAGTTTGCTCTTCATATGCTTGGTTTGCGAACGTCATTGGCAAGTGATTGGCGTGTTGGATCGCCAAGGGCTGAGTTTGATATGGTTCGGACTCGTTAGCGGATTGGACTTGAAGACTAAGTTGATTTGAGGAAACGTGGCTGGTCATGAAACATTGGATATGGTTTCGATGTTGGTCCGTTTGTATGATTCGTTGGCATGAGATTGATGTGTAGGAGCGTCAATGGATAAGTTTGATATGGTTCAAGCGTGTGGACAGATTTGGGAGTAAAATAACGTAGCTGGTTGGTTTAGACGGGTGGCTGGATTTGAGTCGTTTCAGCGGGTTAGATATGGTTCTAATGCTGGTCGGTTTAGACGACAACGAGTATGATCGGGAGGATCATGCAGGCTGATTGTTTGGATGTTCGTAGCTGCTGTATAACACATTATCGAGGTGCTGGAGTGTTAAAGAAAAGGCGGGAACAGTTGCAAATAGTGGACAGCCCCTCTAGAGTTACTTGTAACCGCCACGGCGGTTATTTTTCCTATTATTCTGCCATGTAACTGCCTATGCACGAAATTATAAGTGGTAGGACAGATTGTATTCATTATGTAATCTCGTTTTCAATGTTCAGATTATGTAAATGTGTATAACGGATCCTTTGTATTATTTACGGTACTAAAACGAAAAATTAACCCTGTGACAGCTAGCATGGTGCACATCATGGCGCACATAATTAGTCTTCTAAATATTCACTTCTAACTTTAATGGAGAAAAAAGTCCACGGATAAGCTTGTTAGTTAAATTTATAAAAATTTACCATATATTCAGGGCGGCCTGGACCCATACAGTGCGAAAACACCGAAGGGTCACATTTAGATTAAAACAAGTATTAATATGCAAAAATAATGTTTTTTTTTTCAAAATTATTACTATAATTGATAGCGAACAAATGGTTAAAAGAATGATAAAGGATATGAAGGGCTCATTTCTATCCTTTGGTTGAAAGAATGATAAATTATATGAAGGGCTCATTTCTATCATTTTCTAGTGTTGTTTTCTATACATTTTTTTACTATATATATTTGGGTAATTACATATATGCGCTTTATCATACTATTAATATAAGCAAACTCAAAAAAAGTTGAGACTGCCAAAATTTACCAATTTTTTCTAAAAATACCCACACTTTCTTTTAATAATTATCAATGTAACTAATCTAATCAATTAACAATTTATCCTCATAATATTTTAATAATTACGGATGTTGTCTAAATTAATTAATAATTCATTTTAACCTGCATATACAATAAATGATACAAAACCTGAATATTATGTTCAAAATAAAATATATTATGAGATTTATGCCATTACGTGTGTGTAATTTTTACTAGTAGTATTATAGAACAAGTCTAGTGAATTCTTTGTGTTTATGAATTTAAAAATATTAATATATTTGGTCCATATATTTGTAATTGACAAAGAAAAGATATTCCATTAACGTGAAACATAAAAATTCTTTATGTTTATGGAAATTACATAAGCCGAAACTTATTATTTAATAATATTATTATAAAACTATATCTTTAAATAACAATCATGGTGGTGCTAATCCGACTTTAATTTCCTAAACATGTTAGAAAACAATAATAAAAGAAAAGAAGAAAAAACGCTTTGTAAAAAAATACGACTTTTAACCTGGTTCTATGTTGGGTCATTGAAAGCGGAAAGAACGCAGTGGTTATAAACAATCGACTCGTCATGACCAATTTACGAAAACGTAATGAGAATTTTTTGAAAGGAAAAATTATCTAAAAAAATTTGACTCGAAACAATAGAAAACAACTTTTCATATTTCAAAACCTCATAATAGTAATTCTCGCTAAGGGAGGAACTATTTATGGTCTAAAAGGGGCTATATCATCTTTCATATTGGGAAAATCCGATTTTTTTTTCAAATATTGAGTTGAAAATTTAGAGATTATACTCTTTCATCATTCACACAAATAAAAATAAAAATATAAACATGCAATTTACCCCACACATTCAAATCTTAATTACTCACTCCGTCCCTAAATAAGTGTCTACTACAAATAAGTAAATTGCCGAATTTTTTTATTTCAAAAGTCAATCATATAGTTCGTAGTTAGAACTATATGATGTAATTTTTAGATTTTTTATTTAAGCAATTTAGATATAAAATTTCGATGATAAATTTTGCACGTATTTTCATAATGGATGCTTACTTAGGAACGAGGGAGTATCTCACTGATTCTAGCCGCATTGCTCGTTTTGTGTCTTGACGACTTATCCCATAGTTTATGGGGGTTATTTGCAAAAGTTAAGAGTTAGGGGGGGTTAATTGCATCCCTCCTAAAACATATTGTCTAAAATCTTTAGTTTCGTACCTAAAACACCATGTAAATACAGAACTGTGTCTGATTGTATTAATAATTTTAATATTAAGTAATATTGAAGTTGAGGGATGCGAGGAGTAGGAGGGCCACTATTATCGATCGGCGATCTGTTAAATGATATCGGCGAACCCGATGACGTCGTTCTTACGTCATCATTATCAACTCTCTCGTATCATCCACACCCCGACTCTTTTCCCGATCTTCACCCCGACCATCTCTCCTCTCTCTTCCAGGTCTCTCTCTCTCTATATATATTTATATATATTTATACTGTTGATATCAACAAGATTAAACAGAGGTATTATGTGCAATTTACCGAAATTATAGAAAATCAATTATGTCCCTCGTTTTTCTTAGTGCCTGTTTGGCAACAGCTTTTTTTCTAAGCTTTTTCTGCTTTTTGCATAGAGAAAAGCTAGGTGTTTTTGGTTTGTAACCTTTTAAAAAGCTATCTTTTAAGTTCCAATCAAAGCTTTTAAGCTTAATATCTTTCAAAAAAATTATCTTAGAACAGTCTATATTATTTTAAAATACCAAGCACAACCCACCTAATATATTAGCCCCCTGCAACCTGAATTGTGAACCTCAATAGCTAACTTTAAAGATTTCGTTTTAGTACTAAATAAAGATTTATTGAATAGACAGAGAGATAATGCCTTTAAAGAAACTTTAACCTTGTCAATGTTACGTCCAAATGTTTGTTGTACAAGGGGAACTGCATTAAGTTTAGGGTCGGTAAAAGGCTTATTGTGTGAAGTAATCACAATTGAAGTTGTGTATTCTAGGACTATGTGTGTCGTTTTGAGTTTTCATTCGTAACCGGAATCTGCTTGTCGATATACATAGTTTCACTGACAAGTATGAGTCTATGACACTTGAAATCAGTTGTGTATGTTCAAATGTTGGTAGATTTTATAACTTGGCGTGGTTATATTCACTTTGTTTAGTTAGACTAATTAATTTGAATAAGTGCTTACGGGCAAAGCGTGACTTGTACAAGTACAAGAAATCCGTTCAATCTCTGCCCTTCTAGGACTTTCATTCTTCAAATATTAGTTTTTGTGACCTTATTGGAGTAGCTATATTTATCGACCATCAAGTTACCATTTTCAGCTATAAGATCTGTGGGGTTATTATTTATAAAGAATAGGTGCACGTCTTTGTTAGTGTGTCTATTTTGTAGTTGGAAGCTCTAATTTTATGACATTGACTCTTTAACTTCTTTATGCTGCTTTCTTTATTATAGTTCTGGTTGTTTATTGATATTGGTGTTTTACTTTTGTAGTAGAAGATTGAATATGATTTTGCATTTGTTATTAGTCTAGTTCAACTTGAAATTCTCCGAGTCTGAAATTTGCTCCCTTTAGTTTGCATGTCTTTGTAGTTTGTACCAAGGATACATTTGAGTTTATCTGCCATGTCTGATCATGATATATGTCGTCTATAGTGGGTGTCATGGTGTGATTGTCTGTTGTATAATATAATGTATAATTTCTTTCCAGATGAAATTCAATTGTAAAACCATTAAAATTAATAAGGTTATCCGAGACAACTTTTGACCTTTCTAATTCTTGCAATAGGAAAATTATGAGCAGCTGAAAGTAGCCCTTGCTGGTACTGATCATTCATGGGCAGCTTTAACACTCAAGGTGAGTTTTCAATTTGAAGTATTACATGTTTGCCATTTTTGTGTTGTTTCTCATCCTGGTTTTCTTTCTCTTCTTTTCAAATAATTTAAAGTTTCCGATGCATAGAGACAGTAGCCTTAAAAATTCTGCTACAGTTTTGGGAGAAGATTAGTTATTATTTTATTTTTCAATTTCTGGCATCAGACTTCGGCAAAATCTATAGTTATTGTTCTTTTGTCGGCAAACCAAGAGCCTGTTTGGTTGTTTGAAGTCCCTTTTATTTTCTTAGAAACAGCTTCGCATTGAATGTGACTTTTAGGCTTTTAGATTTTGCTTCCTTTAGTCATAAATTTTGAGCAAAACTCCTCTCCTTCTCAGCTTTTAACTTTGTTTTATTATTTGAAAGTTATTGTTGTTTCATTCTACTGTCTCTTGTTCAGAAATAATTTCAGCATTTTTTGCTAAATTTCGCTTACTATCTCTTCTCTATTGTAGCTCTGTACGGCTCTAGACACTGCAGACAAGTTGGTCGAATCAACAAATTTGCATGTTAGTGTGCTGTCGGATAACATCCGGGAGCTCGAGAAAGTAGTAAAGAGAGGTGATTCGGCGATAGCAGATGCTAAATCTTTGCTCAACATATTAATGTCCAATGAAGTACCTGTTGAAAGAAAACTATTTGCAGGTTCTGATCATACAGAAGTCTAGAAATTTGTGTATGACAATGTTGACCCATTGTTATCGTGAAACGTTAATATTAATTCAATGTAACAGTAATCGAGTAGTTACCAAAGGTCAATTCACATTTTGCTCTTCTGTATTATCTTAATTTTTGGAAAGGGTGAGACCTGAGATATGATTGAAGTTCCAAACAAGTAAGCACTAGTTTGTAGTTTGGTACATGATGTTGCGAAGGCTTTTATTCTAGTTTGTTTATGACAAACAAAAACTAGCTTTAAACTAGTATTTCAAGACAGCTTTCTGATTATTCCATTGAAACATCTTACAAGTTAGGTAAATTACGCCTCAATTGGTAAACAGAAATGGAGTAACTAACATAAATTAATTTGCCCACTTCCTCTTCATGCTTGTCCTCTCTTTCACTCTCAGAATGTGTAGGTAAATATTTGAGATTAATACGAAGCACTTAATTTGCCCTTTTGCTTACTCGCAGGACACATATACTAAGAAGTGAGAAGATTTAACTTGTTAGCTATATTTTGGTATCAAACTGTTGTAAAATTAGTGCTTATGTGGTTGCAGCTTTTTAGACTAGGTTATTCCTTTTCTTTTTTCTTGTAAGTGAGCTTTTTGGGTAACTAGGTTCATTAGTGTCTTAGCACTCAGGGAATTATTTTCTTACACCCAAGTAAAACTAAAACATCGCCATCATGATTTGTTTTTCTTTTCTCGTAGGGTATGTTTTTGTAGTAACTTGCAGAAAATCATAAACGAAAAGGAATAAGTAAACAACCCTTGACCCCTTGTTTGGTTTGCAAGTAAAATACAGAAAGCAAGAAAATTTGTATTGCCTATTTATTTACGTGTCACTTGCAGGATACCGTGCGATACGAACTTACAGTTAGCATCGAAAAGCTATACAATTAATAATATTACTAGTATTTAAGTTCCGTATAATATCCATTTCTGTGTACTTAAATTATTCATGTTTCAAAATTTCTATGTATCCGGCATGTATCCGAAGCATTCTATCTGTCTGTATCCGACATGTATCCGAAGCATTCAGAGCAGCTGTTATTCGACATTTCTCCATGCAATTTATCAATTTTGGGCATACACACTTACATTCGAATGTATACATGATACATCACCTGCTTATTTGCTTGGAAGCTAATACAAAAAGCAATATAGACCTTGTGTTAACATTAGAACTTCAGAGGGTTATGCTTACACGATACTAAATTATGCCACAGCCACAGAACCAGAAGATTCAAATGTACCCCACAACCAGAATCCCAACAATATTAATCACCACATTTCTAGTCTCTTTCTCTCTCTGCAATACCAGATCATCAGAAATGAAAGCTCTAAACTCAAATTTTGGGTTAAACCCAACTCTAATCCTTACCAAACAACCAAAGCCTGCTTCTTTATTTCTTTCTTCGAATTACCTTTTACTGAAAAATTGCAGAATACTTGGTCCTGTAAATTCACTTAGACCAAAGTCTGTTCAAACACAAGTACACTGTGGAGATTTTACAGGAGAAGATAGAATTGTAGTTGATAAATCTGTAAGTAGATTGATTAGAAAAGGGGTATTTAGTTTCGCACTTGCTGCTGTAGCTGCGGTTACGATTTGCTGTGATTCACCGGTATTTGCCGAGTCTTTGACTGTTGCTTTCCCTGTTTCTCGAGCTCGTGAGGTGACCAACTAGTTAATTTATTGGTGGTTTATATTGTTTTTCTTGAATTTTTTTCACGAGTGTAGGTTATATATTCAATTTTCTGAAATATTTTTTAAAAATTCACATTCGCATTTTCTTTCAGTTTTGGAAATGAAATTCATGAAGATGACTTTTAACAACTTGCAATTTACGTTTTGACTTGATTAGTCATTCGTTATCAGGTAGATGAACTAAATAGTGGCACAAGGAGACAGAAGTGATAAGAAATCACAATCTTGTATTTCAATTATAATTTTACGGTAATACCATTTGCGCTCCTATGTTGACAAAATATTGAGTTGTGGTTATGCCTCTCGGTGTTATAGAGACATAATTGAAACTAGAGGACTTGGTATCTCAGTTATCAGTATATGAGTGGCAGAACCAGAATCCTGGTCCTGTTCAGCCACTCTCTGCTTTGCTGTGAAGGCCTCTAGTTGGTCAATATTTGTATGAGCCGGACCGTATTGATTCTATTGAATAAGTTTCTTCTTTTTAAAAAAAATGAAGTTTTAAGAGAGTATAAAACAGTTTGGAAAGAGGGATAGTGTAAAAAAACAGGAAAGAAAATTAAAAATGATAGGCCTACAAAAAAGTAGATCAAACCTTCTTTTTTTTGGATTATAAAAAAACTAGGAAAATAAGTTGGAAGCTTGATTTTTAAAATGGTCACTGATGAGCTGGAAAGATCTTGATGGGTAGGTAAATACGGTTCAGAGAACTCTTGTGGAAGCTTGGGGTTTAATTAGAGAGACATTTGTTGATCCCACTTTTAATCATCAAGGTAACAAACTCATCTAAACAAGCTTTGCAACTTTAGTGAGTAAATATTGTTTTTTTAAGGTATTTTTTAGTAACTTTACTTTGCATATATAGACTGGGATGGGAAGCTACAACAAACAATGGTTGAAATGTTTCCTCTTAGATCGGAAGATGCAGCATACAACAAGCTCCGAGGAATGCTTTCCACCCTTGGAGATCCCTTCACCCGTATTATCACTCCTAAGGTCTCCTTTTCATATGGCTTTTAGAATGCTCTTTACTAACATACGTTTGATATAAATTTAAATTTAAAAAAAATTCCAAATTCTATATATTTTTTTGAGTATGTCAATCAATATGGCTTCATTTCTTTAATTTACACCTTGCTTGACTATATACTTCAAATTTAAGCAATACAGAGTGGAAATTTAGTCTCATTGTTGTCTATTGCCTTTTCATGTGACTTACATGCAAAGTTAAATGAAATCTTGACTAACATGGACTTTTCTTTATCCACTCTTCTCAAATGATTAAAAAAGAGATCATGGAAGTATTGTTACATTATCAGGATTTTGGGTGTTTATTCTGGTTCGCGTTTTACTTTTTTCAGAATGAAAGAAATGAAGTTAGTGTACTTTTTAGGAAATTTTCTATTAAATTGTTTGGAAAACAATTTTCCAAACGCATTGCATTATTGTAGATATCTTTTGGAAACAAAAAAAAAAAAAAACAGCGAAATGCTTCCAAGCTAATTTTCTTAAATATGTTACAGGAATATCAGAGTTTCAGAATTGGCAGTGATGGAAATTTACAAGGAGTTGGCCTCTTTATAAATGTGGAACGTGGATCTGGGCATTTGGTAAATTGCGTTCATATAAAGAAACACGAAATTCATGCACCATTACTTGATCAGTTGATCTCACCCCATGATATGTGATTTTAAGTTACCAGATTGCTTTACGCTTAAAGTAATTCCCTTTTTGTAGGTTGTTATGCATTGTGTAGAAGGTGGCCCAGCTGATCGTGCTGGTATTCATGAAGGGGATGAGATAGTTGAGATCAATGGTGAGTAACAATCACATATTTGTTAGTTTTGTTTTTCATAACACTCATCCAAGCTTCTAAAGATTTGTTTTCCTTTCTTGGTGAAAAACTTGCAAGTTTGAAGTTTTTTATTATTTACTTATTCCTTTTTTGCTTTCTTTTATATAATTTTAGGAGAAAGGGTGGATGGCATTGATAGCGAAGCAGCAGCTCAGAAGCTTAGGGGAGTTGTTGGAACACATGTCTCCGTAAAATTACATAATGTAATGTCGATGTCTTCTACTGTTATGGCCTTTTTTCCATTAATACAATTGCCATTTCTCTAATGATAATCCATTAACAATGTCCATAAAATCATCATTATAATATTTTTTTTCCAGGATAGTGATCTGGAAAGCAGTTCTGGCTACAGAGAGGTATATATGTACACAACAGTATATGCACATAAAAATTAAAATTCCTGTGAAATGATTACAATACTATGTTTTTTTATATTGAAGGTCAATTTGCCTCGTGAGGTTATAAAACTTTCACCTATATCCAGCATGGTCATCCCTCATAAGACTCCAGATGGGCATTCAACAAAGACGGGATATGTCAAACTATCTGCATTTTCACAGGTATTTCTGAGATATTGATTGTTTACATATCATTCACATTGTAAATTGTAATCAATGATTATTTTCTTACATATAGTAGCACCTTTTTTTTGTTAATGTAATAGACTGCCGCTGCTGACATGAAAAACACAGTTCAAAAGATGGAGGATCAGGGGGTACAATCATATATACTTGATCTGCGAAATAATCCGGTACATTCATTTGATTCCCATTAAAGCAATAATGCTAGATGTTTGAGGATCTAATTTTCCTTTCTTTTTTATTCCCTTTTATTATTATTGGGCTTCATGTTTTCTAAATTTAGAAAACTTGGATCTGCAAAGGCTTCATCAAGTCTTTTTCCTTTTCATCATGAATTCTTCTTACAGGGAGGGCTGGTAAAAGCAGGCTTGGACGTGGCTCGGATTTGGTTAAATGGGAACGATACCCTTGTTAACACTATCGATAGAGATGGTCATATGGCCCCATTTAACATAGTTGGTGGCCACGCGTTAACCAATGATCCACTTGTTGTTCTTGTAAGTATTGTTCTTCTAAAAAAAAATATCTGTTTTCAACATAGCACAAGTGATATTAATAGTTTAATATAGAACTGAAAACCTGGGGCAGGGAAAAAACTTTGTATAGATTCACATTCTGAAGAACTTATCCAAAGAAGCTATAACTTTTATCTTGATGTTGTACAATTTACTCTTTTCCAATCTCTAACAGGTTAATGAAGGAAGTGCAAGCGCAAGTGAGATTTTAGCAGGGGCATTGCACGATAATGGCCGAGCTATTCTTGTTGGGCACAAAACTTATGGGAAAGGAAAAATTCAGGTAGTTCCATCTTTGACTCTGACACTGTTTTTAGCTCAAGGACCCGTCATGGAAAATAAAAAATTTGATAAATGTAAAAGAAAACTCTCCATGTAAAATGTATCGTAGCCAAACTTTTCTGTAATTTGTTATTTATGGGACAGTGCTTTTTTAGCCGAAACAACCCACTCTGATCTATCATGTTTCTATTTGCTTTTTTGGCTTTTACCTGGGTTACTATTCAACATTTTATGCCCACGTATTTTGCTTTTTGAGGTGAAAAAGCTAGAGATTTCGAGTTAGACCCATCTAGTGTTTGTCTGGGTTGATAAAAGCTCTATTTTTTCCCTTAACTATAAAACAAAACAAAAGTAAATGAATTTATAATGTACTACATGGCTATGTGATGGTGCAGAGTGTGACGGAGCTTCACGATGGATCGGCATTGTTTGTTACAGTGGCAAAGTACTTATCTCCAGCATTACATGACATAGACCAAGTTGGTATAACCCCTGATATACAATGTACCACTCAGGTCATGCTCAATAACTTGACCTCCCCTTTGGAAGCCGATTCGTGCATTATGGTGGCTGAGCATGAGCTAGACATTCAAGACTCTAACCAAGGTTCTGCTTCCTGATACATTTATATGTATATGGCTGTCATACATTGAGCGAAAATTTCTGGGTGATTATTATGATGGTTGTTTGTGACCTTTCTATGACCGATGGGAATGAATGTCGCCATTGATTGTAAATTGTGATTCTAATTTGTATCCTAAGTCAGTGTGTGTACATAACAAAACATGAAAGTATATATTTGTTTCTTGGTTGCACATGGACTATTGAAGATTCACTCATAGCCTTTTAAATCTGTGTTACCTAAGGGTCTTTGGGAAGGGTACACAGTACGATTTCTTGGGTTCGTTAAAGCCGTACTGTTTTAAGGTTTACCAGTTTATTATTTATGAATTATTTTGAAAAGACGAGCATGAGAATTGATATTATTGTAAGTTATTAAGTCGATCTTCTAAGTTCTTGTGGTGCTTAAGATCCTCCCTTTTCTGTCGATGCCGGGAGATTATCACGTTTCATATGTAACTCGATCCAATGAAAAATTATAAGCATATTCCGAAAAGTTTTCTGAAAATTGTATGACATACAAACCAGAAAGAAATCTTTAGAACTTCTTCTACTAAAGCTTAGAGTATGAGAGGTGCATTTTAAAAATGAGTATCAGGACAAAAGGTCCGATAAATTTTGTTCGGAGAACAAGGTGATACCTTTTCGGATTAGCATGTGTCATTATCTAACAAGTTATTTCTTTTTTAGAAAATCCTAGTATGTTATTTGAGGAATTAAAGATCACCCACCTGATTGTTTTTAGTGAGAAATTGACCAATACAATGTACTGAAATAAACAATGGGGTATGGAGCCATATGCATGCTAACATGAGACTTTCATGTGCTCTGAAGCTGTAAATGGAAAAATAAGTCCAACAAATTGGTCCTTTTGTTGTTTGAAAATTGGTTTGATAATGAGGAATGCATCCACTTATTGCAGTAGTATTCATTAGGAAGTGACAATTTTGTCCTCCGTTCATATTTTAAGTGCTGCAAAGGAATAGAACGGTTCTTACTCAAATTGGTGTTCAGCTCGTTAGACACTCAACTCATGTTTGTTCATTTATTAATGAATCAGGCCTGAACAAAATTATGAGAATCGTGTCCAGGCTCAGACTCGTTTAATTATTTAATAGGCTTCATTTAATTTTATTTTATTTTCATATATATTCTCATGCATATATATGTAAAAAAATATATAAGCTATAATGTTGATGATAGATAAATACTTTTCATTTATATAATATTATTTTTTAAAAAACTAAATTAGTTTTTGTTAAAACTTACCGTAGTTATTTGTAATATTAATTATCTTAGCTTTAATTTTACTTAAAGCAAAAAAGGTTTTTCAAGCAAAACTATATTTGCTCAACATGCCTAAAAACGTGTTTTACTTCATTCGTGAACAGGTTCGGTTCGAGCTTGCGTGTAGTGAAACTAACTTGGATTTACTAAGATCAAGCTATGTGACCAATGAAAAGGAACCTAATTGGCATGTATTAGCATGCTTGTGCTAGCATTCGTTTGGTTAGCGAATTGACACTTCGAATGAACGTTTGTGGGCACCGTTGGCTAATGTTTGGTGTGTAGGAGCGTCAAGAAATTAGAGTTTGATATGGTTCAAGCTTTGGGCAGGTTTGGAGTAAGGAAACACGTTCGATATGGTTTGAACGGACTGCTAGTGTTGAGTCATGACAACAGACTGTTTTGATTCGAATGGTGGACAGTTTGATGGCAATGCGGATCGATTATGTGGATCGGAGTGGGCTGTTTGGTTGGGACGGGTTCTAGCTGCTGTATAAGTGTTCTATTGAAGGTTAGAGTCTCTTAAAAAGGACGGGAACGGTTACTAATGTGCTGGAGCAGTTCCAAACTGCATTGTAACTGCTTTGGACAGTTTATTTCCCTGTATTTCTGTCTTGTAACTGCCATGTATGTATTATAAATACATGCTCAGGTTGTATTTCGTTTATAGAGTCTATTTTGGGAGAGAAAAGTCTGTAAACGAGTCCTTGTAATTATGTACGGAATTATAATTTAAAGGTTGGCCAATTGGCTGTAATTTCGGTGTTCGTTTACTTGTCTATGTTGCTGCGTTTTCTGTCACAAAAACCAGCTCTGTTTTGGTGTTGAAACGGGCTGCGTTTGAGAGCGATACACGAGTGTTGTGAGTGAAACACGAGTGTACGTGAGTGTTGGTTTGGCTGAGCGAGTCGGGCAGCGATCAATCCCCTGTTCGTGCCATCACGAGGTCTATTTTCTGGAGCGAAAAACAGTCCCGTGACAGCGTGGAAGGAGACAAGAAACGTTCTGGATCAATATGTTATATATATTTGTTGTGTTTATTGTAATATTATTACAACTGACCCAGTTAATTGTGTGATGGTTAGATTATTGCTAATTTTATTAATGTGAGTTGTAAAATATAGGTTAAGGGTGATTATATGTGGATCTATACGAGGACACGTGTTGATATCATAGTTTCAAATTTATTTCAATTTAATATAAATATCGGTGATTGTAATAGTTTAAGTATTTATGATAATATAAAAACAGTATTTTTACTAGTCCGATTCTCATTTTAATTCCGACTTAATTCCTTTAAAAACATTGAATTTCACTCAAATATCTCACAAATTGGTATCAGAGCATTAGATCCGGCATACAATGAATAATGTATACAAATGTAACGGTGGCAATTTTATGTGATTTTGAAGTTTTTTTTTCATCCGGAAATAAAAGGTGTAAGCTTAACATAAATTAATATATATATATATATCATACTATTAATATAAGCAAATTCAAGAAAAGTTGAGTCTATCCAATTTTTCAAAAAATACACTCCCACTATTTTAATAATTATCAATGTAACTAATCGAATTAATTAACAATTTGTCCTCACTATATTTTCCTAATTACGGATGTAGCATAAATTAATTAACATTTCGTTTTAATCTGCATAACTATAATAAATGATAGCAAATTTGAATATTATGTTCAAAATTAAATATATTACAATATTTTTGTCATTATATGTCTTACACGCACACGTATGTAGCTTTTACTAGTATATATACAGGGAAAGGGTCAACCCACACTTAAATATACATCACATTTCAAATCTCAATATATTTTAAAATAATGACTAAGATTGAGCAATTAAATCAAATCAAATAAGCTCACAACATCCAATAATATGTTATTATCTTACAAAACATCCCGTAGAACCTCCGAAAGAACAAATTTATATAAACCCTCTTGTAGAGTCTTCGTCTGGTCAATTTTTTTCATGAATCCTTATTTTTTAATTGGTTTTTCTTTAAAAACGAATACACACTTCAACATTATTCGTGTATACAAACTTCACAAAATCATATAGTTTGGATATTTTAAAAATGAATATTTGAGATTTGGTGTAAATTTATGTATTGATTTAAGTGTTGGTGGATCCTTCCCCATATATATATACTAGTAAAAGTTATCCACACGTTGTGTGTGATACGTGTAATGACATAAATTTCGTAATATATTTTATTTTGAACATAATATTCAGATTTGATATCATTTATTGTAGTTATGCAGGTTAAAACGAATTGTTAAATAATTTAGGATACATCCGTAATTAGGAAAATATAGTGAGGACAATTTGTTAATTAATTAGATTAGATACATTGGTAATTATTAAAATAGAGTGATGGTATTTTTGAAAAAATTTGACAGTATCAACTTTTCTTAAATTTACTTATATTACTTAGTACATATATTTACACGTGTTTCTTCAAATTATATGAGCTTAACATACACCGAGATACAATTAGTGTGAGAGATGACTGAGAACGTTGGCTTTGTTTAGCTTAATATTTCTTAGAAACACTTGATAAACTTAAAAGACTACAAATGTTGATACAAAATAAGCCACCATTATCTTTCAAAACATCTTCTCTACCATTAACAGCATGTTCTAATGACTATTTAATAGTAAATCAAATTTATTCATATTTGACAAAACACATATTCTTGCCCAGGCCAGAACCCTAAGGAGTAGTCATGCGAATGTGTTAACAACAAGTTCTAACAACTATTTAATAATAAACCATGCCAGTGTACAATATTCGCATTAACAGTTTGATATTCACGCTTCAAAAGTCAAAAGTAAAATTTATTCTCAACTTACTTTCTTTGCAAAGTCCCCTGAAAAACTACACAATGATGTTTTGTTTTTAAGAGAGATAGGCTCGGAGAGAATGAGACTCTAAATACTTTGGTTGGAAACATTGTGTAAACTTTCATTAGGATTTCCCCATTCATGTTTATTAACCAAACCGAAGTCATCTCTTCCACTATGTTTACCGCAATAAACAAGCATATCGTCTTGCCACTTATCAACCTACTCCCAATTTCCATACATTACGATCGGTTGACAAGAAACTTCTGATTTTATACCTATTATTTTGGTCCAGGAGTCTTTAATGCGATAATCTTTCATGACCAACATCTTAAAAAACTTGTCTTCAACGAGACCAAAAGCCAAAAGGTTATTTAATATACCCAAACAAACGTCATCAACTTTTATCGGTCTTATTTCGTTAGTTTCACCATCACTTTCAAAACTTAACGGATCTGATAGGGTATTGTATTTGGACGTAGCAAAATCAAATGTGCCAATCGAGTTGTAATAATCCGTTTTGGTCAAAAGCATATGGTATTTTCCATTGAGAAAGGGGTCTGGGTACCTCTCGCCAGAAGAAAATTGATTCGCGTAATTCAAATCATCGGGAATTTTCAAGATAAAAATACAGTTTTTAAAATTACAAAGCTGATCACGAATTAAGTTGGATTGGGAATGAACATGAGATAAAGTTGGATTGTGTTATCTTTAACGATATTTTTAACATATATAAAATTAACACGCACTTTAACACATCTAATGGGAGATAAAATTAGATTGTTAGCTAACATTTTTAGTTAACAATAAAGATAACAACAATATTGTAGACGCTATAATTGTATTAAATTCGGGTTGTTTGTTACGAATTTAAAGCAAGAGATCAAGTATGTGGTAAAGTTACAAAAGCCGAATAATCTCTAGCATATAAACTTGCTAAATGGGTAGATGGAAAATATATCTTGACTGCATAATCCAAAAGAAAAGTGAAAACGATGAAGCAAATGTAGAATTCTGTTGCATTTAGACAATCTGGATAGTCCATATATGGTGAGTTCACTTCATTTCGTCTTATCCCGAGTTTCAAAAATTTGATTTCTTATCAATATTAATTTGCAAACATTTTGGAGATTCATAAAAAGTTGTAATCATGAGGACTTTGGATAAGTATCAAGTATTCGATCATGAAAAAAAAATTCAAACAAAAAATCAAATTGAGGCTATGGTGCTTCGATTTCTTGAGAAGCGGAACTATTTGTATGAGATCGATTTAATGATTTACTTGAATTAGCTCTTAAATTGATTATTTACTTAAATTTTATGAATAAAAATCCCAATGTATTATTTGACATTACTTGCTTATCTTTTAAATTGATTATTTGCAATAAGATGTAAATGAAGGTGGATTCCGGCGAGTCCGTGTAAGAGAATGTGTAAAGAAAAGCTTATATATGTATCATCACCCCTATTGGTATCTTAGGTGTAAGATAGTGAAAGTCGACATCTAACGTATGGTGTAACTATTTCAGTAATGTTATTGGAGTATAATACTCTCCTAAATAATAGATAATAGATCATTATTTTATTTTTGGGATGATCTAAATAATTGATCACTCTACTCTTTTATTAAAAGAACGATAAATTAACAAAACATACTACTTTTGAACTAAATTACCAAAAACATACTCTTACAACTTTAACTATCAAAAACATACCAAATAAATTTAAATTTAATTCTGTTTATTATTTTTTTTATCTATCTCTCATCTTACTCTCTCTTTATCATTCATTCTTCATTCTCACCAATTCTTCTATGTATCTCTTCATTCTTATCAGTTTTTATCTTTATCTCTCCCTGATCTTACTCTCTCTGTCATCCATTCTTGTATATATCTTTCTTTAATATCTCTCTCCCTTCCTCCATCACGAAAACCCGCCACTAACTACCGAACACCATCTAAATTATATGGATATCCATATACATATAAATAGATATATATACATACGTAATACACAAATATTACACTATTTGATACCCCGTAATATATGAAAAATATATGGAATTGGTGAGATTATTTTCTATTTATTGAGTTTTGAGATTATTGTAAACATTGTGGGTTTCAAGTTGAAAGAGAAGAATCCATATGTACAATATTGAGAGAAATTCATATGTAGGGTATGAAGTTTTGAAATTATGGTATGAAATTTTGAAATTAGGATATGAAATTTTAAAATTAGAGTATGAAGTTTTAAAATTAGGGTATGAAATTTTAAAATTAGAGTATGAAGTTTTGAAATTAGGGTATGAAGTTTTTGAAATTAGAGTATGAAATTTTGAAATTAGGGTATGAAGTTTTAAAATTAGGGTATGACGTTTTATAATTATCATATGCATATTTTGTAAGTTTTTAATCATTTTTAGAGAGAGATGAGTGATTAGCACGTGTTAGAAAGAGGTGCGATTATCGTGTGTTAGAGAGAGGGGTGCGATTAGAGAGAGACAGAGTTGCGGTTAGAGAGATATGTTAGATTATGGTTTGATTAGAATTAGAAAAATAATAAGTATATATAGGTATGTTTTTGATAATTTGAGGGTATGTTTTTGGTAATATAATAGAGGTAGTGTATGTTTTTGTTAATTGTCCCCTAAAAGAATATTGTTAAAATTATCATTACCCTTTACACTTCAAACACAATAATATTGTTATTGGAGTTATGATATGATATTTTTGTCTTTTTATATGGATATTATTGTAATTATATTTACATTCTCTTAAGTTTCACCATTCTCCAAACATATCAATTATAAAGAGACCAAGTGAGTATCATATGAAATCCAATTTGTAAATTTGTAAAGCAATATCTTATAGAATAACTATTTTGGAAACGTATCTTAAATAATAAAGTCTTCAAGAATATATTTTAAAAAAATGAAATTAAAGTAAAAAAGAGATCGAGTTCTAACCCGATAAACCTCAACCGAATTCTGCTTGGGCAAGTTTTACTTTTAATTTTTTACATAATTATTTCGTAAATGACTAAATTGCCCCTCATGTTAATGCTAGTTAATCACGTGACCGCACGTGCACACCTTTCTGTTGCTGAATTAACGGAGAGGATACCAGACCGTTAAAAACTATAATTTTTGGGTACAAAACGGTAAAAATGTAAATAGAGGGTACTAAATGAAAACGATGTGTAAATAAATGACACTAAAACATAAAATAAAATAAAAACCCCAAACAATAACAGAACATAAGTATTCATGTCAAATTAATTTTGTAACTCTTATTTTATATATAATATTCATAAATATTACCCTCAAAGGTACTAAAAAAAATCTCTGAATTTAAAGTTAATACATAAGACTATATAATATATATATATAGATAGATATTTTTAAATATTTTTTTTAGTTTCGATCGAGATCAGGTACCCGGTAGTATTTAATACTACACCCGAACCCAAAAGTTTTGGGTTGGGTTCTTCGAATCAGGATTCTTTCGGGTTGTAACCAGTCGGATATTAGGATCGGGTCGGGGAACCGAATTTTTTCTCGGCCCCAAAAAAATGTATGAAAATACGAAGATATTTTCTCCCACATATATGTAACTTCAAGAGTTGATGTTTATTTATTTAAAAAAATGATGGTTTAGTACATATTTGTTGACTTATTTATGAAAACAACATAGTCTAAATATGTATTAAATTTTAGTACATAGCACCAAAAATAACCCCATTATTACCCTTAAATTAACTAACTCCTGAATTTTAACACTACATTAAAATGTTCCTTAACACCCCATTTTTTGATGATTTTACTATTACTTGTTAGTTAAATCAATAAGTTTTTTTTGTTATTTCCTTGATTTACAAATTTCTCGCTTGTTGCTGCCTAAATTTTGTTTCTTTGGTGTTATTTGATGTTATGTAATTTCGTTGCATGATAGTTTTTTTTGTGTGTTATTAAGCTTTTAATTTGATGTTCGATGCTCTTTATCCTAATTTTGTTATGTGATACTTTCTTATGAATATTAACTTTTTAATTTGATGTTCGATGCTCTTAGATGCTTTATATTTTAATTTCGATGCGTGATACTTTCTTTTTTGGTGCTACAAAGGTTAACCTTTTAATTTGATGTTCGATACTCGTCGATGCTCTATATATATATTTTTTCATTCGATGTTTTATAATTATTTTGATTTGTTTTTAAAAAAATTATGATTTGATCCTCTTTGTTGCTATCTAAACGTTGTTTGAGTTCATTTGACGCTATCCATTTTTCCTCTCAAATTATATTTTACAAAATAATTTAAATTAAAAATGCTCATATTTAAGAAGTAAAAATAATAGTAGATAATTGAGAGAGGGGTTTAAATCAGATATGTTTGAGTGAAAGAAATTTAGGGAAGGATATTTTAGTCTTTTGAAATCTCATGTGTAGTAAATTTTAAACAAAAAATAAATAATTGTGTTTCTTAACATTAAAACCGTAGCATCATAGAAAAACTAAATAATTGTGTCCCGCTATGCGCAGGTTAATTCTAACATTTTATTTTAGGTGATATATCGTACCGTAACTCATAAATAAAATATATATAAGTATTCACTAAAAAAAATACTCAAATAGCGACGAGATTAATGACGGTATTTTTTGTTACGAGCTTATTAGCGACGGTTTTTGTGACAGGTTTGTGACAGTTTAGTCAATTTGCGACAGATTTGTGACAGATTTTTAGATTAGTGACAGCTTTTAACTATTAATAAATCAAACATTATTTTATAGTGATTAAGAAATAGTTTATTTCTAGTTATTACATTAATTAATCTTACACTTCTATATTTCATTCCAATAGTTTTTGTAATGTAATCAATTATCAAGAAATAAAAGGAAAAGCTTAAGAACCAAAGGATAAAATCAACGGGGATTAATTAATAAATGAACTACAAAAAATATTTCAGTTTTATTCCACATACACTAGTAGACATAATAGATTAAAACATGCACGACACTATATGGACACTTACACGAGGTTTGAAAAATTAGTCCCCTCTCCATGTGAAGTCCTTATTTCCCGTACTCACACAGTCACACTTATATAACTAACATACTATTATTACATAATCAATTTTTGTCACGGTCAGTAATGTCTTCAAGTAAATAATATGAAGATCACCCAATGAATACAAATTATTAAAAAAGAAAGATATATAATATTGTTGACTATATTATGACTCTCTGATCAATCGATTTCCGGTGCCAGATCAGCAAAAGCTCCAAAGCCGAATATCACTTTCTTCATAACTATCTTGGCTAGAAAATGAATACAAAAATTCCCCATTGAGCATATTTTCATTAATGTAACTTGGGCTATCAAAGTTGTACCAATATGGGTCATTAAAAGATGAAATAAATGAATGATCATCCTCAATTGGAAACGAAATATTTTCCATAGATGATGTGGCAGGGGATGACGGAAGCGGTGACATGGCGGTCGAGGATGCCTCCATGAAGCTGTTAGCGGCTGCAGAGGCAATTTTTTGGATAGATTTAGGGGACAATATTGTACCACAATAGTTGTATCTATTTTCCGAGTTTGGGAAGTTTAGTTTAGCTGAGGCGCCCTTAAGGCACAAAAGGGCGGCGTCGTAGGCCCTCGCAGCTGCCTCGGGGGTCGAATAAGAACCTAACCATATTCTAGTTTTTTGATTAGGTGCCCTTATCTCGGATACCCATGAACCCCAACTCCTCATTCTCACACCTTTGTACTTGTTTTTCTTCAATGACGGTGATAAAAATGGAGTGCTATTTGGCTCTTGTTGGACCATATTTGGCTCACACTTGAGTGACTTCACCATTGATATAAGTGTGTTTGTGTAGATGTTGGTTTTGAATGTGTACTTTTTTTGTGTGTTTGCTAATTGCTCTATGTAGGATTGGGTTTGAGATGGCAAGTGGTCGTATTTATAGATAACTTGTGTAGGTTTTAGTTAAGGAATTATTTACTAAGATTCTAGTGGTAACATGAAATGCCTGACAGATGTTTTCCAGGTTTTATTTGTCATAGAATAATGACATGCTAGTATATGAAATTGACTACTTTATCCTATTTCTTTTCCCAAGCTTTGTTAAATTCGACCCGCGGTTTTCTTCTTCCCCATACTATCCGAAACATGCATATAATTTTAGTGCCAAAATAGAAAAATATTGTATATCATTCCAAATTCTAAAAATAAATAAATACGATCCTAAAACTTTTCATTTCATGTTGCAAATTAATATAAGGTGTATTTTAAAACAAAACTTGTATCGACCAATTCGTAATTAGTCAATATGTTATATGTACATCTGTGTCAACGAATAGAGTATATTAGGAATAAATATACTAATTAGCACATAGATTTTGAGTAGTTATAAACATAGTATGGAGACAAAAGAAAGGGTATATATATATATATATGTCTTTCTGAATTCAGTATAATATCAGTGAAAATCCGTAATTTTAGATGGTTGAATTAATCTAGTTAAAAGGTTCCGTTCGTATATGCAATCTTGATATTCACTGATGTGCTCATGTTGCCTCATATATTATCAACTATCGACTCTTTTTAAAAGTAGGAGCAAGTTGAGACGAAATCGAACATTTTGTACATATATCCAAAACAGTACATGCATATATATATATATATATGCATGAAACATGAATAATAAACTGTATGGTATTATGGCGTACCATTCCTAAAAAAAATTAGTTTATATATCTTAAAAACTCTTTTTTATATTATACTGATTTACTTTTAGTGTTATGTATATGATCATGTCAGAAATATATATACTTTGCGATGAAAGTAAGTTCGATCAACCAGATATGTTTAATGCACAGGTCATTTTTACAAATGTGCTAGAGGTAGGGTAAAAGATAAAATCCGGAACACCCGACGAAGTCGTGCCCAACCACTAGCAGAGCCGGCCTTAAGGTACCCTTAGAGCCAATTCACCTAAGCATTAAATTTGGGTTTCGGTTCTCTAAAATGCTGAAGACGCCAATGACCACTAGCCGGAGGATCATACAGAGAAGGAGGGGAATCCCGTTGTGTAATACTACTATACTAGTATTAAAATCCAGTAGGAAGACCATAGGATTCTAAAGGAAACTTCCAGGATATAAGAGGAAGGAGTGTGCAAAAATTATATAGAAAATGGAATACAATATTATTCCCTATAGTTCAGGAATAGGTTTATTTGGTCCTATCGAATCAATTTAAACACTAATATTATAAATAATGCAGGGGTCATAACGAGCCAAAAATGATCATTGTTCATTTTGAGTTTGTTTGTTTTTCAGCTTTCTCGATTTCGTTTCGCGTAGTTGATAATTAAACTATTGTTTGCGTTCTGATCATGAAAAATTAAAAAGTTTGGGTCGTGTTCATTTTGGCACATGAAATTATTTAACGTATAGAGGTTTAACATAATGTTTGTTTTAGATAGTTTCGGATAGATGAACGATTTCATTTCATTATAACCCATGTATATGGACAAGGGACATAAGTAATTTTTCATATTCTAAAAGGATGACGGTAGTCGTTGTAACGCTTACCGATTCGTTTTAAATTTCAAAACATTCTAATTTATGTAATTTATTTTCCTCAACGCATTCTAATTTATGTAACTTTATACTTTTAGAGGACTTCCAACTATTGAAGTTGTTATTATCGAAGTAGAATTAATACGGGAAAAGAAAACGCGCCAAAATGAATTTCTTTTGAAGTCTTACAAATATAAATAAAGGAAAACTCAAAGAACCAAGTAAATGAAAAAAAGTGGTTTTCTGAAGACGAATTTGGCTGTGGGACTGTGGCTAATGTTACAACAATGAAATGACCACTCTTAAATATTAGAACCATTGATGTAGTAATGTAAAACTAGTGAACCAAATATCTTCGAGAACAAACTTTGGGAACCATTGCTGTTTTATTCACGAAGATGGTGACTTGTAAAAGTTTCAGAAATACACATAACCCAAATATTATTTTCATTTTTTCTAAAAAGAAAAAAGGTTTTTACAACTCTCAAAACGCGGATAAAAACAGTACATTATCCGTAAACAGCTGGAGCTTCTCTGTATATCAACCCAAACCGCGTTATTTCTAATATATCTTTAATTGTCTCTTTCTTTACACTCTCGATCAAGGTACTATATGGTGATGTATTCTACTCTAGACACGTAACTATAATGTAAAAAGTTGTGCTTTTGGACTTGAAAAATTAAATTAAATTAAATTAAATTACAAAATGGATTTACAAGTAGGGATATGCAGTACAACTGTTTGAGTCACAATATTTGACCTTATTTTGGGTTGTTTCCTGAGTTTTTGTTTATACTTAAGTAAAAACCATGACAATTGACAAGAGTAGAACTTGCTAAATGATATAATAAGCTAACACTAAAAAAAAATAAAAAATTGTATAAATAGTGACGGGATTAGTGACATCTTTTTTTTTGTCGAGCCTCTTTACCAACGGTTTTTGTGATAGCTTTGCGACAGTTTAATAGATTTGTGACAACCTTTCAAATTAGTGACAGTTTTCGATTTTTACTAAATCAATATTATTTTATAGTGTTAAATGAATGTTAATAGAGCATTTTCTTTTCTAGATACAACGGAAATTGCTAATAGAGTAGTTGCTAAATTATATAGTCTAACATGCTGAAATGAATGCTACTAGACTAGAGTAGTGAATTTAACTACAATATACGATTACGGAACCTTTTTTGGAGGGTTACTATGACGAAACTTACAAGAATGTAAATAGAAGTGGATGATTTGTTTTTGTTTTCCAAAAAATGGGGAAGAATTGATAACTGATATATATTAATGGTGAAAAATTAATTTTCATCAAATTTCGCTTAAACGGGAGACTGCGTACTCTCTACTAGATATTTCCCGTTCAGCATATATAGTTGATTCTATTTTTTTTTTGAAAAAAATCGATAATTAAAAAAATGAAGCTTCGTGGCTTGTTCTGCTGAACTTTGGTGTTACTAGTACTATTTGGTATGAACATATCAAATCCATCCAACCTGTCTATATATCGTACATGTACATAAAGATATATCTTGTAATTAAAGCTTTTCCGTACTTAATTTTTTTGTAAGGAAGTCGTAGTACTTAATTGTGCATCTGTACTGAAGGGCCTCAGCCAGCTTATTGTAGGACCTTCTTCCAAATGATCATGATAAAGGACTCAAGAGTCAAGCCATCTAAATTTTACTAAGAATATAGAGAACAATAATAGGGTTTTCTAATTACAAAAATACATTTTTCTTTCTGTAAATGGCTAATTTGGGTTCAAAACTTCTTTACAGGTTCAAGTACTAACATAACTTCGTTCAATCACATCTTGATTTTAAAAAGGCGTAAAACATTTTATAATGTCTTTATGCAAGTGATTCACATGTAAGAAATGGCTGACTTCAGGTTTAAGAATGCAAAAGCTATATGGTATTTCCATGTAAATTAATCACTGTTTCATTCGAGCCGTGTTCCATTCCCATGGAAATCGCAATAGCATCGTGCTTTTAAATATAAATCAAGTCAAATAGGCATTGCATTTTCAGAAGAGAAATATTTAAGGAACTATGTGGGCGCCATGATATACGGACTATACAGTGGCTTAAGTCAGCTACCGTGTTTCCGAGATAACTCAGAAAAATATATGATTTACGGTAGATATATTTGAATCAGAAATATATGATGCATGAGATTGTGTTTCTTTCTATGAACTTGTAGGCTCTACATGCTCATTAACCCAGTCCTCCAGCTTCGGGAAAATACATTTAAATACACACACTGATGTAAAGCTAGGAAAATAATGGAAATAACTGTGAAGTTAACTCAACGAGACAAAAGGAAGGGAGTTAGCGTTTTCTTACAACAATACAAAGGATACATGTTGGATAATAGGAGTACTTACTTAAGGACTATTCAACTTCTTTTCAGTAATTTTGACTTTCGAGGTCTATTCTGTTTGTTCAATATAGACATTTTGGTCCCGTAACTATATCAGAGTTTAATTTACCACTAATCAAATATATGAAATCATTGATTAGATTACATCCTATCCTGCAACTAATCAAGATAAACAATTGGCTATGCAAACAAAATGCCATCATATTCGTGAATATTCGCTTTATTGTAATAGAAAAACGCTTCAAAACATTGTTTTTGATCTCCGATATGTTATTCTAAAGCTATTATATTATAGAAAAAAATCCCAGGCACATAAAAGTCCCAATATTGACCACTCTTCTTGAGTGGTCTCCTCTCAATGCAGGACGAAACTGATCAACATAGTAGATTTAGATAAAATATTAAGAGGCCAACAAATAAGGAAGTGGTATTATTCTACACAACCACTACTAATGAAAAATGCTGGGAATGAAAAGACAGAGAAAACTCTCCTTGAAACAACCATTAATGATATATTTAAAAATAGTTTTGTCGAAAGATTGTAGAAATCTTTTCATGGCATAGTCTTATCCTTAAGTTTTCCTTATACTCTAGAAGAATTCAACGTATAGGATCTTACCATCATTACGTTTTTACAATCTTTAAATATGTTAATTTTTTCTATATTACTTCCAGGTAGCAAAATCTTAATAAGCTGGAAGTGTTGAACAATGTCCTGATCAACTACTTGTGCATTATTGAGTAGTTGATTAAAGAGAGACGTTTTTTTTCTGCAACTAATGTTATATAAATATATATAGCCTAAAAAATTTCTGATCAGAGCACAGAAGACATAAAGAGGCCAGCACAGAATCTTCCGCAATGTTTGTACTGCTACTTGAGAGTACAATTCTTAGTCGATTATGCATAATAGCTGAAGCATCATGAGTCGCAGATCAAAGATGCAACCAAATTAAAGGATGCAACAAACTGACAAACGCGAAGAAGGCTTTTTTTTATTTTAATATTAGAATGTAAAGAGAAGGATGATAGTGCAATACCAAAGATATGCGTGTTTAGTGTTGGTTTTGGTACTATTTCGAATAGGATAATTGAAAGGACAATAAAGTAAAAGACAGGAACGCAATGGAAATAACACTTTATTTCTCACAATTGGAATATGAATTACAATTCCTGACTCGTACAGAATTTAAATTAAACTGCTGGACTGGTTTGACAATAATACAAACTGCCGGACTGTTTTGATAATAAAACAAACTGCCGGACTGGTTTGACAATAAAACAAACTGCAGGACTGGTTTGACAATATAAAAACTGCCGGACTGTTTTAACAAACTGCCGGACTGGTTTTAACAAATAAAAAACTGCAGGACTGTTTTGACAATATAAAAACTGCCGGACTGTTTTGACAAACTGCCGGACTGGTTTTAACAAATAAAAAACTGCCAGACTGTTTTGTAAATAAAACAAACTGCCGGACTGTTTTAACAAAAAAGAAACTGTCGGACTGTTTTAAACAAACTGCCGGACTGTTTTAACAAATAAAAAACTGCCGGACTGGTTTTAAACAAACTGTCGGACTGGTTTTAACAAATAAAAAACTGCCGGACTGTTTTGTAAATAAAACAAACTGGACTGGTTTTAACAAATAAAAAACTGCCCGGACTGTTATTAAATAAACTGCCCGGACTGTTATGTAAATACTGGAAATTAAAGTACAGGAAAGTAAATTACAGAATAGGAAAGACTGAAATGTAAATTACAGAAACTAAAGGTACTGGAAAGAAAAATACAGAAGGGAAACAGTACTGAAATTAAATGGACAGAATAATAAAGGACTGAAAAATAAATAACAGAAATTAAAAGAAGAGGCAACTGCTGAGCAGTTTTCCTTAAACAATATTTCCCGAACCACCTTTAAAGGTTTCTGGTTTCGGGACTTTGTTCCCAAGGTACAACTTCTATCTCAGAGTGGCTCGTATGGAAACCGGCACCGAACCACAGGTCGAGCTGTTGGTGGTGCGGTTCTCTCTCACTAAGTGTATGCTTATGCTGTGAGTTGTGTGTATGGAGGTGTGTCCAAATGAGAGGGGGAGGGCTGCCTTTTATAGGCTCTAATGAAACCGCAGCCATAAATGTTGGCCTTTAATTCTGGGAGTTACACCCCCAGAATCCGCTCAATCAATTCTGAAACCGCAGCATTTAATCTCATTCATTGCTGGAGCGTTTCTGATTGCTGGAAACTCTAGGGACTGCTTTGTATTTTATACAAAACTCCCTATTCGGGTTTGGACCCAAGACCCGAGACCCGAGACATTCCCCAAATCCCAAATCCCAAGCCCAAGCCCAATACACACTAATACTCTTAGGTGTATGTGGACATGTTAGTTTAATAACTACATGGGTTGGTATGGTATATATTGTAAAATTAACTCTTAATCTTCCAATATGGGATTATACTAAATGGTTTTCCTTTACCATTTCGGTTTTTCCAGATTTGAGCTTTCGAGGCACCAACTTTGAAGCCACTTTGTATTCACACCCATTCTCCGAATAGGTCATGTGATATACCGTTACGAAGCTCGTCACACGGGCTACTCAACCACGTTGAGTTCGGTATAAACAACTCAGCGCTGTTACACGAAATAATGACTCGAAGTTGGTCCAGTGACCATTCAGAAACACCCATGTTTTCACATGTTTTTCCAACAATCCCCCACATGAATGCAATTGGCTGAAAATAAAATGCTCCTAAATGCATACGAGAGAACCGCAAGAGTTCACTGCATAAGGACAGGTAGCGCGCGCCTTGAACCTGCCGTAGTGACGTAAAATCTGATATGCTACTATTGGGTAGCCTTTAAGCCTTGAACCCTTTAGCGTTTGTGCATACCAGGGTAATGCGCACACAGTGTCCTCTCTACACCACTTACTAAGCCCTTTGGTTGTTGTCCATATTTGGCCGTGGACTGCCTTGGCAAAATTCAACCGAGTGCTCTAGTGATTTAGCCCATGGCTCATCACATAGTATCGGCCATACACACTCGTCATAGGTGATGTCAAGTCAAGGGTGTCCTGACTCACCCCTCTCGATCTTCGAGATACTTGTTTTCATTAAGAGCCTCATGCTCACCCTTAAGATGGTCTAGGTCTATCACTCTTTCATCCTAGAAATGGGCTGGGAACTTAAGTTCCCGAGTGCTTTGTTCGGTCACCCCCACAGTTCGGTTTTCCCATTGAACCCGAGGCTGGAGAATCCAGTTCGGGTTGGGTTGCCTCTGAGGAGGTTTCCAGTTTGATGGGCTTCAACCCCATTCCCCTCGATGAAACTTCAACTCCTACCTGAGTTAAGCCTTTTGTAAATGGATCCGCTATATTGTCTTTAGATCTCACAAAATCTAATGACATCACACCGTTAGCTAACAATTCTCTTACGGATTTATGTCTCCGACGAATATGTCGGGACTTTCCATTATACATATGATCCTGCGCCCGTCCAATAGCCGACTGACTATCGCAGTGCATGCTTATTGCTGGGACAGGTTTCGGCCACATTGGAATTCCTTCCAGAAAGCTTCTCAGCCAATCAGCCTCTTCTGTTGCTAGATCCAATGCTATGAACTCGGATTCCATAGTTGATCTAGCTATGCACGTCTGCTTGGATGATCTCCATGAGACAGCTGCTCCTCCCATCACGAACACATATCCGCTAGTGGATCGTGTACTGTTGGAATCCGAGATCCAGTTTGCATCAGAATACCCTTCCAGTACAGCTGGATATCTGGTATAATGCAACCCTCGGTCTGCTGTGTATCTCATGTATCTGAGAAGTCTCATGATGGCCTTCCAGTGTTCCTCATTGGGATTACTGGTGTACCTACTTAGTCTACTCACTGAGTTGGCTATGTCTGGTCTAGTACAGTTCATGACGTACATCAGACTGCCTATTATTCGAGAATATTCCAATTGTCTCACACTCTCCCCAAAATTCTTTTTCAGGGTGGTTGAGATCTCTATCGGAGTTCTGGATGTAGCTCTACTATCTTTATCAAATTTGTCAAGCATCTGCTTGACATAGTGAGTTTGAGATAGCGCATATCCGTCTGATGTCTTGGTAATTTTCATACCAAGTATTACATCAGCGACACCCAAGTCCTTCATCTCAAACTTTTGTGACAGCATTCTCTTAGTGGAGTTGATGTTATCAATACTCCCTATTATAATCATGTCATCTACGTAGAGGCAGACTACCACGTAGTCCTTTTCATTTCCTTTTATGTAGACGCATTTGTCACACTCGTTTATTCGAAAACCGTTTGACAGCATCACTCTATCAAATTTTTCGTGCCATTGTTTAGGTGCTTGTTTAAGTCCATACAAGGACTTCACAAGTTTACACACCTTGTGCGCTTTACCTGGAACCACAAACCCTTCCGGTTGTTCCATGTAAATTTCCTCTTCCAGCTCACCATTCAAAAACGCCGTTTTAACATCCATTTGATGTATTTCCAGATCGAACAATGCTGCGAGAGCAATGACTATCCGGATTGACGTCTTCCTGGAGACAGGAGCATAGGTGTCGAAATAGTCGACACCTTCGGTTTGTCTAAAACCTTTCACTACAAGCCTTGCCTTGTATTTCTCGATTGTTCCATCGAGCTTTCTCTTCCTCTTGAAGATCCACTTGTGTCCTAGTGGCTTACACCCGGGTGGTAGATCCACTAGTTCCCAAGTGTGATTTTGTAATATCGATTCAACCTCATTGTTGATCGCTTCCTCCCAATATTGGGCTTCCGGGGATGACATTGCTTCTTTGAATGTCGCCGGTTCGCCTTCTATCATGAAGGTTACAAAATCTGGACCGAAAGACGTTTCCTTTCTAGCCCTTTTACTACGTCGAGGCTCTTCTTCTTCTTCCTCCAACGGTTCACTTGCCCCCACATTTTCCTCACTGTGTGACTCCTCAGTCTCTACAGTTATGGAAGACTTGCGGGGAAAGATCTCCTCGAAGAAAGAAGCTTCTCGAGCTTCGATGATAGTATCTACATGCACATCGGGATTATCCGACTTGTGCACTAGAAAACGATAAGCACTACTGTTTTGTGCATATCCTATGAACACACAGTCTACCGTCTTTGGCCCTATTCTCGTTCTTTTCGGAAGCGAGACAAGGACCTTCGCGAGACAACCCCAAACCCTTAAGAATTTATAGCTCGGCCTATGGCCTTTCCATAGTTCATAAGGTGGTTTATCACGCTTCTTATGCGGTAGCTTGTTCAATACATAGTTGGCGGAAAGCAGCACTTCCCCCCACATGTTCTGGGGTAACCCAGAACTTATTAGCATATCATTCATCATTTCCTTGAGCGTTCTATTCTTACGCTCAGCAACCCCATTCTGCTCCGGAGAGTATGGGGCTGTCGTTTGATGTATAATGCCATTTTCTGCGCATATCTGCGCAAACGGTGCTTCGTATTCACCGCCTCTATCACTCCTCAACATTTTAATCTTTTTATTGAGTTGATTTTCTACTTCGGTCTTATAAAGAGCGAATTTCTCTACCGCTTCGTCTTTACTTCTCATTAAGTAGACATAGCAGTATCTAGTACAATCATCTATAAACGTGATGAAATACTTTTTCCCTCCTCGCGTTTGTATAAACTTTAAGTCGCATACATCCGTGTGTATTAGACCGAGAGGTTCAGTACTTCGTTCAATATGTTGATACGAAGACTTGGTTAATTTGGCTTCAACACAAACCTCACATTTATGTTGTTTATCAAATACAAAATTAGGTAGTAGATTCAGTGATATTAATTTCTTCATAGAATTAGAATTCACATGACCTAATCTACCATGCCATAAATTAAATGAATCGTAAGAATAAGCAAAAGACGTTTTATTAGCCACTTGGGCAACATTAACGGTTACATTATTCTTGGTACTGGCCTCAGCCTTAGTACCCACAATAGCAGACTCGGCCTTAGGTGCCGGAGTACCAACATTTAATTTAAACATGCCGTTGGTCATATAGCCACGGCCTACATACATTCCATTAAGAGTGATTACAATTTTAGCAGATTCAAATACAAGTTTAAATCCTTTGTTCACCATAACGGACCCGGAAACCAGATTCTTGCGAATTTCCGGCACATGGAGCACGCCATTCAGTGTGAGCTCCTTTCCCGATGTCATCTTCAGCAGCACGGTTCCTTTTCCTTCCACCCTGTAAGTAGCCGAGTTCCCCATGAAGCAGCTCTCATTGTCCACGGCCGTATAGGTCTTGAACATCCACTTGCTGGCACATATGTGACTGGTGGCGCCTGTGTCCAGCCATCATTCCTTTGGGTTGCTCCCCACCAGGTTCACTTCAGAAACCACAGCACTCAGGTGCATGTAGTCTTGTCCAGCATCATCTCCTCCCTCAGCCACATTAGCCTGAGCAGGTGCCCTCTTCCTCCCTTTCCCTTGGAACTTCCTCTTTGGGGGGGGGGGGGGGGGGTTGGGCTTGTCGGTGCGCATCTTACAATCCGTGGCACGATGGCCCGGTTTGTTGCACACAAAGCAGTCTCCCATGAATTTCTTCTTCAGAGAGGCACCGACCCCGCTGTCAAAGCGTTTCCGCTTAGACACAGCGTCCTCAACCACATGGGCCTTGGCAACCGCGTTGCCTGCTCCGCCACCGCCTTTCCTTCCGGATCGGCGGTTGCTTTGCTCAACATTGAGCCTCTCAATGAGTCCCTCCAAGGTCATAGCCTTTCGCTTGTGTTTCAGGTAGTTTTGAAACTCTTTCCAAGAAGGTGGCAGTTTCTCAATCATTAATGCCACTTGGAAAGGTTCGTTGATAACTAACCCTTCAACCTCAAGCCTATGGTATATGAGTTGGAGTTCCTCAACCTGCTCGATGACACTCTTCCCATCAGTCATCATGTACTCATGAAAGTCCGTGACGACAAATTTCTTTGCGCCAGCGTTATTCACTTTGTACTTTCGTTCGAGAGACTCCCAAAGCTCCTTTGCAGAAGCCTTGGGCTCGAATACACTGAAGAGAGTGTCATCCAGAGCACACAGGATGTAGTTCCGGCATAGGTAGTCGCCGTGTTTCCACGCTTCTACCGCCGAAACCGTCTGCACGTCCTCATCGTCCTCGCTTAGGACGGGTGCAGACTCCTTAAGAAAACGGGTCAGATTAAGGGCAGTTAAATAAAACAGCATCTTTTGCTGCCAACGTTTGAAGTTGTTGCCCCTAAACTTTTCCGGTCTCTCCAGTTGAGAGGTTGGCAACATTGGCATAGACGGCGTTGCCGGAGTCTTGCCCTTTGCCCTGGCCGCAGCCACAAGCGCTGCCTTGGCCGCAGCCTTAGCAGCAGCCTGTGCTGCGGCCGCAGCCGCAGCCATAGCATCGGCCTCTGCCGCAGCGGCGTCGGCCGCAGCCTTTGTCGCAGCAGCTTCGGCCTCAGCCTGAGCCTGGGGCCCCCCACTCACAGCGCTCGCAATGTTATGGCTACTGCCAATCACAACTGCGCCCTTCACGAATCTCGAAGGATCGATGGGTGTTTGATCCTCATTAGTCATCTGAAATGACAAAATTAAAACCGTTTAGTTTCTCGCAAGAAAACTAAAATTCTTAATCGCAAATACTAATTATAACTTAATTAGATTGCTTCAAAAGAATAAAACAATAAAAAGATATTCTAGCGTGAAAATCAAATCACTTTTGATTTCACTAAGAATTCTTTATTATATTCTAGAATTAAAAGATTAAAACCAATTCGGATTTTATTCTATTTGCAAATTTCAATTTCTAGTAAACTAGCAATGATTTTGCAAGAATAAAACCGAGACGTCAACAACAATAAAATAAAACCAAAAGTCCTTTTCTATTCGAAAATAGTAAAACCAAATAATAATATTGTTTAAGATTGTTGGTTTTGGTACTATTTCGAATACGATAATTGAAAGGACAATAAAGTAAAAGACAGGAACGCAATGGAAATAACACTTTATTTCTCACAATTGGAATATGAATTACAATTCCTGACTCGTACAGAATTTAAATTAAACTGCTGGACTGGTTTGACAATAATACAAACTGTCGGACTGTTTTGATAATAAAACAAACTGCCGGACTGGTTTGACAATAAAACAAACTGCAGGACTGTTTTGACAATATAAAAACTGTCGGACTGTTTTAACAAACTGCCGGACTGGTTTTAACAAATAAAAAACTGCAGGACTGTTTTGACAATATAAAAACTGCCGGACTGTTTTGACAAACTGCCGGACTGGTTTTAACAAATAAAAAACTGTCGGACTGTTTTGTAAATAAAACAAAATGCCGGACTGTTTTAACAAAAAAGAAACTGCCGGACTGTTTTAAACAGACTGCCGGACTGTTTTAACAAATAAAAAACTGCCGGACTGTTTTGTAAATAAAACAAACTGGACTGGTTTTAACAAATAAAAAACTGCCCGGACTGTTATTAAATAAACTGCCCGGACTGTTATGTAAATACTGGAAATTAAAGTACAGGAAAGTAAATTACAGAATAGGAAAGACTGAAATGTAAATTATAGAAACTAAAGGTACTGGAAAGAAAAATACAGAAGGGAAACAGTACTGAAATTAAATGGACAGAATAATAAAGGACTGAAAAATAAATAACAGAAATTAAAAGAAGAGGCAACTGCTGAGCAGTTTCCCTTAAACAATATTTCCCGAACCACCTTTAAAGGTTTCTGGTTTCGGGACTTTATTCCCAAGGTACAACTTCTATCTCAGAGTGGCTCGTATGAAAACCGGCACCGAACCACAGGTCGAGCTGTTGGTGGTGCGGTTCTCTCTCACTAAGTGTATGCTTATGCTGTGAGTTGTGTGTATGGAGGTGTGTCCAAATGAGAGGGGGAGGGCTGCCTTTTATAGGCTCTAATGAAACCGCAGCCATAAATGTTGGCCTTTAATTCTGGGAGTTACACCCCCAGAATCCGCTCAATCAATTCTGAAACCGCAGCATTTAATCTCATTCATTGCTGGAGCGTTTCTGATTGCTGGAAACTCTAGGGACTGCTTTGTATTTTATACAAAACTCCCTATTCGGGTTTGGACCCAAGACCCGAGACCCGAGACATTCCCCAAATCCCAAATCCCAAGCCCAATACACACTAATACTCTTAGGTGTATGTGGACATGTTAGTTTAATAACTACATGGGTTGGTATGGTATATATATTGTAAAATTAACTCTTAATCTTCCAATATGTGATTATACTAAATGGTTTTCCTTTACCATTTCGGTTTTTCCAGATTTGAGCTTTCGAGGCACCAACTTTGAAGCCACTTTGTATTCACACCCATTCTCCGAATAGGTCATGTGATATACCGTTACGAAGCTCGTCACACGGGCTACTCAACCACGTTGAGTTCGGTATAAACAACTCAGCGCTGTTACACGAAATAATGACTCGAAGTTGGTCCAGTGACCATTCGGAAACACCCATGTTTTCACATGTTTTTCCAACATTTAGTTCAATAGTAAGTATATATATCTCATTGAGATCATTCAGTTCTTAATCTTATACTTGCAGGGTCAGCAAAGCTACTTATTCAAGGCAATTACCATGAATTAATATTTCTTGCTGCTAATAGTAGAGCAAGTATAGTGAACCTAGAATCAAGAATAGAATAAAATAGTGATTACAAGAAGAAGAAAATCGCAAGTTCCCCTCACCTTATTACTTTTTTTTCACCTTGCAGTATCAAAAATGTTTTTTTCATGTTCGTATTTGTTACTCTTGCTGAATTTAATTATAGTCTGGCTATCTGGGTAAACGATCTTTCAAGAAGCTAACGAGGGGTAGTAGCGTCTTTATAGAGAACGTCTTTCCTTTTTTTCCTATCAGCTTAACTTCTTCAGGAACTTTACCCAGTGAAAATTCACATCAAACTTAAACCACAAATTGGTCACACAAAATAGCTTCACTAAATTTTAGTCAAATCCAAGACCTCTAGAGAAATATAACCGAGAAAGTCCCTAGCTGACAATGTATCACATTAACGGCCAACAAGTGCATTAATATCAGACCCGGTCACAACAGCGCTTATCTACGTATGACACGTTAGATTTAGGGACTTCAGTATATTTTGTTATAAACACCCTATAAGTCCCCTATATATAGTATCTGAATATAACCATGGACAGTGCCACGTCCAATTTAGTTCAACCTTTGATGTTTCATATTATCACAAATCCACATCATTTGCTTAAGAACACCACAATATGATTAATTATCTCGCGATAGTCAAGAGTTTGGGTTATCCCAGTGCAGTTTCTTTTAGGGATTGCTAATTACGTATGTTTTCCATATACAAATTACTAACAAAACAATTGAACATCATTTTCTATTTACATATTCCATATATCGGAAATTATAGTTCTCATGTCAAAAGTAAATGCCTAACATAATTTAGCAACGGCATTTGGTGTTGACGCTATAATCACAACCCAGATAGTAGTACTAATCACATATAAAAATCGTGTTGCCTTCATCTGGACTATCTCAAAAGTTCCAATTCTAAAGTTCAACACTTTAGCACTTTTTTTTAAAGTGTGCTTCTCTTTCTTAAGTTGGTTAAGCTAATTAGTCAAAGAGGGAAAGACTGTAGGGGCGGCCCGACCTCAAAACTTGTCCAAACCTCAAAGTTTTTGGTTGCCCATAATAATATTAACACGCCAAAAAAAAAGTAGATACATTTCTCCTTTTATTTGGGTTAAATTTCACAATTAAAACGAGATTTAAAGAAATAAAATTAAACTAAACAAATAAGGTTAACGGACATAAAAAAACTAAGGTAAACAAATTGTCTAAATAGGCATAAAACAATTGTAATCGTATCAAGAGGGGTTAAAAATGTTAAAAATAGAAATTGCTAGAAGGGTGGTTTGAACTTGGTCTTAGTAAGTAAAGTTACACTTATAACCATTTAAGCTAAACACATACATAAGGAAAGGAGAATACGCAATATATAAACTACAAAAAAAGGTTAGAACGTAGACGGAATTAGTGACAGATTTTGCTTCCCAACACCCTAATCGGGGACGGCATGACGACGAATTTCAATTTTACTGACAGAAATAGTCATTTAGCGACAGATTTCTAACAGATTTGGCCGTCTCGGATTGGAACCTTTTTTTTGTAGCTATATTATTTTTCTATGTTGGCATGTTGCCCACACAAAAAAAAATAAACATGCCTAACCCTTATTCGATTTGGGTTTGGGCCGCCTCTGAGAAAGAGTGTTCAACTGATACAACAATCCTACCAGGGAGCTCATGCCTTGTAAAATGATCACATTGACATAGCTAATGAAGAAGGGGTGGTAAAAAAAGAGGCAAATTGGGCTCGGCCTTCTTATATATAATCCTGGACAAGACTTAGACCAAGTTGAATTGAAAGTATCAATCACTAAGCATTACTGATACCGGTAGTATTTAACTTTACTGAGAAAAGATTAAATACAAGATGGCACAAAAAAAATGGTATGATGCTCCTAAACACAGTTCAATCGTATTTGAATGCATTTTATCCAATGAACAGATTTACTTGAAGAATGTAAACTTTGAAGGGAAACATAACTTGTTAGTCATTGTACACGCAAGTAAGGAAAAGCAAACTATTGTACACGCAATGAGATGACAGTACCAAAAGTTTTTGAGGGATTTGTATAAAAGACATGATTATTAGCTCAATTATTGCGCACTTATAACGTAGAATATTCAATCATCAAGCTTATTAAAATGAACAAGTTTTATTGTTAAAGAAAAAAGACAGATCTGGTTTCAAAAGAAAGGAAGAAAAAAGTAAAAATATATACGTTTTCTTTTCGTTTTCCCAGCCTGATAGGTTGAGCTATTGTATCATATTTGACTGCAACTTTTGCATACAATGCCATCCAATTTCAATAAGCAGGTTTAAAATGTTATTAAATTTCGTTTGGCCCTTTTCTAGCTTTGTAGTGGATAGTGATCGTTGGAAATAAAGAAGATATCAATAATATGAGCAATTGAGCACTATGGGTCCAATAGATTGTTTCCTTTTGCACTAGTGGTAACTTAGGATTTGATTAATCTTGCAATCAATTAGTTACTTGTAATTTTGAGAAATAAAAGTGAATTGTTTGTGCCTGAAACAAATATAGTTTATCAAGCATAAATTTTCTATTATTTTTAGTCAAGAGAAATAGGGTTATAACCACAGCATATAAATAAAAAAGAAAGAACATGGGCTTATAAACTACAACCAAACAAGTCTTTAGTATATCACTTTCCCTATTTATTAGTAATTTTAACTCTTAAGAATGGCTAGTAATGTCACCATTCCTTCCCCACAAAGACGTATTACCTTTCCCTCCCACTTCACACATCTAAGCAGTTATGCTTAAAGGCATAACTCTGAACCTAGCAACAAATAGTTAATTGTGTAACTAAAAGAGTCTAAATTATTTCGAAACTGTTGGCGAAGATGTAGAGATTTAGCCTCTTCCTAAACCAGATAGGAGCAATAAACGCGGGAAATATAACAAAGACAATCCTAATGACAGAACCAAATAAAACAGTCACAGTAAACACAATAAAAGCTACATTTCAGTACCATTGCCTTGGGTCTTTTTACAATGATTGACGAACTCTGTGGAGGCTCTCTCGCTCTTGTTTCCATGTGTTGCTGGAATTAGGAACTAATATTTTTTTATACTAACGACTTACATACAACCTTAATTTTAGGCATTAAAAAACGTAAAATAAAAGTTCCTGATTGATTGTCCGGCCTAATGGACATGGCAGACCGGTCCATGTAACATCTGACAGTTTGGAAAATCATTAGCCTGCTAGGCCAATCTACTACACCAAGTCTAGCACAACAAAAAAATTGTCGGCAAAGTTATTTTTTTTGTAGCGATTTCAAGAGAGTACAAATATCTTTTTGCATAAAGAAATTGATCAGCATTACCATAATAGTAAAAAAGAATGGTCATTTTTGTGTTCGAATTAATACTTCTATAAGAAGACAACTTTTAACTCACAATTCACACGTCTAGAAAGACCTCTAAGGTAGTAGCGGGACTACAGGACTAAAAGCGGAAAATAGTGTGTTTAATGTCATTCCGCGCTAATGAACCCTTTCCCAGGGTCTTAAAGAAGGTGAAGTTTATAATAAGTAAAACTATCTAGGTTCAGTCCAATTCCTCTGCACATTTTGCTTGTTATTCAAAACCAATCTGAGTTATTTATTTATTTATTTACTATATCGATAATTCAGCACAACGCGTTCTAGGCAAAAAATAGTTTGTCTAACGGGCTAATATCGTATAATTCTATTTAATCATTGTATTGTCAATTAATCTACCTACTAGACACCCAGAGGCGGTCTAAGCCCAAGTCCAGTAAGCCTTTGACTTTGAAAAAAAAAAAAAATTTTTTTAGAGGTAACATCCAACAAGTAATGTATATCGTTTATGTATAATGTGTATGTGTCGCCTGAATGGTTATGACCCTTAACCTTACTCTCTCTAAAGACTCAAGTTCGAGACTCCCCAACAATAATTTATTTTTTGACATTTCTAATCTTATTCCTTCTTAATACAATAACAATTGTTTAATACTTTTTAAAACTATTTCTTTAGCTTAATTGTTTTATGCCTATGAACACACTATTTGTTTACTTTTTTTTTCTTGGTTGTTAAAATCATGAAATTTTACCCAAATGAAAAGATAAATGTATCTAACACTTTTTGCTTGATAATATCACTTTGAGCAACTAGAAATTTTGAGCCTTGTGCAAGTTTAGGAGCTGACTCGCCCCTGTAGACACCTAGCATCTACCTACCGTATAGGATCTGCCTATTTTGCATATAGGCTCGTCTTTTAATTCACTAAGTCATAGGTAATTGTATGAAGTTTTCCATTATTCACCCGAACAAGATATACAGGGAAAATTGTGAATTGGAAGTTTGTAGAGTTTATTTTGATCAAAGGTTAAATGAGAAAGAAAACAAGCAAGCCCCTTCTTGAATATAGTAACTATAATCTACAAATGGGACTCTATTTGAATGAATATTGATAAAAAAAGATCCACTTAATTCTAACACGATGCTATAATCAAGCTCATTGAAAAAGATCAAATGACTAAGAAATGAGAAATTCACCACAAAACGAAAGGGCAGGATACTTACGTACAATCATCTATTATGTAGGTTTTGGAAACAAATGGGACTCTATTTGAATGAATATTGATAAAAAAAGATCCACTTAATTCTAACACGATGCTATAATCAAGCTCATTGAAAAAGATCAAATGACTAAGAAATGAGAAATTCACCACAAAACGAAAGGGCAGGATACTTACGTACAATCATCTATTATGTAGGTTTTGGAAACAATATACCCTTTTCATAAATAAATAACTTTATGCGTAAAATCGTTCCTGTACTTTCTATATTTGAAGAGAACTAATGATGATCTAAACCAAAATCATACTAATAATTTAAGTATCGGTCCCCACATTCACAATCATTCTTTCAAATAAGAACTCTTAATATAATTCACTAGAAATAGAGAAAATGTGGCTTGACAAAAAATGAACTCCGGGTCTCCGGTCCAGCAAGAAGAGTCAGGCATAAAATGTTGTTATTTTTGAAAATTGAGTAATTTTGGTTATCTACAAATGACATATGTGAATTTGTCAGTAGCCAAAAAGTGAAACTCACTATTTAGAGAATGCCTTTGTAAAATAAAAAAAGAAGAAGAATGTTTTGATTTCTTAAATTTAACTAAGTACTTTTAATACAACTTTTCCGGACGCCTAGAAGAAAGAATGAAAGATGATTTACAATTTACAAAGTATTTTTTGTTGGCAAGTTACCACCTAGATAACTAGACTATGGTAAATGGATTGTTTTTTGCAGTGGGTGCTAGAAAGTTTAATGCTATATAAACAGGGGTGATTCTAGCAATTTGGCACCTAATTTTAGAAAAAAAAATCGGCGTCTTTTTCGTAGTTAATTCGGAAAAAAAAATGATTAATGAAAATATAGCAAATATAACAATAAGAATTTTCTTAGTTAATTCGGAAAAAAAATGATTAATGAAAATATAGCAAATATAACAATAATTCTTATTGTCAAGATATACAAATAAAAGTTTCAAGTTAAAAGAGAGTTTGAATCTTATTCATCTTTTAATTTAAAAAATTTATACTTTACACACACAAAAAATACTAGTAGGGAGACTCGAACCCATGACCTAGTAAAGTGACAATAAATATAGACACAAAACTTTACTATTAGAACATGATTTGCTATATTTAATCAAATGAGCATGTTTATATTTATACACATTAACCGAAAATTTCTATAGTAACTAAAACTACGGAAATCTGACGACAGCTAAGCTCAAGAGTTTATGTGTGTTACAGTAGGGTCGGCCCTGTACATAAGTCATTACCATTTGCGAGCAAAAGCCTAGAGGAATTTTTTATATCGATTATCCTGATTCATGAACAAGCTTTAGTGGTATGAGTATGCATTCACTTAGTAATGCTAAGTCCCCCCACTTCTTTATTCCATTTTTCAAGCTTTTTTACCCCTAATTAATCTGGCAATAATTCTCCACCATATACATTAATTATTTTTTCACTGTCCATATGAGTATGACATGGATTTCAACTGAGGACATTTCCTTGTCTCAAAAACTATTTTGCGTATATATGATGAAATGTACTTATGTACAAGACTTGACGTGGTATACTACAAAAGAAATGAGAATTCTTACACGTTAATTTTTTTAATGAATGTGATTATACCATAAAAACATACTTAGCTAGAACACGTTTAAATCTGTGATATTGTTGGGATTCCATCGAATCTTTCTCCGATTAAATCCAAATATGCAACATGTTAATCTCTTTAAAGAGGGGTCTAATATATGCCCTTGCAACTTTTTTCTTCTTATAATTTATGTCTCTAAATTTTGTTTTCATTCATACTTAGAGAGTGCTCCATCCCTCATGCATGGTGTACCAAGAAAGAATTTACTAATGAAGAGAATATAAAGAAAATTAGAGAGCTATGAACAAAACTTATTATTCATATATATATATATATATATATAAGCTTGAGAAATGATATTTGTGAGTTTTGAATATGGTTTTTGACACTTTTGAACTTTTATAGACTTATGAATACAGTTCTTGTTGGTGATTTTAGTATCATCAATGTATTTTAGTAGTAATGTGATTTATTATAGGCCGATGCAATAATGCGTTAAACTCGGAAACGAGTTAGGGAAGTGCGGAGTGCACGCTCGTCGAGCCAACGTATAATTGAATATGAATAATTGAAACGGGGTTCCAAGGGGCAGAGCCCCTGGCGGGGTCCAAGGGGCGAGAGCCCCTGGCTGGGGTCCCGCTGCCAGGACAGCGGGCGGGGTGCGGGGCACCGCCCCGAGCGAACAGTTGCTTGCTTCCTTTCCGAACAGTTGCTTCCTTTCCGAACAGTTGCTTGCTTCCTTTCCGAACAGTTGCTTGCTTCATTTCCGAACAGTTGCTTGCTTCCTTTCTGAACAGTTGCTTGCTTCATTTCCGAACAGTTGCTTCCTTTCCGAACAGTTGCTTGCTTTCAGTTTCGGTTATTGATCTCCTATATAAGAAGTCATTTGGCCTCGATTTCAAAGACAGAAACATATAAGAAAATTTTCTCTACATTTCCTAATCTATTCTCCTTGCCAGAAACAGATTGTTCTTCAAGAATTATCCCCACAAAGATTTCGTGAACCCAGGCAATAATAGGGTCGAAATACTTTGTTCGGAAAGTGTACGAACACGATTCTTCGAAGTTATCCAGGATTATCATACCCTAAATTTCTAACAGTTCCGTAGCAGAGGACGGATATATATAGTGTACTAAAGTCATGTTAAATTGTGTCATTAGTTTTCTTTTTATCATCTATCTAGTTATAGCAGTTTACACTTGTCTTGTATATGCCGACGTACCCTAACTAAATTATCCTGATAGCAGTACAAAAATGATAGTAGCACGAAAGAGTGGCACAACAACCTAGCTAAGCCCTTGTAAAAATAGAGAGCCTGATTTTTTTTAATAGTTAAAGTGGGTAGCTATATTTAAATAAGTTGTTTTTTTATCTAAATATGAACAACTAGACCCACAACACGTCATATGGTTGCTCTATCATTTTACTAAATATGATTAACATGATGTATGACCTGGTGTGATTGTTCTTAATTAATCTCTTTGTAAAAGATATAAACAGTACACGACGGCAAATACCAACCTTAATTCATATTTTGTTTTTTTAACTAATTAAATATGAAAAACTTGATGTACAACACGTGATATGGTTGCTCTATCATTTTAATGAATATAAATAACATGATGTATAGTATAGAGTGATGTGGTTGCTCTTAATTAACCTTTTTAGTTATCCTCTTTGCAAAAGATAGAAATAGTACACCACGGCAAATTTAGTTACGTGTTTGACTAACATGACAGGATCATCAATTTATTTAATTAATTACTTCTAAAGCAACACAAATAGTTGCCATAAATTATTTTATAGTCTTTCCTTGAATACCTATTCTTTTTCCTTTGTTAAGAAATGAGAATGTAATAAATATACCAGAGATGACATGATATTCCACTATATCTGTTAATTTAAACTAGAATTCAAATGTCTCCCACATTATTTATGAATCTTGGTTAATTAACCTTCATACTTCTGCACACGGTTTTTCGTAAAATATTAAAAGGCGCAACTAGAGCCGGGCAAAAAACCGGAAAAACCGAACCTGACCGATAACCAAACCGAAAAAAACGAAACCGAAAACATTTCGGGAAACCGAAAAAATTTCGGGTAACCGAAAAGACCCTTAAAAACCGACACTGGACCGGAAAAAACCGGTCCGGTTCAGTCCAAAAAATAAAAATACCGAAACCGAAAAAAACCGAACCGAAAAATATGCTCGGTTTTACTAAAAACCGAACCGAACCGGACGGAAACCAGCCATAAGCGCAACTATGGTTAAACGTATCTTTAAACGTGTGATGTTGTTGTGTTTCCATTTCCCCAATGGAATCCTAGCAGGCAAGCAATACTTTTTTTACGAGGTCCTTTTACTTTTGGTTTCTGTATGTAGAAATTTTATCAATTTTATTATATTTTTAATCAAGATAACGTTTGTCGTTTTCCCCTGCATCCTATTATTTTTATGGTTTTAATTGATTGGTGCACGTAAAGTCGAACAATATGTGTGCATATTCTTGCAATAACCAATCCACCAAAATAATTCTTTCAGGTGGTATATATTCGATTAATGAAACTTTATACCAAATTTAATGTCATGCTTTTGGCGACGTCAACCAAACAAATCCTAATAGATTACAACAGTTTCGTGTCTTGTTGACACTACAAAAAGGTATATAACCTATGAACAATTAAAAAATGATAAATTAACAAAATATGTTATTTTTAAAGCTAAATTAACAAAAACATACAAAAAAATTTCTAATTAACAAAAACATACTCAAAATTTCATACCCTAATTTCTATATTTCATACCCTTATTACAAAAAATCATACCCTTGTTCCAAAAGTTCATACCCTTATTTCAAAAGTTAATACCATAATTTGTATGAAACTGTATATTTCATACGTACCCTTATTTCAAAAGTTCGTACCCTAATTTATATATTTCATACCCTTATTTCAAAAGTTCGTACCCTAATTTATATATTTCATACCCTTATTTCAAAAGTTCATACCCTAATTTGTATATTTCATACATTTATTTCAAAAGTTGATACCCTAATTTGTATTTTTCATACCATTATTTTAAAAGTTCATATCCTAATTTGTAGAGTTCATCTATATTTTCAAAATTTATACCCCAATTTAAATAATTCATATCGTTACTTACATAATTCATATATATAATTTTCAACTTCATAACTTTAATTCACGTAATTTATACACTTATTTTTTAACATTATATACTAATTAACAAATACAACTTTTACCCGTTCTCCGATCTCGAACTACCACGTCGTCGTCGTCGTGGGTCTCTCATTCGACGATCGTATCTCCGTCGACATCAAACTCGAGTTTTCGATCTCGCTCTATACCCTCGCCGTCCATTCCCATAAATGTATTCGTCTCAATTTACACGAAAGAGGGAGATGGATGAGAAGAAAAAGATCAAAAAAATAGAGATAGAATGGAAAGAGAGATCGGAAAGAGGAAGCAATCATGAAAGATTGAAGAGAATGCGAATGAGGAGGAGAGATATTGGAGAGAGAGAAGAAGGAGAGAGATATTTGAGAGAGGGTGAGAGGATGAGAGAGTGAAAATATGAGAGGGAGGAAAAAGAGATTGACAGAGATAATCAGATTTTTTATTTTTTATTTTTTATTAATTGAATGTATGTTTTTGATAATTTAAATTCTGATATTATGTTTTTGTTAATATAACAGGTGTAAGTTATGTTTATGTTAATCTAAAATGATTTGCACTACGAATAAATATTTAGTTATCAATCTTAGCTATCTCTTGAATTTGATAACCAAAAATATATTGACATTTTGGAATTTATACGTATATAGTACTACAAAATACGTAATCCGCTAAAAGAACACGAAATTGGTTTCAATTATATGACAAGATGAGACCGTGGAAAGAACATGAATCATATAAATTATATGAGAAGAAGAAAATACACTCATTTCTCCACCGAGAAATTTACACTAAACCCAATTGTTTCACCTATTATCATTTTTTATATGTTAACTGGTGTCAGAACCAGAAAACTTTGGTTTTTAAAGTTGATAAAACCAGATAAATAAGCCGAATAAACCCTTTTTTTTTTGCCTAGAAGCTTCGGTTAAAAGAGAACGTAGCTAATAATTAAAGTATAGTTACTAGAAAACTCTTTTCCCTATTAAAAAATTGTCTTTGAATTTTATCATTTCCTATTATTTCACGTCTACATTTTAGTTTTTTTACATTTTACGCTTTCGTTTCCTATTTCATTTCCCGATGATGTGATCCCTATCTAGCGAGGAGTATGATAGGTTTTGATAGATGTAGTTTTTAAATACTCTGTTTGGAAAATTACATCTACAACTTCTAGAAATGGACAGAAATCATTAGATTTTCAAGGATGGATATGATTAGAAGCGCAATTAGCAAAAAAAACTGAAAACTTTGACACATTAATTAATATGTTAATGATAAGTTAACCCCACAATTTCCACCCACTCGTTACAAAGAGGTGTCCGCATTAACTCTACAAATGACTTGGTGGTTAGTACCATCGTCACCATAATTAGTGGTTAATACAAAATTCCCGCTTCTCAGAAGTAAAAAAGGAAAAGTTCGATACAAAGAAGTAACATGACAAAAGTTGTTTTTGCCTTAATATTAGATATAATCATAGCTGTGAATAATTATCGACTATTTCTTGAGCTTGTTTAGCTGCAGTTTTTGAGCTAATAAACTGACTTAAAAAAATATGATTCTCTTTCAGCTTATAGCAATTAGGGTTTTTCGTCACGAAACCAACAAACGCGATTATTTGCTATTCGATCACAGGAGTTTTATGTTTTAGGAAAAATATCAAATGAAAGCAAAAACGTTACCACCAGAGAAACTCTTAGTTGCAATCTGATTACATTGTAGTTCATTAACGATTACAACATAATGTGTTAGATAACAAGTGTTAGAGATATAAATGTAATACTATTAGAACATTGTAGCAGTATGATCATGACTTCATGAGTAACTGGTCAAAAAAATATACAAAATGTAACTGATCGAAAAAGGACAATGTAGCAGTATCATGAGTCGTGACTTTATGAGTTACAAAGTTTGATGCTATTTTGTAAATTACGAGAAGAAAACTAAAGGGAAAAAATATGTACATTTTTACTGTTGTAGATGTCCTAATCAAGGAATCTAGCTATATTCTATTTTGTTATAGGGTAAGGGTATCTAAAGGAGTATTTCAGTGCAAAGTGCAATATTAGCTTGGTAACCATGTCGATATCTTGTGTGCAAAATTAGCTCTCTTTTCTGCTTTATTGGTGTATATATAACCTAAGGCCCTTCCTCATTTTAGTATATCCATCAAGTTTGAGAGGTAAAATATAAAGAGAAAAATGAGTGACCAGTTAGCTGATCAGGGATTCTTCACTAAAATAAAACCTTACTTAGCAATAATTTCGTTGCAATTTGGATATGCTGGTATGTATATCATCACGATGGTATCGTTGAAACAAGGTATGAGCCATTTCGTACTTGTGGTGTACAGGCATGCAGTCGCTACCATTGTTATCGCGCCCTTCGCTTTCTTTGTTGAAAGGTGCTTACTTTTTCTCCTTTTTTCATGTAACAGTTCACTTTCTACAATTTATTGATGACAGTGCATTTTATAATCAGTGTAAATAATAGGAACACAGTCCATCCCACCTTATATCAAAAATAAATCTTTACCTTAAATTTTCGACATTTTTGTAAAAGGAAAACTTTGTACAGGTTGTATATTAGTCTTTACATAATATGATAAATTTAGTAGCACAAGCTCCAAATATACTTACTGACTTGATTGTATAAATTCTTTTACAGGAAAACAAGACCAAAGATGACTCTTTCTGTCTTTCTCAAGATAATGGCACTGGGCTTTCTAGAGTAATGTTCATATCAGTCATTTACTATCAATCTTCATATATGAATTTAAAGCTGAAAACAGGGGGTTTAACTCTATTTGACTTGTAAGTAAGCAGTCTCATTCCAAACCATTAATTCTCAGTGAAAATGTTAACTATGCTGAGAAAAAGAATCATGGTCTAGTCTTTGGACTCTGGAGTTATATACTTTGTCTGATTGCAGTATTTAAGCAAATAAGCGGATCATATAATGCTGAGAAGAAAGCTCGGTTCATCAAGCTCAAAGCTTCTTTAGCTTTAACCAGACAAAAAACCGTTGTTTTAAAAAGTACGCTTCATAGTAAAAAACTTGGTTCTAAGCTTAAAAAGTTCTCTTTTCCGCCTTTTATGCCACTAAAAGTTTACACTTTTAATGCTTTTAGTGTAGCTCTTGCAAAAGCGCTTTAGCTGAGATTTTGCTTTTTAAACACTGCCAAAAACCAAAAGAAACTGGTATTTCAGTTAGTCAGGAATTTCTTGGAGCATGGTTATTTCAGTTAGAAAATAAATTGGGACTGGAGGGAAAAACTACAACTCCGTATTAGAAAACTCCTTATGGCTTATGATTTGATGTTTTTGTTTTTTTAACACTTTTGTTTGAACATCATATAGGCCTGTGCTTGATCAGAACTTATACTACTTGGGGATGAAATACACGTCAGCAACATTCGCATCTGCAACAGTCAATGCCCTCCCTGCTCTCACGTTTATTCTGGCAATAATATTTAGGTAAACTAATTTGACATGTCTAGACGAAGCTTAGAAGCAAATAAACTGGCTCATTTGAGGTTAAGAAAATTTTGGGTTCATCTTTCTTCAAACTCATTCAAGAAAAACTTTAGTTGGGGTTTTAAACTGGCCATCAAATACTACACTAGCTTTTCCATAAACAAAATAGTAAAGCTTAAAAGCTACAGAAATATATGACCTGTTCTTCGGAAACCTTTAAACACTTTAGTTCATTGTTTTAAAAAGCGTGCTATATTGTGCTATAGTTCGCAAAATAGCGTTTTTCGGCCGAAAAACGCTATCATAAACCTTGGATGGAAAAACGCTAAATTCGCGTTATAGGAACGTTATTTACGCTATAGCGGGTGCTGTCCAATTTTTTTTTATTTTTTTTTGTCAAAATTTTAATGAAATTATTGGAGGCTAAAGAGAATCAAACACCAAAACTATTGCAAACAAAATAAATGCTCTGACATCTCAAATACAATCATTTTGTGATTATTAGTTACAACTTTTTATATATATTTAGTTAATTTTTATTAGATGTTCTGAATTTAATGCTATATTTATATGTATTTAGGCAAAAAAAAATTACACCGCAAAGCGCTATGTAGCAACGCTATTTGCGCTTTTAGCGTTTCTCTCGAAAAAACGCTACGCTAGCGATAACGCTATTTAAAACATTGCTTTAGTTAGCTTCGTGTTTGAGAAAGAAACTGAATTAACTCAGCCTACAACTTCTAGACCTTTAAGCAAAAACAAAAAACAAACAAACACGTAGTAATAAGACCAAACAAATGCACTGCACGCTATAAACATGAAAGCATATGTATTGAGTTCATAAGCTGCAGCCAAACAAGTAAGTTATAAGCTGCAACAAGATCTAGTAATTTTTTATTTTATTTGATCATATTAGGTTGGAGAAAGTGAACCTGAAGCAAAAGCATGGGTTAGCAAAGGTCATTGGGACAGCAATAACAGTAACAGGAGCAATGGTGATGACAATATACAAAGGCCCTGTTGTTGATATATTGCTATCTCATGGTAGTAATTCTCATCATGCTAGCACCTCTGCAGCTTCTGATCAGCATTGGGTCAAAGGAACCATTATGCTTCTTTCATGCACTGGCGGTTGGTCTAGCTTCTTCATATTGCAGGTTAGATATATATTTATGTATATGTATGTATGTATGTAACCATATCTACAATACATCTATTTGGAAAGAATCATATCTTGATCTCACCCACCCTCGGAGGTGGTAGCATAGGAAAAGCTAAAAAGGTAGCGTATCAGATGATGTATCCCACAGGGGTATGTGCATATCAACAGTCTTGTTTGCCTGTGGCTTATAAGCTCGTTTTTTTTCTTCTTTGCTCAAAAGATAATAGACTGCATTTAGTTGAACAACCTAAAAGCTGAGGTAATCAAGTTTTTGGTCTGAATAAGCTAGAAGACTTAAGCTGGATGAATTTCACTTTTCCCTAAACCTACAATCCCCAACATAGATGCTAAAAGAATGACTGACTATCAAGAGTCGATATGAATTCTGGAATATTAATACAAGTAAAAGCAAATATTTCTTATTGAAATACGTATCCATTGCAAAGTTTCAGAATTGTTCTCATCTTCCAAAGTCTGATAAAAAGTGGAAACACTGAAACTGAAACACATCTATTCTTCTTGATTAAAAAGTTCCAAAACAGTGATTATAAAACAGAAACAACAATCAAATGAAAACAAAGAATGAAAAAGAAAAACACGGAAACATTGCTTGTTTAAATTAATCGGTGTCCTAAACGCTTCATCACTTGAAGTTTGCTACATATTTTCCACAACATGCACATACTACAACTAACCTTCAACTTCAAAAGATCCTAGGATCTTGACTTCTATCTGTACGTTATGCATCATATTGATATAACTCTAACTAGTAATGTACGTTAATTCTGTTTTTTCCTTCTGGGTTTAGTCAATCACTTTGAAGCAATATCCAGCAGAGCTTTCACTTACAGCTTTGATATGCCTAATGGGAATGATAGAAGGTGCAGCTGTTGCACTTGTTATGGAACGAAATATGACCGCGTGGGTCATCGGCTTTGACTCCAAGCTTCTAGCTGCAGCTTATTCTGTCAGTAATTATTTTACTTAAATGTCATATTTTCCATTTTTACTACACATCCACGATGTTCTTCCTTAATAGTTTTATAGTTAATTTCAGATACTGATCATTTTGATCAAAATATGAACAGGGAATAGTGTGCTCTGGAATTGCATACTACATTCAAGGGGTGGTGAGTAAGATTCGAGGTCCAGTATTTGTGACAGCATTCAGTCCGTTAAGCATGATCATCACTGCAATTCTTGGGACTATAGTCTTAGCTGAACAAGTGCACCTTGGAAGGTATAAATATATACATTATGCATGTATCCCTATATTTTCCTCTTATATAATGTACTCGGATACTCATACTGTCGTACACCAGTTGCATACTTTTCTACTAATAGCTATACGACATATATTTTCTATCCTTTGGAGCATATTACTTAGCAATTTTAAGTCACTGTATAGAAAAAATTACATATAGAAAAAAGAGCAACCGATTATAAGGTTTACTCATAAATTAAAAGATCAGAAAAATTCAGTTTCTGTTTAATTATTTAGCTATCTCATGTTTGTGCCTAACATATTTTTTGCTTTATTGTTGTGTTTCAGTTTAATTGGAGCCATCATCATAGTCTTTGGCCTGTACTCTGTGGTGTGGGGTAAAAGCAAAGACCCTATAGGCTCAAATACATTAAATAGCGCCCAAGAAAAGGCATATCAACTACCAGTAATCGATGGTACCAAATCAGCCACAGTCAAAGATCATGTCGAAGTGTAGAACAAGAACAATAACTCAGAAAGTTTTCTTTCTTGCTCTCTTAATAGATCTTCAGATCCTCGGTGTGGCTAAGATAATTTGAATTCTCTACTTCGGCTTTTATGTAAACATACTTCTATTATGGTTAATATCACTTTTACAGTATTCTCAACTTCATTCATAAACTAGTTTAAGGCTGGTTACACAGGAAGAAAAGCACCATACCACAAATACACCTCAACTGAATTTTCATACTAATATAGCAAACAGAAGATTACTTACGGGTAAAGCCATTATTAGTGTGTCACATCTTGCCAGTTGCTTATCGCAAGCAGCAGTTTACTACGTTTTGCCAAATGCAAGATTGTTCCGTTTTTCAGTTGCCATCTTGATTAGAGTTTAGAAAATGACTTCAACTTTGCTGCAAATTGACAAAAAAGCAATTGCAGTAACTTGTTGGCATCCAACACATCAAGTACGGGTTTCTGTTTCCTCGAGTGAGCTTTTGATGAGAAAAGACAATCAAGTCTAACATATTAAATATTTTCCTTTAAAAATGGTTAATCCAAAAAAAATAAAAAATGACACAGTGAGTAAACAACTAAATACTGGATTCCAATTTCACAAATTCTGCAACTTTTGAATTGGTAAGGTTGTGTCCACAACAAAATTAAAACTAACTTAAATAGACTGACTAAACCCACTGGACATGTGCCCTTGATATCTTGATCATTCATTCTGCCTATAAATGACAAATCTGGCCCTTGGAGTAACATTTCCCTCACTTTTTATTCCTAATTTCATTTACCTATACCGAACTGAAAACAAGAGAGGCATATGAAATTTGGGTCCAGATTTAATACTTATCCGCAAGTGAATGGCCGTCTTTAATAAGGCCACGCACTCCCTCGAACACCTCATTGCTTACGACCGCACGATATGCTAACTGCATAAATTCTGTACATAAAATACCCATTCTATGCGCATTTGTCAAGTTTAAAAGAGGGCCTTCCATAACTGCGCTTACATCACTTCGAACAGTAGTATCATGCGCCTGGGATTCATTTTGAAGAGAACTTATGGGGCCCCGTTTTTGGGATTTACCAACACGCTGAGCTGGCGCTTTAGGCCGAGGACTGCTCCACCTATCATCTAACTCATGATTATGCTCTTCGACAAAGGTTACCACACGATACTTCCCGTTTTCCCTAACCAAAGAAATGGTCATAAGAGCACCACACCCACATCTGGTATCAGAACGAGGCTTGGAATTCAAGTTACGCGGGTCAATATACTTTGTTCCCTCTTTAGAACATACGTAAGTCCTTGTCCGTATAACTCCATCGGTCTTCCTCTTGCCCGTACTCCTAATCCGTGCACCAAACCCAACATCGTGTGCGTATTGTTCCCAAAATGCCCCACTGGCCTCGACATTATCGAACTCCATCCCAACAATTGGCTTGCAGATATTTGGCACATTCACAGAGTTATTTGTAGGGTCTACCTCATTTGTAAGCCGGGAAGTGTTCCACCTACCATCTAACCCGTGATTATGCTCTTCGACGAAGGCAATCACACGATAAATTTGCGTTCCTTTGACCAAAGAAACCAACATGGAAGCCCCACAATTACATCTTGTTTCTGGACGACGCTTGATGGGTGTACGCCGAGGATCCACACCACGTTTCCCTTCCTTGGCGCATACGTATGTACGCGTTCGTATAACTCCGTCTCTCTTCCTTCTGGATGTGGCCCTGATCCGTGCACGAAATCCTGTATCGTGTGCGTATCTCTCCCAAAAGGCGTGACTGGCTTCGATAGTATCAAACTCCATCCCAACAAACGGCTTACACACTGATGTCCCAACTTCGACAACATTTCCATCATTATTACTTATAGACTCTCCTACCTCCAAAGAGTGAAGGTTAGTAACATGATGAGCTTCTTCAAGATTAACGAAATTATTATTACCTATGGCCTCTCCCACTCCTATTGAGGGTGGGTGTGAATTCATGCATTTTCGGACCTGTCTGCCAACCTCATCAAAAGAATGCCCTATCAACAGCGGATCATCAACCATAACACTGTTTGAGAGATCAAATCCCTCTATTGCAATGCCACTGGGCCAATTAGCAGCGGGTTCACAGTCCATATTCATCATTGTATCTGTCATTGAATTGAACTAGTTTAAAGCACATGTCGTGGTGATACAAACACAGAATACGAAGTCTAGAATCATGTTATGAACATCACAGATTTTTTTTTACTACTTATGTGGTATGCAGATAGTTTCTTCAATGTGTATCGGAACATTGTCTCCTTATGCTCTCCTTTTTATTCTGTTTCAAACGTTAACATTTCATGAACTTATAGTTTCAGTGTATTCTAGTTTACCTTATAAGATTAGAAAAGCACAGTTGATATGATTTACTTGTTCAAATAGCAATACTATGAGACCATCATCTTTTTGAAATTCAGAAGAGCTTACTACCAAGTTACAAAGTTCGTAATTTCTAACCATGTGCCTCACAATGTTTAATAATACAGCGTTAAACATATTCTGATCTCATGACTTAACCTTTTACATGTTAACCAACTGATCATATTACCTAATCTTTAAATTTCTCTAAAGAAAAAGAAAAATGTCTACTTTACTTCCTAAGATTAAAAGATACTCCTTTTCTTTTATTCCTCACAATGGAGTCTTATTACGTAGTCACCACCCCTTTAAATGCAAGGAGGCTAAGAGCTTATTTACCTATTTGTTACAAAAACCAGGGCTTTGCCCTCTGTGATATTTTAAAGGCATAAGTTGGGTATATCCGGCTTAAATATTTTTAACTTTTTAAGCCACAAATGAAACAAATAGTCTTTTACCCTAACAAGTAACAACTAATTAGTAAAGAAATCATATAAAGATAAAACTGAGCTTTATTAGCCAAACAATCTCAATCTTCCCATAATTTTTCCCCTTCATCTTAATCCGAAAAATAAGTATTTATTACGATAGTGTTTGAAAACTCCCCCAACTCGAATAAAATGCTCCACTACGAAATAAGGGTCACTTTTAGGCTGCAAATGTTCAAGTGATTTTTTTTAAAAGTTAATCATCATACAGTATAACTATACTGTATAACTATGCAATTGACTTTTAAAATCAGCCATTCCAACAATTTAGGTGCCAAAATTTGCATTCTAAAATAGGCCAAAATTTCGTAGCGGGCCAATTTTCCAGGATGGAAGCAGTAATATTTTGTCGGGATGTTAAAATGGACGCATAAGATGCACTGCAATTTCCAACTAATATATATATTTCTAAATTTTTATTTAGTGAAAATCCTCGGCCTTTGGATTATGATCAAACAGATGAAATTAATAATTTTACAAAAGTGCGGAAACTCCTTTTCCACATTTCGACTGTTCAATAAAATTTTATCATATAGTTTAATCCCTAAACTATGTGTCTAATTTTTTTAAATATCCATTCCAACAATTTAGGTACGAGATTTCTGATAATCAAAATTGCTCGTAGTTTTGAACCTATCAATTATTTAGGAACAAAGTGAGTAATAATAAAATTAATAACAGAACAACGTGAGGAAATGTTGAGAATTACATAAAACATGAAAACAACATTAAAAAAAACAGAAACATAGTAAATACTAAAAAGCTAATAAGAGATAAGATATAATTGAAGAGTTTTTATTTACCTCTTTGGTACATTTAGGTCGAATCGACTGATAATCGTCTACGTGATTGTTAATTAATGTGACGGAGATCGAACACTTTGATGGTCGAATTAGGTTTTATTTTCACTCTTTAAAAGTTCCATTTGGGTAAAGAATAAAATGCAAATAAACCCCGGAACATATAGGTTTTTACGGAATAGTCCTAGGAACATCCATATTTTGCAATTAAGAACATTCATATTTTTACTAGTATTATTTAACACCATCTTCCAATTTTGTTATAAAGAACATAAAATAGACCACATGCTTCTCACATGACTTTAAAGTTTTAAGTTAATGTTCAACCATGATTAACCAACCGAATTTACTAGACCTAACCTGGAGGAAGCTAAGAGGTGACTATTCGGGGTCACGCGCCATACTCATTAGCGGTATAAATGTATATTTAAACTTTTTGACATACACTTTTTTTATATTTAAAAAATTAATGATTTGACATCCCCGTAATTTTCTCAACTGTACTTCTTGGATTTGTAGTGGTCCTAACTACAGTATTATTTTAAATTCCAAGTATCTAGCCTATTACACATGTCTGGAATTTCTTTTGTGGAAGCTATGAATAATTTTTTTTTTGTGTGGAGAATCTTCTGAACGGATTGGACTGGTAACTTCTAAACGGAATCAATGCTAAGGAATTGGGAATGATTGAAAGTAATAAGCAAAGCTTCGCTCATCGCAATGTCAATTCCTATTTCCTTCCAGTGAACCCAAAATATTGAGGCTGACGTAAAGGAACTCGCACTTTTTAATCGTTGTCCTCGTCCTTGTTCTTGATATGTATTGGTGTTTGAGATTTTGTTCTCGCTTCTTTTCTCCAGTTTGGGTCATGCTTCTACTTACTTGCTGGAAGGTTTTTGTGTGATATTTATGGTTTTCAGCATGTTTATAATGTTCCTTCTCAAGTATAAGTATGTCGATCTTTTACATTGTTCTTGTTATTTTTTCATAGGAAAACATTACCAACCTAAACCATGTTGCTAGGCTGCTAACTGTGCACCGAAGCTGCCTATGAATCGAATCATGAGGGATTGTGTGATAAGTCGATACCACTGGAGAGCCATATACTCCGGTTCTTAACAACTTTAAGTGCGGTACTATTTAATTTACATCAAAATACTCGCTTGGTCTTTTGGTCAACGGCTACTGTAGCCAGTTGCATGGAGAACTTCAAGAAAACACCGAAAGGTCAACTGACATATCCCGTCATCATTCCAGTCAGTAGTGATCAGAGTTGCACAACAGAGGTAAGCAGCCGATAAAAGGTTGTCCACCAGTAATTAAACACAGAAATACCGAGGAAGTGAACGAGAAACAGGGGGCGAGAGAGACCTTTAAAAGTGAGAAAGGAACTATTAGTTCTAGTTTAAATTACTCAAATTGTAAATGAAGGCCAATTTTGCAAAGCTGCCTATTCAGAATATAACCTCTACAACTTCACTTAATTTTGGTTCAGAGCTTTTCCATCTCAAAGGATACTAATCCTTTTTTCATTTAAAAATGAATATTCTCACAGAAATGTAGCATAAATTTAAATGAACATTACGTAGAACACTTCATTGACCTTCGCAACTAACAAATTAACTAACCGCAGGAAATAAGTGGGAAAGACTGGACCCCAACACATTTGAGCAAGACCTTCATAAACTGAAACCGAAGCCCTTCTTGGAGAGACGTAAGGTGAGCAGGTGAGTTGCCGGTTGCCGGTTGCCCCAGTGCTTAGGGTCTTAGTAAAATGTGGATATTTGATCATCAGACATAGATGACCTTGGTTACCATTTTAATCCCCTTGACTCTGCCTGTATTCAAGAAATTTGGCATGAACGGAAGTCGAGAGCATAATGTTCACGTTATATTTCATTTTTCTTGTCGTAGACTCGTAATGATAACAAGAGAAACAGCAAGGATTAGCATCTTTCCCTTATGCCTTTGACATATAATAATTATCCGCAACTGAATGACCATCTTTTATAAGGCGACGCACGCCCTCGTAGACCTCATCGCTTTTGACGGCTCGATACGCTAACTGCATAAATTCCGTACATAAAATACCCATTCTATGCGCATTCGTCAAGTCAAAAAGAGGCCCTTCTAGAGAACTGTTTTGCTCTCCATCCAACTCTTGATTAATCCCAGACTCTCGCGTCTTAGCCATTTTAGGGAGAGAACTTTCTACAACAGTTTTACGTCGGAAGGATACACCGACATGCTGACCAGCCGCTTTACACCGAGGAATCCTTCGTGCAACATCGAACCCATGATTATGCTCCTCAATAAAGGTCACCACACGATATGTCCCCTTTTCCTTGACTAAAGAAATAGTCATAAGAACACCACATCCGCATCTCGTATCAATACTACAATCAGAATTAACAGAACATGAATTGTCACATTTTTTTCCCTCTCTAGAACATACGTATTTCCTTGATCTCACCACTCCATTCTTATCCCTCTTGCTCGACCTTATCCGCCCACGGAAGCCAACATCTTGTGCGTATCGTTCCCAAAACATCCCACTAGCCTCCAACGTATCAAATTCCATTCCAACAATAGGCTTACACGCGCTTGGCACATTGACTGAGTTTTTAACATCATCTAACACATGATTATGCTCCTCGACAAAGGTTGTCACACGATAAATTCCCTTTCCTTTGACTAAACAAACGATCATGATAGTGCCACAACCACATCTACGATTAGGATTTATGTGGCGAGGTTCATCGGGACTTGTGCCCTCCTTGGCACATACATATGTACGTGTTCGTATAACTCCATCTCTCTTCTTCTTGCTAGACCTAACGCGTGGATGAAAACCTGTATCGCGCGCATATTTTTCCCAAAACACATGGCTCGCCTCAATTGTATCAAACTCCATCCCAACAAACGGCTTGCGATTTTCTTCAGCCTCATTAATATTTATAGATTCTGTCACCCCTATTGAGGGTGGTTCAAAAGAATGCTCTGTCAAAGGAGGATTGTTAACCATAGCACTGTTTGAGAGATCGTCTCCCTCTGAAGTAATGTCAGCAGGCCAACAACCGGGTTCATTGTCCAGATTCATCATTGCACCTGTCAATTAGATACATCTAGTATAAACTAAAGATTCTGGTGATATACTTAGCATGTCAATAGAACACAGAATTTAAAATCACAATATTAACATCAAACACAGTGATGAAAAACAAAATGCTAACCAGGTGATATGTCCATGTTTCTTCTAACCGGTATTTCTCGAGTGCTCAGATCTGTTTTTTAGTTCCCTGTTTATTATAATGGTTACCAGTTGCTTTTGATTTCAATAGTCTTTCATTTAATTCAAACATTCTCTTGTAGTTTACACTTTACATTATATAATTAAAAAGAAAGCTTAATATGCAGAATACTTTGTGACAATTAGATTTGCGGAGAAAAGTACCAAGATGACAGAAACTTGAAATAATGTATCCACATCACACCAAATAATCTAACTTGGGAAAAATAACTTCTCAGAACAGATTTTATTATTTTTTTGGTAGAGGAGTGGGGATCAGATAGATATCTTCCATTTGCATGTCTTGTTACCCCAGTTATATGTTTTCTGATCTCTAAAGTTTATTTTTATTAATTAACCTAACAGTTCATGATTCATAACATTTACCTTTGCCTAAAAAACATTAGAACATATGGAATTTGCTACTCAAAACTCAAAAGCATGACTCTTTATCCCTTTCTTCTACTTTATTCAGATAAGCTATAATTTTTGGTAAAACCAACCAGCATGCCTATGATTTTTGAACAGCATTTTTTGACTGATGTTATTTACTCAGCTTAGCTGTGCTTTTTTAGTTATGTTAAGCTTTTAAGCTGGATTGCAATTGCAAGGTTGGCTTAAGCGCTGGAATGCTATAGCTTTTTCGCGTAGGAAAAACCTAGAAGCCTAGAGCTGGTGAACCCTGGTTATGTCATCTTCAATAAGGTATTAACTGAACATTTTCACTCATCAAAATGCTTGGCAAATTACGGAATTACCAACATAATAACAAGATATAGAGTAAACACTGAACACCAAATTAATCTATGTTTTCTAGAATCTTCCCTGGCCCTAAAATCTAATACTATACAATTAGTAACCGGTACTTTAAGTCATGACCTAATCTGCAACCCCAGTATCAGTTGTAAGCATATCTATCAGAACGATATAAAAAGAGGTACTAAACCGCCAAATAATTGTTCAAAGAACGATTATATCTGCGACAAGAAGGCAATTATGCAAAATATCATCATTCTTGAAAAAAGAAGAACATTAGTAAAGTTAAATAATAAAAGAGCTGTGTGTCTTCACTTCACTTTAGGCCCGCAAATGTCTAGAGAATGCTCTTGGGGGGGGGGGGGGGGGGGGGACTAAGTAGGGCACAATAACACTACTAATTGACCAAGAACACTATTTTCAACCCCGAGATCGCCTGATTTTTAGAAATATAGCTCTCTGGACCCACAATAACAGGAAAATCCATGGATAAGCTTCAAATCAAATGAATCTTAGTTCTGCCTCTAAATTTTCAAGATGTGTGGGACTGTTTGGGACCAAATTTTCATTTTCAAAAGTCATGAAATAGCTTTTTTTTTCTAGGTAGGGATTCTAACCACTTCTGCCAAAGTAGAAATCTATGGTTTTATGAGAATTTAACTTGTGATTAACAGCAAAGCAATTATTGTATATAATAAAGCCACTTTTGGCTTATCCACATAACATCATAGAACAACACTTATGAACACCAAAATACACTTAAACACCAACGTTAATTTTCCCCCCAAATTTTTGTACTATAATTCCACACCCACGTTGTTCCCAAAAGCCTCCTCAGTTATTTCCGATGTACCAACAAACAAACAAAAAAAACCTCCTCAAGTGTTCGAAGTTATATAAATATATAAAAAAAAACAAATATATATATATATATAAATACTCAATAGAGATTACCAATGAGGGTCTGGTTTTCTCAATCGACGGTCGAATTGCCACGAAATCACCACTCTTATATGAGCCCTTCTCTCTCTCTCTCTCTCTAGAGTTTAGTAGTGTTACTCTGAGCAATTAACGGACAAGGGTGCCAGACTATACCTTTGAAATAGTCTGCAAAACACTCGTGTGGCAGATCTTACATCTATGCATTCAATGGTTTCACAGAGGAGACTTTTTCAGACTATACCAAAGCTCCCCCTCTTTGCAATTAACTGGATTTTTGACTGCAAAATGTCCGGTTTACACGTTTAAACTCTAAATACAAATTAAGGTTTCTAATTCGGATTCAACGTCTTGCCGTGAAAACAACGTTTTGCAGTAGAAAAATTCAGCTCATTAAAAATGAGAGGTGGACCCTAACAAAATAATAAGTTCCAAATCCGAATTAGTGTCTTTATTTACCTGAAAACAGATATTTTACAGTTTAAAAATCCAACCTCAAACTGCTACTCGTAGTATATTTTTCAGTTTGACCTTTCAAACTATTATTCGGTAACTTTATATCTCATAAATTAAGAAGAAGAAAAAACTCAAAACGGTAAAAACGGTAAAAAAAAATATGTTTAGTGAACTGCACTACCGGTGTTTAACGATTTAGATAGGCCTGGACAAAAACTGGACCGAACCGAAAACCAAACCGGACCGAACCGAAACTGAAAAAAACCGAAACTGAAAAAACCGAATACGTCTCAGTTCGGTTTCGGTTTACTATAAAACTGAACCGAAAAAACCCGAAAAATCGAAAAAAAAACGACCCGAATGAAAAAACCCGAAATAAATCAATTGATGGCTGAAAATTTGAAATACACATAGTCAATTATTATGTTTTGTTATGTATATTTTAATTAGTTAATATTTAATTTACAACTAATGTCCAATAGGTACCACTTTTGAAATTATATTCCTCCTAGGTACCTCCACAATTTCACATTCCCTATAGGTACCACTTTTTAATTATTTAATTTATTTACCAAAACGCCATACACATATTTCATAAAAAATGTAAAAAAAACACATAAAATTATATAAAATGAAAAAAAATTCAAAATAAATGAAAAAAAACCACAAAAAATTGTAAAAAAAATAATAATGTATTTTTATAAAAAAAATCACAAAAATCACAAAAAATAAAAAAAATTCATAAAAAAATAACAAAGAAAATAAAAAAATCATAAAAAATGAAAAAATCACAAAAAATCACAAAATTTTAAAAAAAATTACAAAAAAAATTACAAAAATTACAAAAAATGAAAAAATCACAAAAAATGAAAAAAAAATAAAAAAATCACATAAAATCACAAAATTTTAAAAAAATTATAAAAAAAATAAAAAAAATTATGAAAAATGAAAAAAATCACAAGAAATTATTAAAAAAATGAAAAAAAATCACAAAATTATAAAAAAAAAAATATGAAAAAAATCACACAAAAAATCATTAAAAAAAATCACTTTTATTGAACTTTATGCACTTTCGACTGTAGTAGATGCACTTTCAGCTGAACTATATGTACTTTTAGCTGAACCAGATGCACTTTCAGCTGAACCATATGCACTTTTATTGAACTAGATGCACTTTCAGCTGAACCAGATACACTTTTAGCTGAACCAGATGTACTTTCAGTTGAACCATATGCACTTTCAGCTGAACCATATGCACTTTTATTGAACTAGATGCACTTTCAGCTGAACCATATGCACTTTTATTGAACTAGATGCTCTTTTAGCTGAACCATATGCACTTTCAGCTGAACCAGATACACTTTTAGCTGAACCATATGCACTTTCAGCTGAACCAGATGCACTTTCAGCTGAACCAGATGCACTTTCAGCTGAACCATATGCACTTTTAGCTGAACCAGATGCAGGTTTTACAGAACGATATGCACTTTTATTGAACTAGATGCACTTTTGTCTGAACTATATGCACTTTTAGCTGAACCAGATACACTTTTAGCTGAACCATATGCACTTTCAGTTGTACCAGATGCACTTTTAGTTGAATCAGATGCATTTTTAACAGAACTATATGCACTTTCTACTGTACTATATTTATTTTCGACTACACTATATGCATTTTTGACTTAACTATATGTACTTTCCACTAAATTAGATGCACTTTCAGCTGAACCAGATGCACTTTCAGCTGAACTATATGCATACTCACTTTTATTGAACTATATTTACTTTCGACTGAATTGTATGCACTTTCAACGGAACTAGATGTACTTTCAGCTGAATTGAATGCAATTTCGACTCAATTTTATGCATTTTTGACTAACTATATACACTTTCGACTGAACTATATGCACTTTTATTGAACTATATACGCTTTTGACTGAATTATATGTATTTTTAACTGAACTAGATGCACTTTCAGCTCGTTTAGATTAAAAAAAGGCACATTTATCATGGAAAAAACATTTTTTTGTATAAGAAAATCACTTTTCGGTATAAAAAGTGTTATATTGACAAAAAAAAATATTTTTTGTAATTTTTTAAAAGGTTTATGATTTTTTAATTTTTTTTTGTAATTTTTGTGATTTTTTATAATTTTTAAAATTTTTTGTGATTTTTGTTATTTTTTATAATGTTTTGTGAATTTTTGTGAATTTTGTGATTTTTTGTGAATTTTGTGATTTTTTTGTGATTTTTTGATTTTTTGTGATTTTTTGTGATTTTTTGTGATTTGTTGTGATTTGTTTGTGATTTTTTGTGATTTTTGTGATTTTTTGTGATTTTTTGTAAGTTTTTGTAATTTTTTGTGATTTTTAGTAATTTTTTGTGATTTTTTGTGATTTTTTGTAATTTTTTGTAATTTTTTGTGATTTTTTGTAATTTTTTATGATTTTTTAATTTTTTTTTGTAATTTTTATAATTTTTTTGTGATTTTTGTATTTTTTAATAATTTTTTTTGATTTTTGGTGATTTTTTATAATTTTTTATATTTTTTGTGATTTTTTCATTTTTTTAAAAAATCAATTACTAATAAAACTCATATAGTATAAAAAGTGGTACCTATGAGTAAATGTGAAATTATCAAGATACCTAGGAGGAATATAATTTGCCATGAGTTACTTATAGGGAATTACCCCTTTAATTTAATCATAATTTGTAACTGTCTCAAATTTTAATAACTAAAAAACCTAGTAATTAACATTTTCACCATTAGCATTTGAAACTAATGTTTGCATAATTATAAGTTATAACCGTTTCAGAACTCATATGTACGATATGAAAGAAAATTTTATTATAAATTGTAACTATCTAAATAATTGTGATACTAACTTTTCATTATTAAATGCTCTATTTCACCTTATTTAAACATTATCAAAAAACTAGTTGACTAAAAAATACTCATAAATAAGTTATATTTTATCATTTTACTACATTATTTTACTCGTTTTTCTATTAATTATGGAACGTGTAATTTGAAAATGATATACAAGATAACAAATTGATAACTCTTTTTAACCATTTTTACATATCTAAATTAGTAGATTCACAATAAATAGATTATCAAAATAAACATAATAATGTACTAGCTAAATTTATAAATGAACATGTTTCAAAATATAACAACAAAAAAATGTAATTTTTTAATTAAAACTGGAAAAAAAAAAACGAAAAAAACCAAAAAAAAAATATGAAAAAACCCGAAATCGAACCAAGACAACCCGGTTCGGTCCATAAACCGAAAAGACCGAAAACCAAAAAGAATCCAAATTTATGCCCGGTTTCGGTTTTGCCAAAAAACGATCCGAACCGGACTGAACTCAGCCTTAAATTTAGTTGTTGAACTACCAATTTTAACAATTGAGATACCAAGATATGAAATTTGTCACAATTAAGGATCTATCATTAAACAAAATGCTGAAATTGTAACTACAATAACATGGTGAGTGTAATTCTATCACACATTCGTCAAAAATATATCCTAAAATATGAGATACATTGAATGCAATTTCGTCAACTAATGTTGTTAGTTACTTAATTGTGACAAATTTTATAGTTTTGTACCTCAATTATTAAAATTTGTAGTCCACTGTCTCAATTGCTAACACTGTATTTTTTCTCAAATAAAAAGTGTAATTATTACTAAGATTTGTCGGTTGTAATTATCATATTTATAATTTTTATTGTTTTGGTAAATTAATATATATCAACCATAAATTAATATATATAAACCATATTTTATAATTCATTAATTGTTGTGTACTAAACGTATCGTATGATTCATATTCTAAATTTAAAAATTTATCGTTTCGCCGTGTCCGTACCTTTGGCGTGATGGACACAATAATCTTTGTTCTAGATACATAGGTTTACTGGACCCCAATGTCATTTTACAAAAAGTTTTTCATATTTAGTGAGAGATTTTTTGTTAAACCTTCTTGATATATTGAATTTAAAATTCCATTTTAAAAAGTTACAAAAAAGGTGATTTTCATGTAAGCATTTTTCACCACTTCTTGCAAAATGATTAGGTGTAATATTATGTGTATTCGAATACTATTAATGTTTTCCTTTATAAGAATTTTATTAATGTCTATAATATTCATTACAATAAACATACCAAACAATAAAACCACCTATAAGAGCATTTGCACCAATCTATCCATACTAGTAATCGTGTACACGCGTTGCGTGTGCGGCGCGTGATGCAATACAAATAAAGAAAATATGTATAGTTATGATATAAATATGTGGATAATACAAAAAAAAAACATATTTTAAGATTTAAAAGAATGTTTGGTTGTTAAAGAAGAATAAATAATTTTATTAGTTTTTACTTTTTATATTTTTATGCGAGTATGATATTATTGTAATTAATATAAAAGTGTATGAGTGTTTTTAGAAAAAAATTGACTAAATTGGGCAGTCTCATTTAACTTGGGTTGACTTATTACAATAGAATGATATATATATATATATATATGTGTGTGTGTGTGTGTGTGTGTGTGTGTGTGTGTGTGTGTGTGTAATAGTAATCGTGCCCCACGCATTGCGTGTGCGGCGCGTAATACAATAAAAATATAGAAAATATGTATATTTATGATATAAATATGTGGATAATACAAAAAAAAATATAGTTTAAGATTTAAAAAAATGTTCAGTTGTTAAAGAGTGATAATTAGTTTTATTAGTTTTTACTTTTTATATTTTTATTGGAGTATGGTATTATTATAGTTAATATAAAGATGTATGTGTTGTATGATATTATTGGACTCTTGGGCTTATTTTTTATGGGCTCAAGTGGGCTTGTAACCCTACCCCTCTATCTATATAAAGAGTGCTAGGGGTCTTGTATTTTACATTCATTCAGATTCATTTATAATAAAGACGATACTGTTCTCACTCTCTCTCTACTTCTGTCTCCCTAAATACATAGTTAATAGTTGTATTACAACACGTTATCAGCACACTGCTCTCGGAGATCGAAGTACGGATTATAGATTCAATAAACCTTGAGGTTTATCCGGATTTTTTATTAGGATTTTGCTATATCGACCTTCACCAACATACCGGGGGTCTCAAGAGTTTCCTTTCAGTTAGCTTTAACCACATTAACATCGGTTTTTTCACCTTTGTAATAGTTTTGAACTATTTAAGGAGTAACCGTGCATGACCTTTGTCTTTATAGCATAGAGTTGTCTCCTTGAGCATTATCTCTTCCTTTGTGACAACGGGCCATATTGTTCCTTTCAATTACTGTCTTCGAGCCACAGGTTTTCGATTTTGACGATTGTCTAAAATCTCGCTTGGCTAGGCGATTCATCGGGATCGCGACAGTTCGAGACAAATAACACTTGTCTCGGTTCTCGATTCGTGGAAAAAAATGTACACGAAGAACATTAATATCAGGCAAACAATTCGCCATTGACCCAATAGGATTAAAACTACTCACCAGGGCAATTTTCTTATCCAATAACAGATGGGCGATAAAGGAACATGGTGAATATAAATTCACGATACTGCTTATGGAATACAATTTCCAAGCTAGTATTTTGGTGAAGGATTGCTCCAATATGTCAATTTCAGACATTTGTTCACCATAGACGTCATCACGTCTCAAATGTGGCGACTGAATAAAATCAACGCCTTAGCATTCATCTCGAGGGTAACAACAAACTCGTGTTTTACTCATCAAAGATGGCATCTAAAAAAATTTTGGGCATCACATTTTCACACATCAGGGTGAGTAACATGTGGTGACGGATTAAAAACAACGTTTAAACAGTCATTTCGCAAGTATGTTTTACGAATTTTCTCATCATAGATGGCATCCAACATGTGTTGGGAGTTCTGAATTATTTATCATATAAAACGACTGGTTTATATGTTTATGGTTTGCACAAGCATAAACTTTGTTTTCGAAACGACAGGTTCGAAAACATTAGTTTTGCTTCTCATGTGAATCGGTTCTCATTGATCGAACGACGGGTCGATAATGAAATACCAATTCGGCGAAACATACATCACTATATAATCACACTCGGGGAAATTATTATTTAGTCAACCCCTTTCGGTAGCTCTACTTGAAAAACGACCAGGAAAGACGGTGAGGGTGGAGGGCACGAATACCACTTAAAACCCGACCTCATTAGGATATCGACTTCCGCCTATATCTTTCCTAGACATCGTATCCAAATAGGTGAGCCTAATTGGGGAAGGTTCATAATTTTTTCAACTTAAATGTGAAAATTTATGATTTCGCAAATTAGCATATTTTACATGTGTACATATCATATACATAGCAAGATCTAATTAACGATAATTAAAACATGCATGGGGCAGTATATTTTAATTACTAATTTACCATATCACATGCAGGGAGGGCAAATTTTAATTATCACTATACAATACACATGCACGTTTTATACATGGTAACTAAATGATCATGTTGGCCCGCGTGCTAACCTTAGAGGGGGGGGGGGGGGTGAATAAGGTTTTGGCGATTTTCGCCTAATTAAAATTCTAAGCAACTAACCACCCAACTAATGCAATTCTAAGCTTAAGTGTTATAACAAGAGTTAAAGAATTGCTAAAATTACTTAACGCAAACAAGAAAATAAGCAATAAAATAAGTTGCGTAAAGTAAAAGTTTAGGGAAAGAAGATGACACCAAGATTTATAGAGGTTCGGCAAACGGCCTACGTCCTCTCCTCGGTACTACCGAGTAATTCACTATAATTCTTCTTTCGGATTTTACAAACCCTATCGAGCTCAATCGACCGATTGGCTCACCCTCTACCCGGGGTTCCTACTCTTGATACAAGTGCAAGAGAACACGTCTACGAGTCTACGACTCCCCCTCAATTTATGAGTACCCGAATGAAAAGACCTAGAGCTTTTAAGCTTCACTTGCTTACAAAGCCTCTACCCGATCACTCGCTTACAAAAATTGAGTTTATAAAATACTCGATACAAATTTTGTTACAAAAATGTAACTACACTCACTATTCTAATTGCTTCTTAAAAAGCTAATTGGTGAGTTGTTGATGAAGATCGCGCTTGAATCTCTTTCTATTTGATTTTCCTCTTTCTCGAATATATATACACCAAAATGGTGATATTAGGGTTTTTAATTGAGAGAGGTTTTAAGGATGATGATGGTTAAGCTTGGTGAGTTTGGAGAGAGATTTTAGGAGGTTTAAATAACAGCAAAGTCTGTTTTTCTGGGTTATGACCGTTGAGCGTTTTAACAGCTATTTTCCAGAATAAGCTGAAAAGCTGTTTTCGAAAACTGCAGAAAACGATCGGTCGTTTTCTACAGTCGATCGGTCGTTTTACAGAAAACGATCGGTCGTTTCCTGAAAACGATCGGTCGTTTTTATACTGGACTCACTGGAAGAAATTGGATCAAAAACGATCGGTCGTTTTTGTCCAGTCGATCGGTCGACTGTAATCCTGGTCCCGTAAATCTTCGAATGCTCATAACTCCTTCGTTTTAGCTCCGATTTTGGTTCCGCTTGAACCTATGGCTTCATTATCGAATGCTCTATCATTTAAAGACCTGAAATATACGTTTTCTATTTTTGGACAAGACAAGCATTATATCATCGAAATCGTAAAATCATTAAACGCATAATCAAAGTAATAATCAAAATCATTATTGAACTCTATGTTCAACAATCTCCCCCATTTTGATTATGACAAACTAATGATGATTTTACAAGATACAAGAAAAATAACTCCTCCATTTTAACAAAACGCATTTACACCAAAATATATCATTTTTCTCCCCCTTTGGCATTATCAAAATGCAATAAAAAAATGGGGTTATGTGAAGGGTTTTTAAAGAAAAACCAAAGCATGAAAAATGTAAATATGATGCATATACCCGACCCAACTAATCACATATATGTAGATATTATAGATTAGAGTATACCGCATATGTGATGTGGAGTCGAGTCCGCTCGCTAATGGCATTTGCATTGAGCGTTGCCGATTCCAAATAGGTGGTACCACTTGTTGGTATGCCTTCCACCTTTGTCGATTAATGGCACTTCATCCTTGATGGTGGAGTCTATCTTCTTGACTTCCACGGCTTTTGTCGGCGTTGCCAACCACTTGTTGATTTTCTCCTTTTGGATGGAGATACCTACAACACAAGATTTGTCTTTTTGTACCCAATTTCTTTTGGGTCCGACATTGTTAGTGGCTCGGGTCTTTACTACCCATTTCAAATCGCTTCTACTAACATGGAAACGATAAGGGCATCTAGAAGAAATATGCTCATTTCTACTACAATGCACACAATGCTTAGACTTTTTAGTATAACGATAGTTATACGTAGTTTTGGAAAGGTTTTTCGGAGCATCCGATTTGGTTTGAAAACCTACACCTTTCCTATCATTAAAAGATTTTTGAAAAATCTTGGAAGTGCTCCTTTTGGTAAAAACAACCTCTAGTTTAGGCGGAGTAGAAGTTTTAGAAATATTAGAGGATTTAACGAAGCGGGGTTTGTTAGAAGTAGAACCAATGCAATCAAAACCTAAACCGCTCTTATCATTAACATCTTTTTGACAACTCAAAATGTTATCTAAAACGGTTTTACCCTTAGAAAACTTTGAGATTGTTAAATTAAGTTTTTCAATGGAAATGACAAGATCGTTGTTTTTAGTTTTCAACGATTCATTCTCGGTTTCTAAAACCTTGACCTTGTCATTTAAGTTAAAAGCATGAGAACTCAAAACCTTGTTTTTGCTTTTAACTTTATCGAAAGCATCTTTTAACTCTTCAAAATTTTCTAATAGATCACAATCTAAAGAAGATGGTTTTGAAAGAGTTTTAGTAAGTCTAGAGACTTCATTTTTAAGAAAATTGATCTCGGTTTGTAAAGACTTATTATGAATGACGAGATCATTGGTTTTTTCTTTCAAGTCTTCCTTTTCGTCATCTATATCACTTAAAGAAAATGACGATGTTGGAATAGACTTATTTTCAATTTTATCTCTTTTTAAAGATCTTATTTCTTCATTGAGAGAAGAATTTATCTTTTTAAGAGATTTGACCTTCTCTACAAGCTTAGGAAATTTTTCGGAATAAATTCCACACATATGAATAAGTTCATCATGAGAGAATTCTTTTACCTCATCGTTGTCACTTTCGCTTGAGTGGTCACATTCGCTTGAAGACGATTGGTTAGGCTCATTGTTGTCTTACATGGCCATATAGCAACCAAGATGCGCGACTTCATCTTGGTCGGAGCTATCGCTAGAGCTTGAAGCGGATATCTTCTTCTTGCCTTTGCTCTTGCGATTCATGACGCAATCTCTCGCCATGTGTCCTTCCTTGCCACAAGTATAGCAAACAAAATCGTTAGAATAAATTGAATTATTTGACGATTTACCTTTATGTTTGCGGTGGTCTTTTAGCTTGAGTATTTCTTTGACGATTCGAATGATTTGCCTAGAATTTTCGTCGTCATTGGATAGCTCATTGCTTTCGTCACAAGTGGTTCCTTTGAAAGCTATCTCCCTCTTTTTCGAGATTGGCTTGTGACTATTGAGGGTAATTTCGTGAGTGAGGAGTGAACCCGTCAATGCATCAAGAGAGTATGTGTTCATGTCGTGCGCCTCTTGAATTGCGGTGACCTTTGGTTCCCATTCCTTCGGTAAGCTCCGAATCACCTTAGAGACCATTTCCTTACAAGATAAATGCTTACCAAGAGATGTTAATCCGTTAGTAATAGTAGTAAATCTAGCAAGCATATCGGAAATAGTTTCACCCTCGCTCATCTTAAAAAGCTCGTAGTCATGAACTAATAGTTGGAGTTTACAATCCTTAACTTGGTTAGTCCCTTCATGTATTACTACTAGCTTATCCCACATACCCTTAGCGGTTTTACAAGCGGAAATTTTGTTGTACTCGTTAGGAGAAACGGCACAAACAATAGCATACATTGCTTTGGCGTTCGTAGAGTAGGCTTCTAGTTGAGCGCTATCTAAGTCCTCTACGGGGATTGGGTTCTCGCTATTCTCGGATGTAGGTGCGGTATATCCTACCTTAATGGTCATCCAAAGTTTAACATTATAGCTTTGTAGGAACATACTCATCCTATCCTTCCAATATGAATAATTTACCCCATCAAAATATGGTGGAGTATTGGGTGATGAAGCTATGCCGGATGCGAAATTAAGTATATTAGCCATCGGGATCTTAACTCTAGAATCGTTAGATTCCTATATGCAAGAGCCTCGGCTCTGATACCAATTGTTGGCCCGCGTGCTAACCTTAGAGGGGGGGGTGAATAAGGTTTTGGCGATTTTCGCCTAATTAAAATTCTAAGCAACTAACCACCCAACTAATGCAATTCTAAGCTTAAGTGTTATAACAAGAGTTAAAGAATTGCTAAAATTACTTAACGCAAACAAGAAAATAAGCAATAAAATAAGTTGCGTAAAGTAAAAGTTTAGGGAAAGAAGATGACACCAAGATTTATAGAGGTTCGGCAAACGGCCTACGTCCTCTCCTCGGTACTACCGAGTAATTCACTATAATTCTTCTTTCGGATTTTACAAACCCTATCGAGCTCAATCGACCGATTGGCTCACCCTCTACCCGGGGTTCCTACTCTTGATACAAGTGCAAGAGAACACGTCTACGAGTCTACGACTCCCCCTCAATTTATGAGTACCCGAATGAAAAGACCTAGAGCTTTTAAGCTTCACTTGCTTACAAAGCCTCTACCCGATCACTCGCTTACAAAAATTGAGTTTATAAAATACTCGATACAAATTTTGTTACAAAAATGTAACTACACTCACTATTCTAATTGCTTCTTAAAAAGCTAATTGGTGAGTTGTTGATGAAGATCGCGCTTGAATCTCTTTCTATTTGATTTTCCTCTTTCTCGAATATATATACACCAAAATGGTGATATTAGGGTTTTTAATTGAGAGAGGTTTTAAGGATGATGATGGTTAAGCTTGGTGAGTTTGGAGAGAGATTTTAGGAGGTTTAAATAACAGCAAAGTCTGTTTTTCTGGGTTATGACCGTTGAGCGTTTTAACAGCTATTTTCCAGAATAAGCTGAAAAGCTGTTTTCGAAAACTGCAGAAAACGATCGGTCGTTTTCTACAGTCGATCGGTCGTTTTACAGAAAACGATCGGTCGTTTCCTGAAAACGATCGGTCGTTTTTATACTGGACTCACTGGAAGAAATTGGATCAAAAACGATCGGTCGTTTTTGTCCAGTCGATCGGTCGACTGTAATCCTGGTCCCGTAAATCTTCGAATGCTCATAACTCCTTCGTTTTAGCTCCGATTTTGGTTCCGCTTGAACCTATGGCTTCATTATCGAATGCTCTATCATTTAAAGACCTGAAATATACGTTTTCTATTTTTGGACAAGACAAGCATTATATCATCGAAATCGTAAAATCATTAAACGCATAATCAAAGTAATAATCAAAATCATTATTGAACTCTATGTTCAACAGATCATGCAAGGATTTGATTGAATTACAGATTAGCAATATCTAAATTTATATGCTTAGGCCATATACTAGGCGAATCTGTACTCACGTACATACTATTATGTATACAAGGTTAAACTACATACTATTATGTATACAATGTTAAACTACAGGGATCCTGAGTGTCTTGCTATATCGACCTTCAAAACTCATATAACTAGCCTCGTATGTTCGTGTTACTACGGCTGCATGCTATATTTTGTTTAGGATTAATTTGCATGTTGTATGTGATTTAATTCTGTTAATTAAATAATATTAACATGAACAAGTTGTACGCATATAAGGTCTATATGGTTACTGAAGTACTATATATAAAATCCAGTGTTTATGACATACTAGTTGTATGAAATCCAGTGTTTATTTCACCAGGCTACTATTAGTTAATCAAATATACCATGGAGAACTAATTGATATTGTGATTTAGTGGTAATATGAAATTTGTCACGTTACTGCGTATAAACGCCTTGTTAAATCGCATATAAATTGAATTGCTTACCCGTGTTAAGTACATAATTTACGTATTGACCTCATGTATTAATCTGTCGGATTAAATCTGTAACTAACTGAAACGTATGTACTGATTTGAAATTCTCTGAAAGCTGTAAACTATTCTGTAAATTACTGAAGGACTAAACTGAAACTTGTCTGAAATTCTGGACTGTATATGTAATAATGCTGTAAATAGATATATAGTTTGTTGAAATTACACGCATGGTCCTGTAGTATAATACTTATACGAAAACAGTACATATGGTTGATAAAGATACAATATTTGGTAAATATACACACACATGCATATAATTTTTTTTTATTAAAAGGCAAACGAATAAAAAAAATTGCATGTAAATTGATTTGATTTGATATGTTAGAATCTTCATGGATTGATTGATAATCTTAAATTGATTTGATTTGATATGTTATAATCTTTATGGATTGATTGATAATCTTAAATTGATTTGTTTATAACACCAAATCTACTGCATGATTAGATAGATTCTAAAATATATTTACTGCCTGTTTATATATGTGTGGTTAATCTAGATAGATATTCTCTATGCTGTTTAATATTATTGCCATATATAATTTGCGAAATCATATATTTTCACATTTAAGTTGGAAAAATTATGAACCTTCCCTAAATAGGCTCACCTATTTGGATACGATGTCTAGGAAAGATATAGGCGAAAGTCGATATCCTAATGAGCTCGGGTTTTAAGTGGCATTCGTGCCCTCTACCCTCACCGTCTTTCCTGGTCGTTTTTCAAGTAGAGCTACCGAAAGGGGTCGACTAAATAATAATTTCCCCGAGTGTGTTTATATAGTGATGTATGTTTCGCCGAATTGGTGTCTCTGTATCGACCTGTCGTTCGATCAATGAGAACCTATTCACATTAAAAGCAAAACTATTTTTTGAACCTGTTGTTTCGAAATAAAGTTTATGCTTGTGCAAACCATAAACATATAAACCAGTCGTTTTATATGATAAATAATCCAGAACTCCCAACACATGTTGGATGTCATCTATGATGAGAAAAATCGTACAAACATACTTGCGAAATGACTGTTTAAACGTTGATTTTAATCCGTCACCACATGTTACTCACCCTGATGTGTGAAAATGTGATGCCCAAATTTTTTTTGGATGCCATCTTTGATGAGTAAAACACGAGTTTGTTGTTACCATCGGGATGAATGCTAAGGCGTTGATTTTATTCCGCTGCCATATTTGAGACGTGATAACGTCTATGGTGAACAAATGTCTGAAATTGACATATTGGAGCAATCCTTCACCAAAATACTAGCTTGGAAATTGTATTCCATAAGTAGTATCGTGAATTTATATTCACCATGTTCCTTTATCGCCCATCTGTTATTGGATAAGAAAATTGTCCCGGTGAGTAGTTTTAATCCTATTGGGACAATGACAAATTATTTGCCTGATATTAATGCTCTTCGTGTATTTTTTTTTCCACGAATCGAGAACCGAGACAAGTGTTATTTGTCTCGAACTGTCGCGATCCCGATGAATCGCCTAGCCAAGCGAGATTTTAGACAATCGTCAAAATCAAAAATCTGTGGCTCCAAGACAGTAATTGAAAGGAACAATATGATCCGTTGTCACAAAGCAAGAGATAATGCTCAAGGAGCCAACTCTATGCTATAAAGACAAATGTCAAGCACGACTACTCCTTAAATAGTTCAAAACTATTATAAAGGTGGAAAAACCGATGCTAATGTGGTTAAAGTTAATTGAAAGGAAACTCTTGAGACCCCCGATTTTGTGGCTCAAATGAGTTTGATACCTTTATTTATTGATTTTGATAAATCATTGAGCCATTTTTTCGCTCATCTGGATTATGTTTTTCCATTTGGATTATGATTTTTCCATTTGGACATACTTTTGGACTATGGTTTGCATGTTTACGAAATTTCTCGAAATAATTTAAAGTGTTTTGAGCAAATTTCTTTGACAAATGTGACCAAACTTTAAATTATGAAATTTTAGGCAATACTTGTGGGGTAGTTGATTTTTTTTTGGAAATAGTGGGTAACAGTGTACCACATAATTTCACCAACTATTTGCCTAAAAGAGTACTCAGTGACAACGATCCTGGACCTGTCGTTCCAAATCAAAATCTTTGGTAAAACCAAATTGATTTGTCAAGTATGAGGTCTTATACTCATGTAGGTCCTGCCGTACCTTATTGAGTTATAAAATATTCGAGAAAACCAGTGTTATCTGGTAATAGCTCATGAAAGAATTAAAATTTCTTTACATAGCCTCCATTCAATACGACCAAAAGCGTATTTTAGAGGAGTTGAAATGTCTTTCAAGTGGTTGCTACCACATTCTTTAAAGCATTTAAAGTTACCTTATCATTTCTCCTGTCGTCGAAATGATAAATGATTTAGATGCTAAGACATGATTGTCTATACTATCATTCACCTGTCGTCGATTGATAAGAGCATTTTGATATTGTGGCATTGACCGGATGAGATATTCCCGGGTCAAAAGACGATCCTTGATTTATAATCGCATCGCATTTGGATTCTCTTTGAGAATATATTTTGCGATTAATCCGAAATACATGTCATTAATGTTCACTTTGAAAGACTAGTATGTGTAAAGATCATGAAATGAACTCGTAGAATTCTTGTAAAGAATTGAAGGAGTTATTGTGGACTTATCCAACCATAAGACGGACCATAAATATAAATGGTTATGGTTGATGCATCGACAATATGGTCACATTTTAATGTTGTCCACATAAATGCAACACTTTCCAAACTTTTAGCCCTATCATTAAGTTGATGGCTCATGATCCGGATTATCCTGAAAAGTCTAGTCGACTTGATAATTCCGAAGAGTAATAATCGAAATTTCGATTTGAATTACTTGAGTTTGGAAATTGAAATTGAACATCCTGTCGATTATGTTCAGACCCAAATGGACTCACGGAAAGTTTGATGATGCGACTGCAAATGATTGCAAGCATTTCTTGGTCTTGCGCACCAAGATTTATATTTCCGTGTGGGGTTATGCTATTTTTCTGCATTGGTCCGTTATGAGGCCCATAGACACTCAAACCCCATATGCGTACCAGCTGGTTACTGGTTATGAGCCAGAAGTCTCATATTAACGCATGTTTAGAGTGATTAATTAATATTTTGATTGAGCCGCTATAGCGTTCAAAATATGGACCTCTGAAGGGGACATAAGTCGATTATGAATTCACTGCCTATCATTTGATAGAGTAACCTTGGCAAGCGATCTCTTTACCGCATGATATGCGAAAGTGACATCGCTAAGACTATTCTCCCCGTCGTTAGGGGGAGATTTGCACGTTACCGTTGATAAGGAATGACATGAAGTAACGTGGCATAACCCACTCAGTCTTAGCTTGATCCCCAAAACTGCACTTAGTGATAAGTAAGTGCATAGACTCCCTCAAGTCTAACTAAATGCCAGACGCATTTAATGACTTTATGAGATGTCACGAGATCATTTATACCTACTGCAAAATGCTTGCAAGGATAGACGTCCCTGTCGGACGCCGTGTTCCTGTCATAACACGTTGCTTTGGCCGAACCCGCCAAGTAAAGGACGCTGCCGTCGGCCGTTAGTCTATCGTCCTTCCCAAGATATGAGAAAGTTGACCGGTTCTTAATTCGTTCAGCCCCAGAGGTGGTGAACTGAAACTCGTTTGTCGCACGAGATTATAAAGGATCTAGGAGATGTGTGATTTCCTCCTCATCCTAAGAATCTTGAAATATCTGTCGATCATGATATCTTAGACGATATTGAAGCGAAACGAGACTGTCATTGATTACTTGTTCATATATTCAGTGACGACTGATAATATGAGCAAATTATGACAGAGAACCATGTATCGTTGCCTGAAGTCAACGTAGAATAGACTGGACTAATGGAAACTTGCAATCCAAGTAAACTCCTTAGCGAAAGTGTGTTCGGACCTGTAGCTCCAACACCACCAATGTTAAACGAGTTTGTTTATTTGGTTATTCGTAAGGAAAAGTGATGAGGATAATGAGATTGTAGAATGCTCGCCTAGTAGCGCAAGGCTTCTCACACATCTTGGAATTGATTACGAGATGGTTGATTTCCTCGTAATGGATGTTATAACGGTCCCCTACTTTATCAGTTTAGTAGTTTCCCAAAAACTGATTATGCAGCATGTGATTGTGGTCACTGTTTTATCTCTATAAGAATTTAGACAAAGAGATATAGATGAAGGTCCCTGTGTGACTTCATATGCTTTAATCAAGTAGTTCCTGACCACGGAACACGATCTCAATTAAATGAGACGTTCACTATATGGATTAATATAATCCGAGCGGATGTGGTATACCTGCCTAAGTGAGTACTTGTTTGGCTTGAGATACTTGAACAAGTATTATGCCCTTGCGTGTTTTATTACGCGATCCATTTTGGGATTTGCCTTCGAGATGAAGGATCTTGGGAAGACACGGTAGTGACTCGGCCCGATGATCGAGTCCCGTAAAGATTGAATCTAAGTCCATGATTCAGACTACACCCAGAAGGTGTTATGACGTTTCAGTCATCATGACGCTAAGTCGTCAGATTCTCCCATGATCGTTCGATCACTAGACATTGATATAGACCCAGTCCGTCCCTGATGAGACGATGAAGAGATATTGAATCATGATGTTCATATCTAAGTATAATAAGCGCATCATTGCACTTGGTCTAATGTGCTAGGACGAACATTTCGTCTGCTGTGAATGGTATAGCCCGACACAGCATCGCGCTAACACGCTGCCATCGAAATGGCATAAAAGACATTTTCCCATTACCTTAAGGTAACTGCGGATGAGGGCTTGTCTTATCCCATTTTGCATCATCGAGTGTACCTACCCCCTTTGGTACTCGAATTAACGCAAACCTTTTTCGGTTATACCGATGCTGGTTACTTATCAGACCCGCATAAGGAATATTCCTAACATGCTATGTCTTTGCCATTAGGAATAAGGCGATATCTTGGAGGTCTTGGAATGACTCCAAATGAATCACTCTGATCTACTCGTGCTCTATGAGACGACTAGAGAGTGTATATGGCTTCGAGCTCATATTAGCCATATTTGAATTACATATGATCTGTCTCACGATCCAGATAAAACACTTGTCTTATTTGAGGACAACTTGTTGTTATCGATCAAGAGAGACATGACTAGATTATGCTATTTAGCATTTCTTGCCGAAATGAATCTTCACATATGAAGTTAAAGAGCATCCTGTCGAATGCTCGTTTTATTCCACGTTATATTTTCTTGCATACAGTCGTGTGCAAGTAAATGAGACATCCAGTCGAATGTTCGTACTCTTTCTTGGAATATGAAATCTTTGCACCCAGTCGTGTGCAAGTGAGTGGGAGCATCCAGGCGAATGCTTATTGCACTAATTACTACTTAGTCGAAATCTTCGCACCCTGTCGTGTGCAAGTGAGGGGGAGCATCCAGTCGCATGCTCGTGTACTCTTTTTGTCCTTAGACCAAATTTTTTTCCCACTGGGTTTTCCTTGGCAAGGTTTTTAGCGAGACACGTTCCCTGTTATACCTCACTAAGGATTGCCGAAATCAGGGGGAGTATCCTGTCGTATACTTCTTACCACTGTGTACTCTTTTGTCCTTCGACCAGAGTTTTTTCCCACTGGGTTTATTCTGGCAAGGTTTTGATGAGCCACCTGTTTTGTGGTTGATCCCTACTACTACCATTGCTGCACTCTTTTTCCTTCGATCAGAGATTTTCCCATTGGGTTTGCTCTGGTAAGGTTTTGATGATGCACACTGTTTTTGTGGTTAGTTACTTACATGATATTTCGGCATATATCATTCGGCTACACAGTTTCTTCTAGGTACCGGTTTTGTCCCACACTGGGTTTTCCGGCCCTAAGGTTTTTATGTGTTTAGCACTGCGAATGAACTCGACTCAGATCGACTGCATGAAGACGAAGAATTCAAGACGTCCAAATGGGGAGTGTTGTAGGATATTATTGGACTCTTGGGCTTATTCTTTATGGGCCCAAGTGGGCTTGTAACCCTACCCCTCTATATATATAAAGAGGGTTATGAGTCTTATATTTTACATTCATTCAGATTCATTTATAATAAAGACGATACTGTTCTCCCTCTCTCTCTACTTCTGTCTCCCTAAATACATAGTTAATGGTTGTATTACAACAGTATGATTATATTTGGAAAAAAATGTCTAAATTGGACATACTCATTTGACTTGAGTTGAGTTATTACGATAGAATGATGTCAAAATTTTCATAATTTTAGAGAGATTTAGGTTGAAAATTCTATTTGCATCAACCTCTTTATCAATTTTTCAAAAAATGAGCAGCACTAAATACTTCATATAAATCAATAAACTTTGCTACTCCTCAAACACAGCTCTCTTTAAAATCACATTTTTGTTGTTGACATTGATGTAAATAAAAAATATTATAGAATAAAAAATAGTTTTTTATTACAAATGAGGAGGATTTAAAGGAGTTTGATGCATGATAAAATTACAAATGATTTACAAAATTCAATAGAATCTCATTTTTACATAGAATAGAGAGAGAATTTTGGATATATTGATGTGGTGAAAGAGGAAATTACTCGTGATATGAGGTTTAATAATAAATTTACAAAAACGAGACAGTGCTACTGGTGCCTTCTGGGATTCTTAACAGTGCTACTAGTGGGTGACCCACAGATAATAGACTAAGAATTCATTTTTTATTACTTTTGTAGGGTTGTAAATTTATAATTATTTAGTTTATTTTTAAACTCTGTGCATTCATCCAAATACATTTAGTGTACTGTATTATTTGTTTTTAACGATTTAGATATCAGACTATCAAAATTAACAATTGATGTACTGAACTATTATAATATTCACAATTTAGGTATTGTCGTTAATTTAGTTGGATGAAAGTTAGTTTCACTTTTCATTTTGTTCATATTCTTTGTAATTTGTATAATTTAATGTCTTTTCGAAATATTACAATTTACAATGTTTATACTAAAACACATACATATACATACACAATAAGTATATCAGTTTAAAAAAACATATTATTTGACTAGATTTTCTTTAAATTTTTTTTAAAATAAAAAAAAAATTGTAATTTTTTTACACTTTCTCTAAAACTAAAATAAAGTAAGTTTTAAATTTATGACATTCGAGCAAAAATTATTTGAGGCAACATTACTATTTGAATACTTTCATGAAAAAATGTAAGAAAATTGTTATTTTTTTCAAAAAAGTATTCATTTTTTGTAAATAAAATATATTTGTTAAGTATTTATAATTTCTTTTTATACACAAACATCATCTAGAATTTACATTATTTGCAATAATATGTATACATGCATTATATTATATATTTTTTTATACATACATTAATATAACATGTATATATGTGTGTATTATATTCATATATATATATATATATATGATATAATTATATATTTTTTAATTTATACTAAAATGAGACATTTCAGAAAATTAAGGGTTAGATTAATACAAGTTACAAAGAATATGATCAAAATGAAAAGTGAAACTAATTTCCATCCAATTAATTTAACGGCGGTATCAGAATTGTGAACATTATGATAGTTCAATACATCAATTGTTAATTTTGATAATTTGTTATCTAAATCGTTAACAACATATAATACAATATACTAAATATTTTTTTCCATACTAACATTGTTTTTCTTTTATACTGACCGTTCTTTTGGTTTAATGATAAGCTTAACTTTCAATTTTATTTTATTTTTATTTTTACAAAAACTACAGTTTAAAAAGAAAAACTCAAAAAAAACACATTTAGCACGTGTCTTCATTGGGCCAATCAGCAACTAAAAACATCAAGTGTCTTTAGTGTAGAGAGAGAGAGAGAGAGGGGTAGGGAAGTGAGAGAAAAGAGAAAAGGAGGGGAGGAAAGTGTAAAGAAGAGAAGATGGAGATGTGGGTATTTGGGTATGGTTCACTAATATGGAAAGCTGGATTTAACTATGATCATTCTCTCACTGGTTTCATCAAAGGTTACAAACGTGTCTTTTATCAAGGTCAGCCCCCCTTCTCTATCTAATATTTGTCTTGGTGTCGTGAAAACGTATATATTTTCATTAATCAATTCTTTATTTGGTGCGTTATTGTAAAAAAAATGTACAGCTTAATGCTGAAGTTGACGTCCATGTCCATGTCCATGTATACTCCCATAATTGTATATACTTGGTCAGCCATAAAAAAATGTTTTTTTTTTCTTTTTGCCTTCTTTATAACTATACGTCATTTTAATTATTTGATAAGGTAGATAGACAGGGACGGAGTCGGAACATTAAACCAGGGGTTGCCAAATAAAAGTGTCGGTCCAAAGTGGATAATTTTAGTGTCGGCGGAAAATTTTCACCCTTACAAAAAAAAAAAGACCCTTTTGAGAATATATTTTTTTTGTAGCTTTTGTAGTAACAATTTGACTAATTTTTGTAACAATAATTTGACTGATTTAGATATCAAGTCTTATAGTCCCGATTTAATAGAAAATTTGGTAGATACACTTAAAATGTCGGAATTGTGAATTTCAAAAGTTATACACTTAGTTATGAATTACACAATTTAAGTGTACCAATTGTGCATTGCAAAATTTCCAAAATTCCTATTAAATTGGGACGGATGGAGTATATATTTGAATTCCTTTAGTTTAGTTTTGTATTATGTTTCAAGACAGTATTATATTCTATGTTTGAAGACAGTCTTACGTTGTTTTATGACCAAATTACATTTTTTTTTTAATTGGTGCAATTTTTTCCCAGTAGAAGTTGTATAGTTTTTCCGATAAAGTTAAAAAGGTGTCAAGTTTTTTTGGGGGGCTGAGGTGTAGTATTGCTAGGCTCGGCCCTCTCATGTGCGTAAATATATATATGTGTGTGTGTGTGTGTGTGCGTGCATGTGTGAGTGTGCGTGTGTGTGTGTGTGTGTGTCATGCTCTAAATGTACGATTTCCTGTAAAGATTTTGTTTACTCTGCTATTAGAAATTGGAAGGAAGTGGAAAATTATAGAATTGACTGTACTATGGTGGTTGATTCCAAAATATCAAAGTGCAATGGTAGTCTTGGATAACTATACAACAAGGGGGGCATCGATAATATGGGCTGTTGGAATTCATTTTGTTCTAAAAAAATATCGTAAAGAACCCCTTTAAAAGCTGTAATTGCACTATTGCAGGGTTGCGATTGTAACCATTTGCAACCATACAACTCTTCTTATTCCACTAAGCTACACGGGGAAACCAGAGTTGTGCAGATCCTCACACAAATAAATCACCCAAAAACTTAACTACTTGATTATGGCTTTAAGCTCAGTTGTCAATTTCAGCTTAAAAGTGGATAAATTTGGTTTTCGAGGCCAAAATAAGTGCAACTTTTCAGAATTGATTAACATAAGCAATTCCTCAGGATGAAAAAAAAACAGAATCTTCTATGAAAAACAACAAGAAACAAATTTAAAACTTTTGTGGAAGTGCAACCACCACACTGCTATTTGTCATACTGTTGCTTGTTCAATTGGTTAAAAGGTTTTTCAGTTTTTAAGCTGAAGTGCTGGGATTTTCAACTTCCCATTCTTGCTAAAGGCCATATTATGATGAAAAACAAATTGATCTTACAGTATGTAGCACTTGTTTTCTTTTTGAGTAAGGCTTTCAAGTCTAGATTTCATCCTATTTAACTTATAGCTGCACTGCATTTAAATAACTCTGCCTAAAAGCCAAGCTATTTTGAGCTTTCCTAAAAGATCTGTGAATTACAAACAGATGTATTGGGAGTTTTTCTTAGTTTCAAAGTTACCAACACATTGTTTCACTTATTTTATAATCAACGAATTTGTGGTTTTTTTGGTGTTGGCAGGTAGTACAGATCATAGAGGAACTCCGGAGTATCCTGGAAGAACAGTCACATTGGAACCTTCAGAAGGAGATGTTTGTGTAAGTCTCGTTTTTCTTCCACAAACATAATAATTAGGCTGTATTTGAGTAACACTGATTTGGATTATTTAAGACTATCGTTCGTGAGTGCTTCTTTTCTACCATTTTTCATTTCTAATTGTCAGTTGTACAACTAAAACTGTCATAATATTAAATGGTTAGTGTCCTCTACAGACGATGGTTCAAAAGCCTCATATTTTGTGAGACTAAATTACTTTCATGAATAAATTTGTATAGAACTTTCGATCATTCTGGTGTGAAATGCCGCCTTAGCTATGGTCCTGAATACCTTTGATTTCGCATAAGTCATTCGAAATCCAATGTTAAACTCGTTTATTCCTTAGCATAGGCAATTTCATCAAAGGGAGACAAAGGCATAGCATCTGGAGAATTAACTCCCTATGTTGTTTGTTTGGTTTGGTTAACAGAAATTGAAGAGGAACATAAAATGGTTGAATTGGTTTACAGTGCTAAGTAGTAGCCAGTGACCGGTTTTCATTGGAGACCTCAATCACGAAGACACTTTTGTTAAAAATCTCTAATTAGAATGACATGTATCCTTATGTTGTCGAAATTTCATAACTTATGATTTGCTTCTTCTTTTTTTGAATGGTGATAGTGGGGAGTTGCCTACAAGATATTAGGAAAGGAAGACCAAGAAACTGCATTAACGGTGAGGTCATCGCATAAATGTTTATTTGTATGATCCAAAGTAAATTAGCTCTGTCTCTTAAAAAAATGTTTATAAACCAATTCTTCTCCGATTTCTGAACAGATAGTAATGCTATAACTTGCTAATGATTCTTTAGTATGTGGAAACAGTATCTTGAAGTGAGGGAAAAGCAATATGACCAGAAGGCATATGTTGAGTTTTTCACTGTAAGTTAGATTTTTATTTTTATTTTTATCAAAATGACATCATTTTTTTATACTTACAACGTTGAAATGTTAAAACCTTCATACTAATTTAGAAACTTCACTAGGATGAGAAGGCTTTGACCCCAGCTATTTCCGGTGTAATGGTGTAAGTCATATATACGACAGAGTTATAAGCATGATATTTTCCTTAATTTTGTACAACTTTAAAGTGTCAACACCCACGGCTGTTGTTGCACTAGTCATCGATTTTTATGACGTGGCGAGTACTAGCCGAAGGTGTTGACACCTTGAACTGTTGGCAGCATTATAATTGTGAAAACAGCGATTAAAACTGGCATTTACAATCTTTTAGATACATAGCATCTGCAGACAAGAAGCTAAACCCGAATTACTTAGGGCCTGCTTCACTTGAAGAAATTGCCAAGTATGCTATTACATGATCTCACGTCTATTTGTATTACTTATTGCATTACTACTATTTAATTTTGTTATTTTTTTAATTTTACAGACAAATTATTCAAGCTGAAGGCCCCTCAGGACCCAACAAAGACTACCTTTTCCAACTCGAAAAGGCTCTTACTCAATTTAGTAAGTTCATAATTTAGAGTTATATTCTTTATGCATAAGATGCTTATTGATAATTTCTTTTAATATTTTTTTTTAAAATATACTCATAGGGTGCGAGGACAAGCATGTTATTGATCTGGCAGAAGAAGTGAGGCGCTTGCTTTCTCATTCATGACCCCCATCAACTATTCGTTTGGAGCCTATGAGTACCAAGTCAAGTCGCAGTTATTATTAAAAAAATCTCATTATTATTGGCTGAATGATCATTATTTGGCATAACTTGTGAGCTTTGAACCACAAGAATGACCGTTTTAACTTGTTACCATTAAGATACTTCAATTGTTAATCTTTGCAACTGTTATTGCAAAAATATGCAGAAATGCAGATCAGGGTTATACTACATTTCTCTCAAGTGTTAGCAATTTGATGCTTGTTGCGGTGCATCGATATGCTTTTTATGTGTATGTTCTTATTTCTTATCATTATTTTTTTAGTCGGAAGACAGTATAGCAAACCAAAGTAAATAATGTGAGACCATATTAGCATAGGACTCTTGTAAGGCCTGGCTCTAAGGTACTACATAATCTACTTTCTCTGCGGAAGTAACTAAATTGTAATATTAAAAAATAGAGCATCGTAGTTATGAAATTCAATTTCTAAGCAAGCAGATTTGTTGAATTATTTTTGCATGTCAATCCATTGTTGGTCTAAGTTTTTGCTCGCATTGGTCTAAGTTTCAGTTCTATGTTGGTAAATACCTCAAGTGTGCGTTCCTGGTTGCTACTTACGATACTAGTAAAAATTACGCGTCGTAATATATTTTATTTTAAACATAATATTCAGATTTTGTGTCATTTATTGTAGTTATGCAGGTTAAAACGAATTGTTAATTAATTTATGCTGCATCCGTAATTATGAAAATATAGTGAGAACAAATTGTTAATTAATTATATTAGGTATATTAAGAATTATTAAAATAGATTGAAAGCATTTTTGACAAAATTTAACAAAATTTGACAGAATCAACTTTTCTTGAGTTTGTTTATATTAATATTTATTATGTCAGTCTTAATGTTCATGTTTACTTACCGGGTGATACTAGACACACAAGTTGCACACCACTCCTACACTTTCTAGTTAATGAAAAAATATATTTATCCCTCCAAATGTAAATAAAATACAATCTATAATTGATAAACCAATATATAAATATTCAACATAATAAAAACTCAACCTACTAAAAAACCAAATAAAAATATAATAGATTGAGACTATCATAAATTTAAATATTAATTAAAAATAAGAAAAAATTATTAAATCTAGTATAACTAATATATATATATATATAGGAGAGAGATCCATACACACATAAAAATACACATTATATTTACACATCAATCACAACCCTCTATTTACTTACTTTTAATGGTCAAGATTAGTTCATCTAATGACAAGAATAAACACATAATCTTGACCATTAAAAATAAGTAAATGGAGGGATGTGATTGGTGTGTAAACATTATATATATATATATATTACCCACACACTGGTACATATATATTTTTATGGATAAAAATGTATTTTTTAATAAAAATAAAATATATTATTATACATGTAAGGGGGTGTGCAATATATGTGGAAATATGCAAGAGAACGACAAAACTATGTGAATATATTTTTACTTAAAGTAGGCTCTTAATTTTATTTTGTACAATTTTGGTCCTAACTCCCAAATCATTTTCATCTTTTCATCAAGCCGTAGCTTGCATACTGTGTATTAGTAGCTCATTTGTTGATATGTAGTTCACGGTTTCATGTACAGGCCATAGTTAATGGTTCGTTTTTTGTTTGAATGGAATGCAGTTATGTCAGGGTTGAAAATGTCTTCAAATAAGAGTTAAATAATTAGCCGTAATTCATAGGAAGGGGTTATATAGACATAAATTTAATCATCAAGTTTGACATTTTTTTGCAAAAACACTGCAAATCAAGATTTGATTAATGTAAATCTACACGGTTTCACGACAGAAACACAAATATACATCTTGTTTTTTTTTTCGAGATATATAATTGAATGTTTTGGAAATTACGCATATTTGTGTTCGCGTCGTGAAACCGTATAGATTTGCACTAATTAAATCATGATTTGAAGCGTTTTTACAAAAAAAAAAAAAAACTGTACAAGTTGATATTTAAGTTGATGTTATGTAACTTCCTCTCTGTGAAACAAGCTAATTGTAGTTTCAAAAAATATGTCGATAAAAGAACCAAAACTTGCAGCTTAATGTCCCTTTATTTGGCTGGAGAGCATAAGGGCGGACGCGTTGAGAGGGTGGCAGCATCCCGGGTTGATGTTTTGTTTTTGCAAAGAACGAACAAGGGAAAAGCTGCTTGAACTTATTATTGGTCCAAATTTAAATCTGTTTTCAATTGTTCCCATGAACGACAGATAAGAAATACAGAAACCGCGCCAGAGTCTTGAAAACCAGTTGGCTTGAATTCAAGAAAGGATTTGAAAATGAAAATGTCAGAAACTGTATGAAATAAATCAGTTTGAATATATATGTAGTTTATATTTATAGAGTTATAGAAATATACGATTTTAGAATGTCAAGTGGTGAATGCCAAATCTTTCCGCACTTCATATGGTTTGTGCGACACTTTAAGCCTCGGACTTTGTTTAAAACCCAAAAAATTCATGAGAAAATAAAATTGATTTTCCGAAAAAAGGTATTTTTGTGTTTGCCTCCATGAGAAAACTAGTGGAAAATACAAGAAAAGAAAGTGTGAGAAAATTTTATGTGTAAAATGAAATAAACCATTTTTCTTTCAGAAGTGTGAGAAAAAAGAAAACAAATGAGAAAACTAAGACCGGCTATCTCTCTATACTCTCATTTTATTTTTTCTTATATTAATAAAAGTTTATGTGTAAAATAAAATAAATTATTTTCTTTTAATTTTTCAAATTTATAAACACATGACCGCAAAATGATTTCAATTAAAATTTTCTTACTTTTTTTTTTTTTCTTTTTCCATAACATGTTTCTGGTTCCAAACACAACCTAATAGTCTCTTCTTAGATTTAGGACTCACTCGTTTACCACCAAAGGACTAAATCTAAACGTAGATATATCAACAACAACAAAAACTAAACGTAGTTATTAAAAATTACAGCGTTCGGATAGTGATTCCGGTTAATATAGTATGGGGTGACTAGCATTTTTTTATATCTTCTATTAAAAGTTCAAATATCTTATATTTTTTTTTTAGTAAAGGAAAAAAATCCTTCTCTAGGAATGCACTATGGAGCCTCCTTTTTTCAGTGTTCTGCATCGAGGCCAACTTAATGTTCAACATAGGGCAGGAGAGTGTGACTGTGTTCAGTCGCCACAATTTAACATCATTTTTTAGTAAGTTTTTTTGTTGTTGTTGTGACAGGTCATGTACTCATAAGTCATAACTAGTCAAAGTCTTGAAGAATTACAAAAGGACAAAATACATGAAGTTATGTATTCAAATATTACAAGATTTCTAATACGTATTGCATTCAATATAAGTGGCTTGAAGCCTTGAATACCACTTCTCGTACCCTATATAAACGCAATAACTCATTTCACTTTTCATATCCCAAACTGCAAGAACAGCTCAAATTTCTTCACAGATCATTTCTCCTAAAGAACTTATCTAAGTAATTTGCAAGAAGAAAGCGCTTTCTTTTAAAAATGGCATCATTTTTGGATAACTTGTCTTCAAGACGCTCAAAGGGTTACGCAACAATCCTGGCAATAGGAACAGCCAACCCCGACAACATCTGGCTCCAGGATGAGTTCCCCGATTTTTACTTTCGGATGGCTAACTCGAAGGACGAAGAGTTGAAACAGAAATTCAAACGTATATGTAAGTCTTTAATACTCAATCGATCATGCCTTTTTTTTTTTCTGTCAAGTTTTAAGTACTGGTATGGATGTACCGACTTTAATACTTAAAAATTAATTAGCTTAAGTAAAATCAGTTACACCTTTTGCTTTTCTTTTCATGTAAAATCAGTTACACTAAAATTTTAGAACAAAGTTACTGAGAAAATGAAACTGTGTAGATTATTGACCATTTTGCAGTTTTTCAGCTTTATTTTTTTTCCTGTTGGTATTAGCTGCAGTGCCTTTTGTTTGTTAAATTAAAAACTGAATTTTATTTTTTATTTTGTCGTTCTTCGTCATCTCAATAAGGAAACTTTTGTCGTTTCGTTTCTACAGGCGATAGATCAACTGTACGTAAGCGTCATATAACCTGCATGCACGAAGAATTTTTCAAGGAGAACCCAAACATTCTTACATACGGTGCCCGATCACTCGATACACGTCTTGACGTAGAACTTGTCGAAAACCCAAAACTTGGAGCAAAAGCAGCGGAAAGTGCAATAAAAGAGTGGGGCCAACCCGCGACAAATATTACACATCTTGTATTCCACTCCTACTCAGGAGTACAAATGCCAGGAGCCGACTATCAACTTGTCAAGTATTTAGGTCTAGACCCTGCGGTAAAGAGATTCATGATTTATCATAACGGGTGTTACGCAGGTGGAATGGTTCTTCGCTTAGCTAAAGATCTTGCTGAAAATAATGCTGGTGCACGTGTTCTAGTTGTGTGTTCCGAGACTATGTTAAACGGTTTCCATGCACCGTCACATAAGAGACTTGACCATCTAGTGGCTTATGCAATCTTCGGCGATGGTTCAGCTGCAGCTATTGTCGGTGCAGATCCTGATTTGTCGATTGAACGACCACTTTTCCAAATGATAACGGCGAACCAAACCCTTGTCCCTGAATCAGATGGTGCACTTATGGGACGATATCAAGAGATAGGATTTGTCGTTACATTAGGAAAAGATGTGCCGAATCTAGTTTCGAGCAAAATTGAGGATTGTATGAGTAAGGCTTTTGATGAAATTGGAATTACGGATTGGAATTCGTTATTCTATGCTATACATCCAGGGGGTGCCGCGATACTCAACGCGATCGAGGCAAAATTGGGGTTAAGTGAAGAGAAACTTAATGCTACTCGTCATGTCCTTAGTGAGTATGGTAATATGTCAAGTCCGACTGTGCTTTTTGTGCTCGATGAAATGAGGAAACGATCTCATAGTGAAGAGAAGAGCACGACCGGTGATGGGCTGGAGTGGGGTGTTTTGTTTGGGATTGGACCGGGCTTGACCGTGGAAACTATTGTGCTACGAAGTTGTCCAATAAAGACAAGTGCTTAAAGTTTAGAGTCAACTTGGGATCCCCTTTTTATTTTTATATTCGAAGTCTTTTTTCTAGTGTTGTGGTGTGAGATCATTTGTTTTTGTTTCATTTCCTTGTAAAATATACTGGTGCCAGTAATAACTGTATCAAATAAACATGAAATGTTAGTGAAGTTCTATGTTTCATTACCGAAACTTTATCTTTTTATGTATTTCCGCCGTGATGAACCCTATTAATTGGCACTACCTTTATAAAACATATGCAAGTTAGTAGTATTATACTATTATGCACTACAGGGTAGCAGTAGCTATAAAAAAAAAACTATTGCAGGCTGATAGTATTTAAGGGGAAAGAAGCATTTCCATTTGCAGTCATTGGATATTTATCGGACGACCTTTAACTTGTACATCAACCGCAACAAATTTTTACGACTGATATAATCCCTTTATCCAATTTTATCCCTCCAACTCCAAGTCATCAACTTTCGCTAACCTCCTGTAAATTGTAATAGTTGGCTAACCAATTTCAGTTCACGGTTCTGGTCTATTAGGCCTTGGTTGCGGGCCACTCTCCCATATTCTCGCAACCAGGCTTTAACCACCAAATTCACCTAGGGCTTAACCTCGACTGGTAAGAATAAACCTGGTAGTGTTTTATTTGGCTCACTAGCTGACCAAAACTATACTACGCCAGCCCAAGGTATCACCACACTTGGATTTACCAATCCACATTTTATTATTTCACCCAGGCTTTACCTAATTGAATGCAAAAAAAAAGAGGAAGAATATCATCGACTCAAGAACAACCTTGTTTGGCTGCATCTTAAAAGAGAACGGAGTATTGTATTGAAAGAAACATAAGGCCTTGTTTGACTAGACCTCGTAAGAAAATAAGTTGACTTGTTCAGAACTAAGCAAAAATTTGGGTTTAACAAAACTGCTAGCTTTTCTGTTCTTTTTTTAAAGAAAAGACTAGATTAATAACTGGCCAACTGCCTATCATCATAACCAAAAGGAAAATGAAACAAAAAAGTGAGCTTGAAAATGAGAGAACAAATCCTAAAAAGAACTATTATAATTAAGTTGCAGGGATAAGCAAACAAATCTCTGGTAACAATAGTTTCGGGTACAACAAACAAGTTTCAAACCGTGGAAGCAACCCCGATTAACAATTCCTAACCGCAAAAGAAATCTCAAAATAAACATCTTCACACAACCTAAGGGATAAAACACAGAGGCGATGAACAAATACTACAACACAGATTTCACCAAATCTAACATTAACCTTAAAATCATCGCAACTACGAAAAAGGAGAGAGGTCTTTGAGAGGGTGCAGAGCTAGAGAGACCACCGTTAGGGGCATTAGTGGGAGAGAGCCCAAACCCTGAACTAGTTGAAGGCACTAATGGAGTGGTTCCTGCGATGCCACCTGCCATGGAAGGTGCTGGGGCCGGTGAGAAAAACGAGTCATGTGGTAGTGTTGTTGGTGGGTCGAGGACTAGAGGAAGCTGTAGCGGACCTGCATTTGTTTTCATAAATTCATATTAAATGAAGTGATGGTTCTGATGTGGATCCAGGGCTTTTTTGGCTGCATTGAGCATTTAAGCTGAACTATTTTAGGTTGGAAGAAAATCTGGGTTCATCCAGCTTAAAGCTTCTAGCTTAGTCAGGTGGATAAAAGAAAAGCTCAGCTTTTCAGCTAGTCAGCCAAAAATAGTCTACCATTTAAAGAAAAAAATATGTACAAAAGCTCCAACCAAACAAAGCCTTGGCCTATAGACGAGTGGATCATTATTTTGAAAGAATTGAAGACCTTCCCGACTTAGCATACAAAAAAGAAGGATGTTGCTTTACTTTTGCATCTGAACAAGCTTTTAAGCAAATAAACTTGTTTATTTCTCAAATTATGTTTAACCAGCTTTCTCATCAAATTTTTTTAATTCCAACTGATTATTTTAATTTATGCCGGCTAAACTGGAAATAACTATAAAAAAGAGCTTGAGTAAACTAACTATATACAAAAGCTGTGATTAATCTAATAACAAGACTTGCCTGGGCATCGAGGCTGAAGAGATGTTGACAACCTGAAAAAACAAGCGGAAACATAACTCAATAAGATTATGCCGAGTTTCAATTCACTGTTTCAGATAAATAAATAGTATATACATAAATTATTTTCTAATTGTGCCCAATGGAAATTGTTGTTCTGAAGAAAACAATCTATAGCTGTTCATTGTAAGATCAAAATAAAATTCCAGAAAATACCAAAGCACTACTAATAAACAAAATGCGGCTTACGGGAAGAAACGCTTGGTTTAGATTAAATGTATAGCAATGTTACTTACGTAGTGACAATACTTTCATTGGCATAGCCCCCGTAACTGCAAGAAGTGACACTACAACCAGCAGCACTTTGTTGCCAAGTAACATTCCCAATCATCATATTACTGTTTTTGCACTGCATACTCGAACAAGAAACCGACAAGGAAGAGGGCGTGCAGTACAAACTACACAACAAAAGCACACTATCAGGTTATACTGTAGTAAACTATAAACAAAATAAATAACCAATATGCATTAGAACTAAAACGAAACGAGAAATTGGTAATTACTTGCGACTTGAGGGTCCACAACTGCACTGGACACAGTGAGAAGCGGTTATAGCATAGCTTCCGTTTGGCACGCTAAGACCAGAATCTGAGGCATATGATGGAAAACTGGAGGCACAAGCTGTTTGGCCAGGAAACAAAAAAGAAATTAAATCAAAATGGCCAATGAAAATTCAAGATAATAAAGAAAATATTTATCTACCGTGAAGCAAAAATAGGAAACAAAACCAACAAATTGTAAAAGAAACAGGCTACTTCTAGCCAAGTTTGTTTCACTCAAACATTTAGGTAAACATAAAACACAGTTACCTGTATAATTTAGTAGAAACTATGTGACAAGAAATTACACACTAGACATAGTTTGGGTCTTTGGTATATTGAAGTGAACATTACAACAAATTAGAAGATATGAAACAAGAGAGAAATTTTTTAAAAGGTAGTGAAAGCTCTAAAGCATATCCTACCATTCATAAAAATGTCTAAAGTACCTTTCAGAAACATCTTAAAACCAAAATTGAACAATGGATGTTTCCAAGCACATAAACTTACTAAAATTACAAATTTAGTCATCAGTGAAGTGTGTAAGGCAATCAACCCCACACAAAACCATCTAAATTCTCTTTTGAACAATTCCAAAATAAGACATCCAAGAAAGGGTTAGGGTTCCAGAAACAGGTATCGTAATTTTGACAAGACAACAGGATGGGAACAAGAAATGCCCATCCATTATAGCATTACCTAATTGGAACCAATTTGGTTGACTTGGGGACTAGCTTGAAAAAAATTGGACAGTAAAAATATGCTAAATGTAACCTAGCGAAAATAATATCGAATTACAATGAACAGCATAGTTAAAGAGCTCTGAAGCATTAAACTTGTCCTTAATATTAGCATAGACATACCTTTTAAAGATTATTTCATAAAAAGTAGGGATTTTCACTAAGAAATGGATGACCTGCATATTACTATCTCTAATAGCATTAGACAGCAACTTGTTTCAACTTTTTACAAAGACATCTCTAACTTTAGATGACAAACATTGGACATTTGGGGTAAGCAACATGCATTAGTGAAAACAACACTACTTTATCACTTAAGTCATAATTAAGAGGCGTAACAGCAGTTAGCTTTCCCTGAATGACCATCAAATAATACCGTTATACAATTCCGAAAATTTTAAATGTATCATCTGACCAACACAATGTGGTTCCCAACACAACCCATCCTTAATCAGTAGCATTACTTCGTTACAGAGAAACAACACTAAATTACAAATTATAAATATGGCACAGTAATAAGGACTTGTAAAGTGCAAATCATCCTAAACACCAAAAAAAACATAAAAATTTTGTTTTCTAGAAAATGGGACGAATCAGTATATCCCGACTTTTAATAGCATTACTTTATTGCAACAAAGTATGGTGGATTAGGGCACTAAGTTTTTTACTTGCTGGGACAATTAACTACATTCAAGGAGCATGATGGGGTAGAGGGCGAGCCTTGGCACAACGGTCCAGCGGTTGCCATGTGACCTGGAGGTCACGGGATCAGGTCGTGGAAGCAGCTTTTTTGCAAAACTGCAAGGGAAGACTGTCTACATTGGGCCCAAAGTAGCCCGACCCCTCCCTGGACCCCGCACAACGGGGAGCTTTAGCACCGGATTACCCTTTAAAGAACATGATGGGGGTGATTTACACGTTTAAACGGAAACTAAAAACAAGATAGTTAATCACTAATGGACGATATGTTCAAGATAGAAACTCACTCGCCTCGCAGTCAAACTCCAAAAGCAAGACCAACGTACAACAGTTCGTTGGCCAAAGAAAAGGTACAACCCGATATCCTCAACAACGGCACCAGCAAGTTTAACAAAATCACCTTATGAAACAGCACTATTTAAAACGGCATGGTTAAGTGCTAACGTCCAAATTTTATCCTAGATAAACTATTCACAATCCAAACTTACTCTTAGTGAATTTAAAGTCAAACAGGACACAACAGGTACGTTTTCCAAAAACAGATATAGAGTACTGGCATTTACTACAACCTTATTTGTCTTTTTAGGAAAATAGCAACAACATCATCCAATGAAAACAACACAAGAATCAAAAATCATAACTGCATCTCAATCAAATTCATAAAACAACTAGAACAAGCAAATACTTTCCTCAGAATATGGAAACAATCAATTACTACAACCCTGTTTGCTCAATTGGAGCATGTTTTAGCAAAAATATTGAATTGCACTAAATTACAAAAACTCAGCAGTTGAGAGCTCTAACATACAACTCATCAGTCTCATCCTAAACAAAATTAACATAACTACAATCCAAACAAATAACAAAAAGCAAGCTAATAAACAGCCACGTCTCGAAAAGATATATATTGGTCATATTACATTATTTACGTACAGAATGATGTTTTAATGACTTATCTGGAATGGGTGTTATGCAACTTTGAGTCAACTATTTTGTTTTTTGAAGCAGATTTAATGCAAATAAGTTGGCTGGTTTAAGTGTGACAAAAAAGTAGGGTTCATCCAACCTGACCCTCGTATTTTTTCAAGTTTGAGAATACAAATATTCTCCAAGTTTTAAAATTGTTGACAAACCAAATGTAATGGAAACATATAAGTAAAAGAACAAGTAAGGTTGCTTAAATTCAATAAATCTTCAAAAACAAACAAAGTAAATTCACCAGACAAAGGAACAGCCAAGATATCTCCCACTTTAATATCATTTCCACCAAGAGCATTCACATCCATCAAATCCGCCTCTGTAGTCACATATCTCCTAGCAATTCCCGCCAACGTATCTACACCTCTCACCACATATGACAGATACACCGCTGATAACCCATTATCTGTCCCGTTAAAACATGTGCACGGTAACGGTACGGTCAGAACCTCCCCAACCCCAAGCACGTTCGGGTCCGCCACATCATTTGCCTCTTTCAGCTGATCGGCCGAAACTAGGCCTCCATACACAGATTCAGCAATGTGGGCCAAGGTGTCAGATGGGCGGGTTTTGTACCTGATGCAATGATAAATGCTTCAGTTCTTTTTATCATTTTTCATTTATTTTTTACTATTATCCAAATTAGCTCTTCTTTAAGTAATTCTAAACACCAACACATATACATGTAATTTGGTTTTTGTTCCCGAAGGTATGCTCCAATAAGATACCCAAAGACCTAAAGGGTATTTGCCAAAATTTCAACTTTTACTTTGGTCCAAAATGCAATGTAGATATTACTAGTTGGCCCTAAGGAGTTTCTTATCGGGGTATACCTCCAGGTCAAATATCAACAATCTCGCTTTGTTTGGCTGAAACTTTAAACTCGCTTTAATGCTTAAAAACTGACTGCATTCGGTTAATCAGCCAAAAATTTGAGCTTTTCTAGATTTTTGGTATGAAAAAGCTAGAACCTTAAATCTGGGATCAACTAAGTTCTCTTTTTTCATGATAATAAAAAGTTTCAGCTTTTTGCCTAATAGATGCAACAAAATAAACCCTATCTACTACTCCCGTTTTCCCCCAAAGTTTCAGGAGTACATTCTTTTCAATTTCATCCCGCTTTTCCCCAACTCTTGGCATTCCCTATAAGCCACAAAAATACCTAAACAAATGAAACTTGAAATGAAATGATAACTCCATTTTTAAGCTGGATGAACCGTCTTTTCTCTATCCTGATAATAAAATTTCAGCCTTTTTTACCCATAACTAAATAAATTCTTGTCATCCCATTTTTCCCTAACTCCTGACATACCCAATAAACCACTCAAATAAGTACCAAATAAACACTCAAATAAATTCTTTTCATCCCATTTTCCCCTAACTCTTGACATACCCAATAAACACTCAAATAAGTACCCAATAAACACTCACAATAAGTACCCAATAACTCAATAAATTTTGTTCATCCCATGTTTCAATAAAACATGAAACCTGAACAAAAATTAAAAACACACAAGACCAAGTTAAAATCATTACTTAGTCGAAACAGATTTCCTTATCCCATCAACACACGAGCACGGGACGGGAACAAGGAGCGGGAGGCTGGCGGGGAGGATATGGGTGAGAGACGTCGGTGATGAGAGAGATAGTGAGTTGGCGGCGAGGAGAGAGAGAGGATCAACCTGGAACAAAGCCGCTACTTCCGACACTTTCAGGTCAGTGTAGAGGGTGTATCCGAGGAAGGCTGCGCAGGTGTCGGAGTTCGAACAAGGCTCGATCGTTGACTTCGAGGTTCCGAAGGGGAGGAGGGAGAAGAGGAGGGAGAGAGTGAGGAGTGAGAAAGTGGGTTTTGAGATTGGCATTGTGGGTTTAAAGATAATGGATAAGTTGCTTGTTTTTTGTAATGAAGAAATGAGCTTTTTTTAGTGGATTTTGAGGGTTTTGAGCTGAAAATAAGTGACAAATAATGGGTTTTGTGGATTAAGTTCTGGGTTAGGAAAAAAAATTGTTTTGAAGGGGTTTAAGAGTGTTCTAAAGATTGGGTTTTTTGGAATGTTTTAAAGGGTTTTGAGGTTCAAAAATGGTGGAACTTGATGGAAAACAAGGTTTAAAATGGGTAGGAATTTGTATTTAGAACTTATAGCAAAAGGGTTTTATTTTTAGGTGAAAAATGTTGAGAAAAACTGGGATTTTTGTACTTTATATTTGGTAGGTTTTTAGTACTATCTAAGACTGAGAAAGAGATGAAAGAGTGACTAAACATTAGATACAGAATAGATACACAAAATAAAGATGTCTTGATTTTGGACAAATTTGGTTTTTACTAATTTACCCTCTGTTTTAAATTTTGATTGGGTAAAATGCAAATAACCCCCTGGAACTATAGGTCATTTGTAAATAACCCCCATAAACTATCAAATATTGCAATTATCCTCCATAAACTATCAAACTATTACAATTAACCCCAAGATCATCTTTGATAGTATGGCATAACTTTATGCTTGATGATTTGTTTTGGTAGATTTTTCATTTATTATAATCCTTTAGTTCGTATCCATGCATGTCAAGGGAGTGTTTTGTTTTTTTGCAGAATGACGCAAAAAATATTTTTCTCACTAAAATATTATCTTTTTACGTAAAACTGCTTCTGGTCACTTTTTTACGATAATTGTTATCATTCCTCATGTGCATTGAAAAACTACATATATCAAACAAAAAACTTTGTTAAATGAACAAATGAATAAAAAGTTACGTCATAGTATTAAAAATGATCTTGGGGTAATTACAAAAGTTTGATAGTTTGTAGGGGATAATTGCAATATTAGATAGTTTTGGGGGGTTGATTATTTGCATTTTACCCTTTTTGATCTTGGGGGGTAGGGGAGGGTATATATGTCATTTATTGTATCGATATTTTTTTCAATTTCTCGAACACAGTATCTTTGTTGTACCGCACTTGTCAAATTTTCAAGATGGTACTGTATTTCTTTTTCTGGTTTTATTTTCTACTTTCAGGCGCTTTTGGAATTTCTGTTTTTTCCTGTGGGAAGTTTGGACAAAAAGTAACATGAAAACTGAAGCATGTTTTTCTCGAATTTTAATACGAGTTATTTATCAATTAAAATTAGTCGTAGTGTCACACTACAATTAATTAATAACGGATAAAATATTACTTTATTCATTTACATCTACAATAACTACTCAAAGTCTCCCTTCAGTAACTCTTGGTCAACACAAAACTTTTTTTTTTTTGAGCTTTAAATGCTTGCAATTAAATAAGACAATTATTATCCTTCCATATGTTTGTTTTTTCATGTTGCCTAGCAAACATGCAAAACAAAGAAACACATTAAAATGTGCAATTAAATAAGGCAATTATTGTCCTTCCATATGTTTTTTTTTTCCTTTTTCATGTTATCTAGCAAACATAAATTTATTTTTGTTACATCTTTTGTTGATAATATTTGTTAGAGATGAAGCATAACACGGACCCTTCCTAAATATTCTACTACTTACTACGTAATTCTAGAATGTATTAGACTATATTAGAATATGAGAGAATGTAACGGAACCCTCTAGAAGGGTATGTATATGTATAGAATGTAATAAAAGGGTATAGAAGATAGAAGATGTGATAAATCTCTAGATCATTGCTTAGACTTGTATATAAGGGGATGACCCATCTCATTTGTAATCATCAAGTTTCGAGTGAGTAATAAGATACATTCTCCTACTTTCTCTCTCTCTAAATACTTGTGAGTTGAGTGTGAGCTTTAATGCTTACTTAGTTGCAAACAAGGTGTGAGTATTGTTAACTAAATGCCACACGAGCTTAAGAAAACTAAGCCCGTGATCTTGATGGTGCTAGATGGTTCTCAAAATTTGCTTGAGATCGGGGTACTATCAAGTTCGTATTGCTCACGGAGATGAGGAAAAAACCGATTGCGTTACCCGGTATGGTTCCTTTGAATTTCTTGTTATGCCTTTTGGTTTGACGAATGCTCCGGCTACGTTTTGTACGTAAATGAATAAGGTTTTCCAACCCTTCTTGGATCGCTTCGTGGTAGTGTACTTGGATGAGATCGTTATCTATAGTAAAACCTTGGAGGAATATATTGATCACCTACGACAAGTTTTCCAAGTCTTGAAGGAAAATAGCCTCTATGTAAAGAAAGAAAAGTGTGAGTTTGCTCGGGGTGAAGTGTCCTTCCTTGGACACAAAGTCGGAAGTGGGAAGCTAAGGATGGATAAAGCCAAAGTTAAGGTGATACAAGAATGGGAGCCACCGAAGAAGGTTCCCGAGCTTCAGTCCTTCTTAGGTTTGGCTAATTACTATCGACACTTTATAAAATGGTACTCTTCGATAGCGGCCCCCTTAACAGATCTTTTGAAGAAGAATAAATCTTGGGATTGGAACGAGAAGTGTGATGGAGCCTTTCGAAAATTGAAGATGGCGGAAATGGAAGAACCCGTCCTAGGTCTTCCCGATTATACTAAGGCGTATGAGGTACACACCAATACTTTCGATTTTGCTATTGGAGGGGTGTTGATGCACGAAGATCACCCGATCGCCTATGAGAGTCGAAAGCTTAATGATACGGAACGAATGTACACGGTGCAAGATAAGGAAATGACTGCGGTGATGCATTGTCTTAGAACTTGGAGACTCTACCTCTTGGAGAATAAGTTTGTTGTAAAAACCGACAATGTGGCCACAAGTTACTTCCTCACCCAAAAGAAGATATCCCCGAAGCAAGCAAGGTGGAAAGACTTTCTTGCCGAGTTCGATTATGAGTTAGAATATAAATAGGGAAAGTGCAACGTAGTCGCCGATGCCCTAAGTCGAAAAGCTAAACTTGCCGCTATGAGCAAACCCGAATTTCCCTTATTGTAGAAGATTAAAGAAGGGATGGAGCATGACCCTAGAGCTAAGATGATGATCGATTATGTTAGCCAAGGAAAAACGAGGAAATTTTGGCTAAAGTAGGGTCTCATATACACTAAAGTCGAGCGGGTATACGTTCCGAAATGGAGGAGTTTGAGAAGAGAAATACTTAAAGGATGCCACGATTCGAAATGGGCTGGACACCCTGGTGTACACCGCACCCTTGCGCTCCTCGAAGACGGATATTATTGGCCACAAATGCGTGACGATGTTGAGTTGTACGTGAAGACTTGCCTTGTGTGCCAACAAGACAAGACGGAACAAAAGAAGTCGGGTGGGTTACTCGAACCACTTCCCACACCGCAAAGATCATGGAAAAGTATCTCTATGGACTACATCACTTGCGTACCGAAGTCGGATGGATGTTGCTCTATAATTGTGGTGGTAGACCGCTTTTCAAAATATGAAGTGTTTATACCGGGTCCAAAAGAATGTACGGCGGAATTGACGGCCCAATTATTTTTCAAGCACGTGGTGAAATATTGGGGAGTCCCGAAAATTATTGTTAGTGATCGAGACTCGCGATTTACTGGGCGGTTTTGGACTGAGTTGTTTAAAATGATGGGGTCCGATCTAAACTTCTCAACGAGCTTTCACCCCCAAACCGATGGTCAAACGGATCGGATAAATACGATCTTGGAGCTATATTTGAGGCACTATGTGAGTGCTAATCAAAAGGATTGGTTAAGTTGCTCGATGTGGCACAATTCTCCTATAACTTGCAAAAGAACGAAGCAACGAGAACGAGTCCATTCCAACTAGCTACGGGACAACAACTACTTACCCCCAACACGGTTGTGACGGGATATTTGGGAAAGAGTCTGAAGGCTTATAAGTTTGCAAAAGGGATTCAAGAGCAATCCGAGATGGCAAGAGCCTACCTTGCGAAGGCGTCCAAGAAAATGAAAAAGTGGGCGGATGAAAAGAGGAGATTAGTGGAATTTCAAGAAGGAGAACTTGTCTTGGTTAAACTTATGCCCCACCAATCCAAGACCTTCAAAGACCTACACAAAGAATTGGTGCGAAGGTACGAAGGACCCTTTCGAGTAGTAAAAAGAGTTGCCAAAGTGTCTTATAAGTTGGAGCTCCCACCAAAGTTGTAAATGTTACATCCGATTTTCCATGTGAGCCTTCTAAAGCCCTACTACGAAGACAAGGAGGACCCGAGTAGAGGTGTATCCCAAATAGCTCCATAGTCGGCTACCGTCGCACAAGAAAGAGAGGCCGAGTGTATATTAGCCTCGAGGATAAAACCAAGAAGAGGGATGCACAAGGCATATGCGGAATATTTGGTCAAGTGGAAGGGATTGCCTTACAACGAAGCTAGTTGGGAACACGAAGACACGTTATGGCAATTCAATAAAAAAATAGAAAACTTTTACAGGGAATGGAACAGGGCGGGGGAGAAAGCCAAGGCGATAGCGACGAGGACGTCGCTAAATCCAGTGGGGGGGAATGTTACGGATGAAGCATAACACAGACCCTTCCGGAATATTCTACTACTTACTACGTAATTCTAGAATGTATTAGACTATATTAGAATATGAGAGAATGTAACGGAACCCTCTAGAAGGGTATGGATATGTATAGAATATAATAGAAGGGTATAGAAGGGTATGGATATGTATAGAATATAATAGAATGGTATAGAAGGTAGAAGATGTGATAAGGCTCTAGATCATGGAAGCAGGGGCCCTGACTCCGAGTCAGGGTGACTCAGGGTCCAAAATTGCATTTAAAACGCTCAATTTTATTTTAATTGTCTTTGATTTTTAAAGTCAAAATTATATAAAACTTACATAATTCAATGAAATCAAGTTATAACTATTATTTGAAAATTTTGAATATTATATATGTAGTATACATACATATTATAAATATGTATATGTAAATATCATAATATATAGATATAAAATGTTGCTTGTTGTTTATTTTTATATTTGCAAGTTTTACATAATTTTGACTTTAAAAATCAAAGACAATTAAAATAAAATTGAGCGTTTTATTAGTAATTTTGGACTCTGAGTCACCCTGACTCAGAGTCAGGCACACTGCTTCCCTAGATCATTACTTAGACTTGTATATAAGGGGATGACCCCTCTCATTTGTAATCACCAAGTTTTGAGTGAGTAATAAGACCTATATACATTCTCCTATTTTCTCTCTCTCTAAATACTTGTGAGTTGAGTGTGAGGGTTAAGGATTACTTTGTAGCAAATAAGATGTGAGTATTGCTAGCTAAGTGTCGCATGAGCTTAAGAAACCTAAGCGCGTGACATATTGGTACTCGATTGATCTAAGACTGAGCCTTTGGGTTATCTTTTTTCCGTTAAGGTCGGGACTGCACTAGAAGTCATACCGGTCCGACAAATGATGTGTTGGTTGTGTAAATTGCAATCAGACTATTACCGCAAATATAACTAATGAATTTTTAGAGTATTTGCTAGGGGTGGGCAAAAAATCCGCAAAACCAACCCGTAACCCAATCCGCACGGATTGGGGCGGGTTGAGTGTCAAAAAAAAGTCAATCCGCTCCGTTCCAATCCGTTTTATATTTTGCGGGTTGGGTTATTATTGGGGTTACCAAACCGCGGGTTAATCCGTCACAACCCGTTACAACCCGCTATATATATAAAAAATAAAAAAAATATATATTTATATATACATTGTGTGTATTTAAAGATAACAACCTCCCGGTATTATTACATTTTAGTTTTCTTACTTGTTGTGAATGTTATAAACGTATTATAAATTGTTGTAATTTTTATTTATCTTTCAAACATACAATTTATTTTAAAATTTACGCCGATTATACAAACTATGAAAAATAAAAGACCAAAATGAAAATTTAAGGATAAACCCGCCCCAACCCGCCCAATCCGTAATTTTTTTTGCAGGTTGGATTGGGTTGGGTTAATGTTTTAATTATAATGGGTTGGGTTTGTTTGGGTTGAGATTTAAATTTTACGAATCTGTCTCGCAATTTATTTTACAGGTTGGATTAGCATTGATGTCAATCCGTCTCAATCCGTCTCCCGTGTCCACCCCTAGTATTTGCAACATCATATGGGCATGGTATTAGAATAGTCTAATCTCGTTCGGATTATTAATAGGACCTTCATTTCGAACCTCGCTCATGATTCAGACCAGATTATTAGTTATGTGACTATTAATCTTGCAACGAATGAGACCTGAGAACGCCATCAAACGGTTTACTCAACTATTATACATATACTTCCCTTTTATCTATTCAACGTATTAAATATACTTCATGGGAGTATCTGAGTGTATGGTAGATGGTATAATCACACTCCTATTATAAAAAAATGATATTTATTGTTTACTACACCAAACTATTGGTGATTATAAATATGCATAATCAGCTTACAAATTTAATAATTTACACACTAAGTAAAAAAATTCCCCCATATCAAGTAAAATTGGGAAAACGATTCCTCCGTAACTAAATTTGTAAACAGTTTACAGAGATTCTCTCTCTATATTTTTTAGTATACTACTATTGTAAATATAATTAATTACAGGTCTACTTTTTCAAAACTATTTAATAAATAGTACAATTCCACTTAATTAACCAATAAAAGAAATAAATATAAAAAAAATAAGAAATTTCTAAAAAATAACCAAAAATGGAAATAAAAAAATTGAAAAAGCGCAAAAAAATCCGAAAAAGCTAAAAAAAGTCAATATTATTTTACATATATATCTTATGTTATTAAAAATAATTTATATTCAACGTTTCATCTTCTATACTTATAATTTTATGAGTTTATAAGTTAAATTTATTAGTTATTACAAGTGACGTGTATTAAAGAAAATATATTTCTATCTAAGGTTACTATACACTTTAACACGTTCTTTTATCCGACAACGATTTATTTGTAAAAAAAACAATTTGTAATTTTGTATAAAATTTTATTTGAAAAACTTTTTATGCACCAATCGTCCGTAAATGAGAGACAAACAAAAATTTTCAGTGTAAAACTTTCTCATGTAAATATTTTCTTGTAAATTTTGTACTATGAAACAAACATGGCCTAAAATATAAAAAACTATAATTTTTTTCGGCGATGCCGGCAATCGGTAACCTAACCAAAAGGTTGTTATGAGTTATATATACTAGGACTAGCCTGAGTCTTGAGGAAGTTAGCTTGAGGGGATGATATGGATCAAATAACTTGTTTCGAATATCGTCCATTATCATCTTTAGTAGTGTACGTATATGTTACTAATTTATAAACATGAAAAATATGTTCTGCATATGTTAACACTAAAAACTACTACTTCCTCCGTTTCTATTTAACTGTCTATTACGAAACTACGTGCAATTTTGATCGGTCAAAAATTTGTATCAAAATTGTCGGAATGAAAATTTTCAAAAGTTGATCATATAGTTCAATTGTTAAATTTTATGATTAGATTTTAAAAAAATTCATTTCGACAATTTTGATACAAGTTATAAACCGGTTAAAATTGCACATAGTTTTATAATGGACAATTAAATGGGTACGGAATGAGCATGTCTATAATAAGAAGGGCAATGAAGATCTAAACAATTGTAATGTGATTAGTTTAACCTTTTCTCCGTTGAAGAAATCATGAAAGCATGTAAAAGAGGTCGGCATGTATTTGCACCAAAATGGGGAAAATTATTAAAATGGTAACAAACCTATTAATTTTAGTAATTTTGTATCCAACATAACACAATTTCTAAATTGATACACAACCTATACATTTGGCTCTAATTTGGTACCCAACCTAACATTTTTTTTATAATTTGGTACCCAAGCTATGCGTAAAAAATCGATGATCGAAGACAGATTGAGTCCCTTAATTTGACTGTATACATAAAGGTTGGGTACCAAATTAGAGCGAAACGTATAGGTTGGGTACCGAATTGGAAAAAGTGTTAGGTTGGATATCAAATTAGAGCGAAATGTATAAGGCGTGTAGCAAATTAGAAAGTCTGTTAGGTTGTATACCAAATCAATAAAAGCTCGTAGGTTAGGCATGATTTTAACATTTTCCCCGCAAAAACGTGAATTTCCAACTTTCAAACAGTTTTCTCATGTAGGACCTTACACTAACAATAATTTTGTTTCCAACAGAAAATGTTAATCATTCTCACATAACTAGAGGAGAGTAAGTAAATTCCTTATTTTAATACACCATCTATATATATTCATTTTATATATTTTATTCATTAATATATATAATCAGTGGTTCTCACTTGTCTTCCTCTCTTAATCTCATTTTGTCGAGTTTATTCTAATAGTTTCCCCTCAATCTAAATTTGGACCAACTCGCATCGAGAGTCTGAAATGATATAAAAACAGAATTTAGAATTTTCTAATAAAATGCCGATTACCCAACCCAACCAAATAATTGATTAAGAATTCAAAACCGTCATTTATTTAATAAAAACATATGGCTACTAACATAATTACATAACTTTTGAGCCTATTGCATATCAAACCTCTCAGTTTTTATAAGGTCCCTATTTAACCCAATTATCCACGTCTACAGCGCCAAATTTCAGCAGGATAACAAGTCACTTTCAAACATTTGCATTTTTAGGCTTCGTAGTTTAGTAACATTTCAGATTTAGCTCCCTTTTTTGAGTTTGTTTCACTTGTACCCATATTCATGTAATGGAAGCTGTGGATTTGGTCTTCCGTAAATGTGGGGAAAATTATATTTTATTTCCCTCAGTTACACAAAATTTTGATTCAGTGTACTGGTGTTTCAAAAAATCTTGATTTAGTATTTATGAGTTTCCCAAATAAACTTGAATTTGTGTATTGAAGTTTCAAATTCTTGATTTGGTGAACCGAATTTACCAATTAAATTTGATTTAATATACCAATTTAGCAATTAAACTTTATTTAATGTATCAATTAGAGTTGACGGTAGTCAAACAATGAACTAGGTGAACAAGTCGAAGCATGCATCTCCCATCCTCCGTTATGATAAAAATGTAATTTTTTTTATGCATATCAATCAAAATATTTAAAAATTAGCGCTACTCATTTCCTCCCTCCCCCACCCCAAACACACACCCCACTAAAAGGAAGAAAATTTAAGAATATTGTCCCTTCCATTTAGAATTCCAAATCAAGTTTAATTGTTATACCCAGAAAAATTAAATCAAGGATTTGAAACTTAAGTAACAAACTCAATTTAAAATTGGTAAACTTGGTACAATAAATAATTATAAATCATTTGTAGACTAAATTAAAATTGTTTAAACACAGAAAATAAATTGTAATTTTCTCCTAGAAGTGATATAAACTGAGTCGATGTGCCCATCTCAAGAATGAAGAATCAGTTAAATCTCAATAGTATATTCACCGGAAGAATAAGAACCAAATTTATTCTATTTTGACAAATAACAAATTAGGTTGGTTTCAGAAAAAAAACTACCGAACCATATTGGCAATTAAATAAAACTTGTAACAAATACATATAGATACAACAGTACAAACTAACCATGTGATACAACATGATACGTCAAAACATAGTTTTACCTAAATTTTAGGGATTATGATATAAAAATTGGTTATAAAAAGGAACACAAATGATTTCCTAAATGAATATAATGATAATAAAATATAATGGGATCCATATTTTTATGTCTATAATATTGTTATGATTATTAAATAAATAAAAATAAATAATATATGATTATTATAATAAAATTAATAGAAAAATCTAAAATTTTGTTGTAAAGGTAAATGGTTTATTAAAAATATAAAAATAATATGCTTTGTCTCTAATACCCAAAACTGAGTCTTCAACTCTTTCAGTCTTGTTCTATCCGCCCCTCACAACCTCTACAAAACCAAAAACCATTTTTCAATATTTCACAAATATTAAATTCCATCAAAAAGAGAGAAAGGTTCATTTAGTTATCATAATTGAAGGTAAGTTCTTTTCTTGTTACTACATCCTTGTGTTTTTTTTTAGTTTTGGGATTTTTTTAGTTTTTAACTTATGGGACAATGTATAAATTTGTATGTAAATGTATAATATGATAATTTGTATTTGCAGAATGGTGCTTGAACTCTGAACTTTTGCTACAATTTTTTTATATATATTGTTTTATTTGGCTAGTTATGTGTTTTAGCATTATGTGCTGGTAAAATTTATCTGCTGAGTATTGAAAAATATAGATCATAATTTAGAAGACAAATGATTAATTGTAGTAATGTACCTTCATATGCTGATTGTTTGTGACGTTTTTTGATTAGGGGTGAGAATGAGGCGAAATTTTCGTGAAAATTTTCGTGTTCGTTTCGTCAAGAGCTCAGCTCCGTTTCGTTCATTACTAGATGAAATGATAATGAATGAAAATATACATTTCGTTTAGTAAACGAGATGAAATGATAATGAATGAAAATATACATTTCGTTTAGTAAACGAGATGACAATGATCATAGCCCTGTTCGTTTCGTAAAATTCCGTTTTCGTTTAACATTTATATGTATATGCCTATATATATGTATATATTAGATATATATTGGATATATGAATTTATATATGTCCTTCCCCAATTAAAAAATGGGTAATATAACTTTTTAGGATGAATTAGGAGACATATAACTTATAAGATGTAACTGGTTAGATAAACTTAAAGACATTATGAGAGTCAAATTTCAGTTTCAACTAAACTTCATTTAGATCCTATTAAATACTTCTTAAATAAAACATACAAAATTTTCCTTCATTCTGCAAAGAGAATACACCGAGAAATGCAGGATTTAGAGGTTAACAGCTTACTGGTGGCTAGAACTTTCTCAACTTGAACCTCACCTCCTCGATTTATATTTATTTATTACTTTTTACCGGAAAATTCATGTGCAAGCGTTCAACAGTTCACATATGATTATGGCATTTTTTGTTCTGTTTCAAGAGCAATTAATTTTGTTTGTTTCTATTTTTTTTAGTTTGGCAAATGAAAAAGGTCAACCCCAACTTCTTTAATTTTTTTGGTGTTCCCAATTATCACACTGAAATTAAATCAAACCGTTGACATTTTACAGGAACATGTTCTATATCTTAGTTTTGTAACCAGTTTTCACATATATTTCCAGCTACATTTCTGATTTGAAAAGAAAACTTTGGAAAATTTAACCATTTGCACCACTTTATGCTAAACTACATGACTCTCTTAATTGTTTTGCAGGAACTGCTCAGTTCTTCAAAAATGAGTGCTTATATTATAGGGGGGATTGTCTCTCTAGTAGTCACCATTTTTCTTCGAAATTCCAAAAATGACAAAAAACGTGGTTTGGTCGTCGATGTTGGTGGTGAGCCTGGTTACTCCATACGTAACCACCGATTTACGTCCCCAGTGATTACTTCCTGGGAAGGTATTGTTAAGGAATAGTTTCAGTTTCGTACACTGACTTGTATACTGATTATATTTTACACACCAACGTGATTAAATTTTGCGATCAGTACAACAGTGTTATTAGTATGCTTGCTGTATAAATTAGAAGAAAAGGAATCATAAGTTGGGGTCTTAACTCGTTAACAAAATGACTTATTTGATTCAATAATCTATTATTTTTGTACACTGTTCGTCTATCACATTTCTCCTGTTTTAGCCCTCAAACTATGATTTTCTCCTGTGGTGAACAGAAGCAAAAAGAAAAAGTGTTAGGTTAGGGTACTAATTACCAACTTCTATAGACTATAGGTTTTGGGTACAAAATTGAAATCGTATGATAGTTAATATGCAAATTTATATTTAACTGAACTGCTGTCACTGAAAAAAATGTTAAAATCCCTTTACAAATCCAGCTACAAGTTTGGACTGGTAATAGGGGGCATCTTTTAACCATTCCTTATATTGTCCAAACAGGTATTTTAACACTTGCAGAGCTTTTCGAGCAAGCGTGTCAGCAACACAGGGAGAAAAGGCTTCTTGGAACGAGAAAAGTTGTTTCCAGAGAGATGGAAAAGGGTGCTGATGGGAGATCATTTGAGAAGCTTCACTTGGGTGAATATGAATGGTTAACCTATGGGCAGGTTTTTCAGGCTGTGTGTAATTTTGGATGTGGGTTGGCAAAACTTGGGCATAAGACTGAAGAACGTGTAGCTATCTTTGCTGACACACGAGCCGAATGGTTCATCGCCTTGCAGGTGCTCATTTTAAATCTCATTTATAATTAATCATTTTTGTTATTATTTGTATGTTGAAATTACAAACTGTAAGCTGTATGGTCTCTGAGGAGGACATATTTGGTATGCTTTTAGTGTTTGAGTTTTCAGTCAACAAGTGCTTTGTTGCAGAAAACTTGTTCTTGGAACGTTTGAAGATTTTTGCACCTTGATAATATAAGTTGAGAAAACCAGTTGGAAACATCTTTTATTAAGATTGTGAATGTAAAAGACCCCATACAAAGATCTGTTTGTTTTTCTGTCAAATTGGTCTTTCATTTCTTTTGATAACTCATCGCAAAAGGTTCTTGACCAAATCCAACAATAATCGATTTTCTTCTAATGCAAATTAGCTATGATTCTTATCTATTTTATTGTTTGATAGTATTGGGCACTTTGTATGTATTTAGGGCTGCTTCAGGCGCAATGTCACTGTTGTCACTATATATGCATCATTAGGTGAGGAGGCTTTGTGTCACTCACTGAATGAGGTAAGTCTCCCTCTCCGACTAGTCTCTCACATGTACACATTCTTTTACGATTTTGAGTAAATCATGATATGCATTGTCACATTTTATCGCGCTTATGTACTTCTTTTATTCGTGAGCAACATTCTATTGATCAACCAGTATACACTACTACTGAAAACTTGATTCTGAACATTATTCTACGTTTTCTTCTAGAACTAAACCGTCAATTTGTATCCTATTCCTACTTTCACAGACAGAAGTTACAACAGTGATCTGTGGGAGTAAAGAATTAAAGAAGCTTTTGGACATAGGTGGGCAACTCGACACGGTAAAACGTATTATATGTATGGATAATGGCATATCTTCAAATGAGAGCAGTAACTGGACAATCACTTCTTTTAGTGATCTGGATAAACTTGGCCGAGAGAATCCTATTGATGCAAATTTACCTGTCGCATCTGACGTGGCAGTGGTCATGTATACAAGTGGGAGCACTGGCTTACCCAAGGTTAGCCTATGACTTTCAACATATTTAGAAATTATTTGGCGCATACTTTTTATTAATTGTTTTGCCTACAGAGTCTCTCATTTATGATTTGCATAGGCCATACTAGCATTTTTTTTAGCTTGATTGGTTCAAAAGTTGTAGTTTGTTTTGTTTCCGGTTTCAATAACAATTGGTTCCTTTTGCCTTAAAAAAAAACTGTAATATGAGAGTATCTTAATAAGAATTAAGTAGTCTGTGTCAATTTGAGTAGCCGGGTTCCTGGAGTTCTCCAAAATGTTAACCACATTGTCCCGTTTCTGATAAAATTATTTTGTTGTTGTTACATTAATATTTTTTTTGTCTTATACTTGGTTCAGGGTGTGATGATGACTCATGGCAATGTTCTAGCTACATGTGCTGCTGTAATGACAATTATCCCTGGCTTAGGAAACAAAGACGTCTATTTAGCATATCTTCCCTTGGCTCATATCCTTGAACTATCTGCCGAGGTACGTTACAATATCTTTTTTCTTTTTTCTCTTCACATTCGATAGCTACTTTGTTAGGTTTCTTACCATTTCTTCTTCTTCATTTTTTTTGTTTTACAGAATTTTATAGCGGCTGTTGGTAGTTCAATAGGTTATGGTTCACCATTAACACTTACGGATACATCAAACAAGATAAAGCGAGGAACAAAAGGAGATGCTTCCATGTTAAGGCCTACACTAATGGCATCTGTCCCAGCAATACTCGATCGCGTACGAGATGGTGTGTGGAAGAAGGTAATGATTTCCTTTTGGGGATTATTCATCTGCGTTCCATTGGAGAAAATAAACAAAGTTCTTTTTGATCATAATAAAACAACTAGTAAAATATATACCTAATTTGGGAGAACCGAACGATCTAGTTCTAGCTTACATGTAAGAAGCTCACTTTTTTGACACACTTGTCTAGCATCTCATTCCTTCAATTTAAAGTAAGCATGCTAACAAATATAAAGTGGATTGTTTCACATCACAGAAAAACAACAATTTCTTTTTCTTTTGTATAGTGAGAAACAACCATGTATGGTTGAGGAGAATACAAACCGACGTTATTTCTTTCTTTTAGTAAATAGATCTTCAATGGATGGTGTATTGTGAAAATTCAGGTAAATGGAGCTGGTGGATTTTCAAAGAAATTGTTTGAACTGTCTTATTCACGTCGATTGTCTGCAATTAACGGAAGTTGGTTTGGTGCGTGGGGTTTAGAGAAGAGTATTTGGAATGTTCTCGTATTTCGAAAGGTCCGGGAAATTTTGGGTGGACGAATTCGTTATGTGCTATCTGGAGGCGCCCCACTTTCTCCTGAGACTCAAAGATTTATAAATATTTGCCTTGGGTTAGTATGGTTTTACCTTCACATTTAACTTTCAGCTAGCAACACAACATATTATTTACTTTTTATGTTTAGCATGTAGGTTTGATCAACTACATCAATTTTACTTTCTTTTCATGTTTGCTATTTACTTATGTGCGCTATTTACTAAGTAATCTAACCCTATACTATTAATTAAAAGCAACGTTTCTTTACTTCTGATCATATTCATTTATTCCTGTCTTGAGGTTATGAGATTCTCATTTTCTTCTTCTTTCTTTTGGCTTGTCCATAATAATAGTGCTCCAATAGGTCAGGGCTATGGTCTCACCGAGACTTGTGCTGGCGGGACATTTTCAGATTATGATGATACCTCTGTTGGCCGTGTTGGCCCTCCACTCCCTTGCTCATATATTAAGGTAATTTCTACTTTTGTTGTTATTTGACTCAAGATTTTTTTATCTTTTTTTTATATGCAAGTTACTGTAAAGTTATAATACTGCCCTTGTTAGTTGTTACAACATTTAAAAGCTCATCTTGATTGAATTTGTTTTTGAAATTTCAGTTGATAGATTGGCCTGAGGGTGGATATCTAGCTAGTGATAAACCGATGCCTAGAGGAGAAATAGTTATTGGAGGACCTAACGTTACTCTTGGTTACTTTAAAAATGAGGAGAAATCAAAGGAAGTTTACAAGGTAAATACTTAAAAGAGTACACATTTTCCACTATTTGCCAAGTCTAGCGTTGTAATTTCTTTTCGCATTTTTTTATTTCTAAAAGGTTGATGAGAGGGGAATGAGGTGGTTTTACACAGGCGACATAGGAAGGTTTCACATGGATGGTTGCCTTGAAATTATCGACCGTAAAAAAGACATTGTAAAACTCCAGCACGGAGAATATGTCTCCTTGGGAAAGGTGTGTGAGGCTTAAAATATCTAACGATGCATATACAGAAATTTACTGTTGTCATATCTAAGTATAAGTTTTAAGACTTTAATAACTTCCTATCATTTCGTGTGGGCAATGGTTTGTACAGGTTGAGGCGGTCCTAATAGTGAGCTCTTATGTTGATAATATTATGCTACACGCTGATCCATTTCATAGTTATTGTGTCGCTGTCGTCGTACCCTCTCAATCCGCAGTTGAAGGATGGGCATCACAACAAGGAATTACGTTTTCTAATTTTGCCGATTTGTGCCAGAAAGAAGAGACTATCAAGGAAGTGCATGCTTCACTTGTAAAGGTAGACCTTGTCACAAAGAAAAAATTTCATGCAGATTTCTACTTTCTAGTGATCCGTTATACTGGCAGTGTAAAATCAACCAGTTAGTTATTGAACTTGCGATTCTGAGCGTGAAATAATCAAATACTCTAACCAGTTAACCAACATTATTTCCCCTCTATACTTTTGAAGTCTAACAATTGAGGATTAGCTATTGAAGTTCAACTTTTAATAGGTCTCGGTATTTTTTCAAGGTTGAAAAGTTATTTTTGTGTGGAACATTTAAATTAAAATACCAACAGGGTAAACAGGAAGCAGCTCTAAGCTCCTCTCCTTTTCAGACTCCATGATTATAATCATTGTATTTTTTTCATCATACAGGCTGGAAAACAGGCTCGGCTAGAGAAGTTTGAGATTCCGGCAAGGATTAAGTTGCTAACTGAGCCATGGACTCCCGAGTCTGGCCTTGTCACATCGGCCCTTAAAATCAAAAGAGAGACGATTCGGAAAACGTTTTCGGATGAACTTGCTCTCCTATACAAATCATAGGTTGCTCAAAAATTAAATATTTGCAGATCAATAAAGAGATCGCTAAAGCATCGGTGTACCATATACAACCCGTCTTCTTACTTTTTGACTAATTCATTCTTGTTTGCTTATCTTGTTTCTTCAATCTCCATTTCATTTTTGCTCTTTTAGCAGTTTCCTAAATTTCTTATAATTTTGTGAAAAAATTATCTTTAGAGAGGTGAATTCGACTTATTTTTATGACTTCTCATTTCCCTTTTTTCCTTAATAACAATAGTATATTGTCCAATTTTTTATGAGAGTTTTCAAAAAAGATAAAGTACGCAAGTTACAATGCTCATTACTCGTTACATTTTCCCTTTCTTTTTTGTCATAAATTTATCAATTATGTTACTGCGGTGGGTACGTTACAACCAAAAAATGCTCATAAATATGTCACATTGACATCAACCTTGGATCCATTTTTACTGGGCCAAGGCTTCCTTTTTAAAAATTGATTTGAAAAGAGTCGTAACGCTGCTTTATTATCCAGGTTTTCCTAAACTAGTATTACTCACACTATAATCTAGCCTTAAATCACCATTCATAAGAAGAAAAACATCATTCTCTTTATCTCCTGATCAATGTCAACCTAACAGATTTTGGAATATACTATTTCAATAATAAGTAAGCTTTATAATTTTGTAAGATAAGGGAGACCCCAAGAAATTGAAGGTTGGGAGCTCGCAAGAGATACCAAATTAATTCGGTGCAGATTTTTAAAAAAAAGAAGTTATTCAAAAAAATAAATATAAATCTCTATTATTAAGTTGGGGTATTGGGTTAGAGGTGTAAAGTTATTTATTTAAACTTTCAATCCTGAATCCCTGATGTAACTTGAGCATAGCACAAGGTCTTTTTTTTTAAGTGATCAGCAGCTTGTATGTTTACATCACATACTTTAAAGCTCTTTTATGATTAAAAATAGGTCAATTCCCAAAACATACAATGTGTTATGAAATATTATCAAAACATACGACCCAAACAAATTATTCTCAAAACATACAATTGACCCAAAATAGAAAAAAATATATATTTCTCCTCAGCTATCAAAAAATTTCTCTTTCTCCTCCCTCTTTCTAAATCATCATTTTTTTCCCACAAAATACTATTTTATTTAATGTTAAAATGACTTCTAAACCGAAAAAAATAAAATTACAACAAAAATAAAAAAAATTCAAAAAAGTCGAGATGCCGAAAAAACCCAAAAAATGCTGGAAAAACCTTTAAAAAAGTCGGGAACCCGAAAAAATCCAAAAAAATGTTAAAAAATAAAAAAAACCAATAAAAATCCAAATTCACAAAAAAATGAAAGAAGTTCAAAAAAGTCGAGAATCCGAAAAAACCCAAAAAAAGGTGGAAAAAACTTTTAAAAAGTCGGGAACACGAAAAATCCCAAAAAATGGTTAAAAAAAGTAAAAAGAAAACAAAGAAAAATCCAAAATCACAAAAAAAATGAAAAAAGTTTACAAAAATCGAGAACCCGAAAAAACCAAAAAAGTGGTGAAAAAACCTTTAAAAAGTAGGGAACCCGAAAAAACTCCAAAAAAGTGGCAAAAAATAAAAAAAAAACCAAGAAAAATCCAAATTCACAAAAATAAATAAAAATAAAGTTCAGAAAAATCGAGAACCCGAAAAAAGCCCAAAAATATGGTAAAAAACAAAAAAAAAACAAAAAAAAACAAGAAAATTACAAAATTACAAAAAAAAATGAAAAATGAAAAAAGTTCAAAAAAGTCGAGAATTCAAAAAAACCCAAAATATGCTGAAAAAACATTTAAAAAGTCGGTAACCGAAAAAACCCAAAAAATTAGTAAAAAAACCCAAAAAATATCCAAAATCACAAAAAGAATGAAAAAAGTTCACAAAAGTCGAGAAGCCGAAAAAAACAAAAAAGTGCTGAAAAAAACTTTAAAAAGTCGAAAACCCGAAAAATCTCCAAAAAAGTGGCAAAAAAAAAAGAAGAAAAATCCAAAATCACAAAAATATATAAAAATAATGTATTATGTATGCTCGTATTAAAAAACATGTATAAATTATGTATTGTGTATGCCTGTATTAAAGAGCTTGTATAAAAAGTGTATTGTGTATGAATAATAAGAAAAAAAACAAAAAAATGGACAGTGTCAATGGATACAAAATGTATTGTGTATGACTGTATTAAAAAGCGTGTATAAACAATGTATTGTGTATGCATGTATTAAAAAACATATATAAAATATGTATTGTGTATGCATATATTAAAGAGCATGTATAAATAGTGATTTTGTGTGTGCCCGTATTAAAAAAACATGTATAAACTGTGTATTGTGTATGTTTGTATTAAATAGCATGTATAAATAATGTTTTGTGCATGCATGTATTAAAAAATATTTATAAACTGTGTATTGTGTATGGCTGTATTAAAGAGCATGTATAAAATATGTATTGCGTATGCATGTATTAAAAAGCATGCATAAATATTGTATTGTATATGTCCGTATTAAAAAACATGTATAAACTGTGTATTGTGTATGTCTGTATTAAAGAGCATGCATAAATAATGTATTGTGTATGCCCGTATTAAAAAAACATGTATAAACTGTGTATTGTGTATGCATGTATTAAATAACATGTATAAAATATGTATTGTGTATGCCTGTATTAAAGAGCATGTATAAAATATGTATTGTGTATGCCTGTATTAAAGAGCATGTATAAATGGTGTACTGTATATGCCCGTATTAAAAAAACATGTATAAACTGTGTATTGTGTATGTCTGTATTAAAGAGCATGTATAAAAAAGTGTATTGTGCATGCATGTATTAAAAAATATGTATAAACTGTGTATTGTGTATGCCTGTATTAAAGAGCATGTATAAAATATGTATTGTGTATGCATGTATTAAAGAGCATGTATAAATAGTGTATTGTGTATGTCCGTATTAAAAAACATGTATAAACTGTGTATTGTGTATGTCTGTATTAAAGAGCATGCATAAATAATGTATTGTGTATGTCTATATTAAAAAAAACATGTATAAACTGTGTATTGTGTATGCTCGTATTAAAAAAAACATGTATAAAATATGTATTATGTATTAATGTATTAAAAAGCATGCATAAAATAGTGTATTGTGTATGCATGTATTAAAAAACATGTATAAATTGTGTATTGTGTATGTCTGTATTAAAAAACATGTACAAAAAGTGTATTGTGTATGCCTGTATTAAAGAGGATGTATAAAAAGTGTATTGTGTATGCCTGTATTTAATAGCATGTATAATTATGTATTATGTATGCATGTATTAAAGAGCATGTATAAAATATGTATTGTGTATGCATATATTAAAGAGCATGTATAAATATTGTATTGTGTATGTCCGTATTAAAAAAGCATGTATAAACTGTGTATTGTGTATGTCTATATTAAAGAGCATGCATAAATAATGTAGTGTGTATGCTCGTATTAAAAAAACATGTATAACTGTGTATTATGTATGCATGTATTAAATAGCATGTATAAAATATGTATTATGTATTACTGTATTAAAGAGCATGTATAAATAGTGTATTGTGTATGCATGTATTAAAAAACATGTATAAATTGTGTATTGTGTATGTCTGTATTAAAGAGCATGTACAAAAAGTGTATTGTGTATGTCTGTATTAAAGAGCATGTATAATTGTGTATTGTGTATGTCTGTATTAAAGAGGATGTATAAACGATATATTGTGTATGAATAACAAAAACACAAAGAAGGAGAAGTGTTAATGAATACAAAATATATTGTGTATGGTTAGGGTGGAAAATGAAAGCGATAAATTCACAATTATTTAATTACTTACCAATTATACCCCAAAAATGAGAATCGTTCCGATCGAAAAAAAACAAAATCCTAATTCATATAAAAAAAATAAAAATGAAGTGGAATGGTTTTTGATCGGATGGTGGAGATTGAGGTTAAAGTAGCAGTGTGGGAAAGATGGAGGGTTGGGATTTGAGGAGGTGGTGACGGGATCGAAAATGGAGGGAGGTCCGACGGAAGGTGAGCGAGATAGGTGGAGGAAAGAGAGGATGACAAATATTGTAGTTGAAATTTTTGTATGTGTGTGTGTATATATATCTCTATATATATATAGATAAATAGATATAGAGACATGTTAAAAAAATATAAATTATTTAGTATTTATAATTTTAATTAGTTGTATGTTTTGGGAATAAAGTGTTGGGGTGTAATTTTTTGGTAATTAGTTTAAAATAGTTGCATATTTTGATAATTTTCCCTTAAAAATATCACCTAAATTGCAGTCTCTTCTTCTTTGTTCATTTAGTACATTTCTTTGTAAACTTTTTCCTTTCAAAAAAAGTCGAAGTAAAAGTGAAAGAGCTATCACAAAAACAAAGACAATTTTCTTAAAGGGAGATTTAAATAAGTCATAAAGTTCTATAGTAGTTTTTTTTATTGAAAGAAAGTATTATAGTAGATTAATTAGCATAAATCTGCAAGACACTATACATCATAACTTCTTTCCATGAGCAAGATATAACTCAAAATAAAAAACATTTCAATTGGGATTCAGAAATTTACGAGAGATTAATGTAAATAATACTCACCCGATTTTGCTAATTTACATGGCTCCCCCTCTCACCCGCATTCTGCTGGATCTATTTGTCCAAACGTTGTTTTCCATTAAATTTTTTAATGGAGTGCTTTTCGAAATACTAATTTGTTCATTATTCTAAAATATATTATTGATTGTTTTCTTAATAAATGGTTAATTTGAACTATAGTTGTTGGGACCGAAAGCAAAACGGAAAATATAAACGTGAAAGTTTGAAACGTTAAAAAATATGAAACAAATTACAACATCTACTAATGAATTTATAAGATTAGGGAAACGGAAGTCGTGAAACAGAAAACAGAAAACATAATACTCCTGTTTGGCTATTTGAGAAGGGAAATGAATTTTAAGCTAGATATTATTTTGTCTGCTTCCTGTTTGGCTATTTGAGAAGGGAAATGAATTTTAAGCTAAATATTATTTTGTCAACTTTGTGATTTTGGTTTTAGCATGAGTCTAGGAATTGGACATGGTCCAAGAGAAGATTTTGAGAACTAGTCAAAAGACTTAGCTTAGGCCTGCAAATGTTCAACAGCATTATTGTCAGATAGTACTTTTCTTGAAATTAATCTCATTTGTTTAAAATTTAAATTAAAAAACCTTCTCATCCTGTTTCAACTTTCAGCTTGCATTAGTCTATCTCTATGATGTAACTTGACTCATTGTAACACACTTATAAATCTTTTTGACTTTTCTTACGATTCATACGCGCCATCATTAGATGTGAAGATACAATTTTTTTTTTAAATGTTATCAAGTTTGACTTAATATTATTTTGGTCCTTGTTAATCTTTTAGCCTAGGGCACCTAAGAATTGTTGGGGGGGGGGGGGGAAACGGATTTTGACAACTAAAATTTAAACAAAATATAGATATTGAAACCATAAGTAGAAATACTAACAATGGTAGACCGGTAGACGGTAGTAGTGTAACTGTGTAACCTTGTTTCCAATGAGGTCTCGTCTTTAAGTCTTGTGAAATGCTACATATCTCTATGTCTCCTTAGATTTTAATTGGACATGGTTTCCATATAAAACGTCCTAATAATTACAAATTTCAAAAGTCTATGAATAACTTTTCAAAATTTATAATTCTGATTCCTAAAAATGTACAAATTTATATTCTAAATTTGCATATCTCAAAACTCCCTTTAAATTATTACCACATCACAATATTAGTTTACACTATTTTTTTTTATTAATAATGCATACTTAGTTATTGCCTTCCAAATTATAGATTCATATTTCCATTTTGGTCGGTTTAATTTTATAATTTCAATTTTTGTATATTAAAAAAAAATATTAGCCACTTTTTCATATTTTATAGTTGAACTTACTTAATAAAAGTCCTAGACAAATTTAGAAATTAGGGAAAAAATAAGTTTAGGGTATTGTACTATCAATGTTCAACGATTTAGGTATTGCACTATTAATTTTAATAATTGAGATAATAATTAACGAAATGTATCATAATTGATGACTTATCGTTAAACAAAATGATGAAAACTCATCCACTTTCTCTTGTTTATCACATGTTGAGTGTAATTCTGTCAACATCTGAAAGAAATAGATCCACAAATGTGAGATATAACGACCGTAATTTCATCGATTTATGGTGTTAGTATCTTAATTTGACGAAATTTCATAATTCAGTATATTAATTATTAAAAATAGTAGTTGAGTCGCTAAATCGTTAAAGAAGTAGTTTTGTTTGCAAATTAATAATAAAAGTAGAGGTATAATGATAATGTAACCGTAATATAATTTGATGTGACCAGTATTATAAAAATGAAAGGAGTTGTTATATTAAAATTAATAAAAAACAGAATATGGAAACGTCATACAAGTATGGGAGTGGGTGGCCCACAGCGTCAGTTACTTCTTCACCCACGCATCTATATCACTACACAACCCCCCCTCTACTCTCTCTCTCTATCTGTATATCTGTAGTCTATATACATACATAATAAATACTCCATTATTATTATTATTACTTATTTTGACATAGATATTATATTATATATACTGCGTGATGAACTACTACGACACGTCATCATGCTCATCCCACCCAAGATCAGTTATCATCGGCGTTTGCCACCTTTGCCTTCACGAGCGTCTCCTCATCCTGGCCGTTAACCAAAAGGTCCAAAACCAATCCAACGGCTACCTTTACAACAGAGCTCCTAAACCTCACCAGTTTAACAGCAATAAAAAAGCGGGACAGATTAAGATTAGTAACAAGATATTCGCGTTGAGAAACTCGATTCTCACTCGCTTCGATTCTCTTCGACGTAATTCTGGTTCATTTTCTGATGATAATGCCACGTCATCCCCGGATCAAGGTATATTTTACGTACCCGTATATATTATTACGTAAGTGGTGTATATATATTGTTGTTTGTGGTTCATTATGAAAATGACCTCTTTGTTTTTAAGTGTGAATTCAGATTTTACTGTTTTTCCCAAGTTTTGGAATAATGTGTTTAGTTGGGATTTGGAAATATGGGTGATAGATTTGGGACCATTATAGAAATTTCGTTATTTTAATATTCAGGTGCCCAATTTACATAATCAATTATATTACTGATTTTTTAGGGGTGTCAAACATTGTTAATTTTTACAAAAAAAAAAAAAAAACGGTTATTGGGGTTAGTAGAGAGTCGTGGACAAGTGATAAAAATATGGGTGCCAAATCCATTAATTTAAACAAATTATGGTAAATTGCATGTTAAATAATAAAATAAAAATTGTAGTTTTGTCCCTCCGATCTCCCGATGCTAATAACCCATGTTGTTCATAATTATCCACTTTAATAAAATATTACAGAATCCATTTAGCACTTTTTAATTAAAAAAGGCACATGACATGTGATTTGACTGGTATTTTGGTAATTTCGAGGTTCAATGATTGCAATTTATTTGAATTTGTGCAATTTTAAAAGTGACGTTTAATTTTGAAAGAGAGAGAGAGTAATAGATTGTAAAGGGATTGAGAAATTTTACATGGGACTAGTAAATGTGATTTGTCATTTTGGAAGTTCAGTATGAATTTATATTGCTATTTAGGACCAAGTGTGTTAATTTTTGGAACTTAGTAACTTTACTATAGCGGTTTATTGATGTTCCCTTTGAAGGTTGCTGCGGAGTATGTGTTTTCGTGTTAGGTAGGCTAGAAAAATGGAAGTATAAGAATTAGGTACCAGATTGTGAAACATTGGCTTTTTATTTTGTAGTTTTATATTTTCACATTAACCCCACATGTATTAGTCTAGTAATCAGATAGTAACGGTGAATTCGTCTCAAAAAATAAATATATAGTAACGGTTGATGAACACTGAACGCTTCTTTACCACTGTAATAATAACAAACCTACTTAATACTGTATATATTTATTTCTATAATTGATTTCTTTTAGAATTGCCTTACCCCTCTCGTAAACAAGAAGATTTGAACGATACACAACTATGACCAAGTTTTGTTAGAAGTGCATCAATTACAATATTGTAGAATAAAAGGTAAATATTTTATTGTAATAGAATAGATTGAGAGCTTGATTGATCCAGCAAATGAATTTTTTTTTATATAATACGACGAAGGAAAAGGAAAGAGAAAGCATATTTGTAACTCTGTGTGAAGGAAACCATGAACTTGAGGCATTTCTTACAATTGGATTATTATTCTACGAATACGCCTAATTTTCTAATTGGCGGAGATTTAATAGGTAGTTTATGTGTTCAGACATTGGGCTTTAACCGGTGTTGTTGATTTTCTACAAACTCTGTATTAAAATTTCTGCTACTGTAATTCTATTTAAATTTCCTCAAGATTCAAACTCAACTGTTAAAAGACTTGAAGCCATTGGGCAATTCTAACTATTATCTAGATTACCTTTTTATGTCTATATGTATAAGAATTTGTATATTACATTGACATGATTTCTTATGTATAGTACTCCTATGGCAATCTTTTATGCTGATTGTTGAACATGGTGTGCAAGTTTCTTTTTGCTGTTCCTTGTTTTTAACATGCGTGTGTTTTGTTCTATAGTGATGTTACAGCTAATTTATTTGTCACTTTTGAAAAGATAATTAAAGTAACTTCTAACGAGCAATGACAAGTTTAGAATAAGGTTGGTTTGCTATGCGTTAAAAACTAAAGAATTGTGTGTTGAATGAGCAAAGTTTTGGTGAATAATTATTTGATCAATTGATTGATCATAAATATGTTTTTGTAAACAAGTAATCCATTTCTTCTCTTTCAATCTTCCTGACCATTTAGCTTCCTAAAACTTGATGTTTTATCGACAGATCATTTTTAGCTTTGATTGAATTTTCTTGAATACCACTTATGCTTAAATGAAGATAAGGAATTAACACACCACCTCGCTATCTGATTAATTTTTCATTGATGTTTATCGAGTATCTTAACAAATCATGTAATTCTAAATTCTGTTACTACAGGACTAGAGTGTTTTATGATTGTTTGCTAATCTATGGGTATTTACAGATTCATTTATATCAATCAAATTTGAAGACAATGGAGTAGCTTCATGGGACAAGGGCATTAGTGTCTCAAAGGTATCCCTAGACCACTGCAACATCTCATGGAACAAACACAACACAACCAAGTTTGAGACCACAACTAACAATAACCGGGAGGGCGGAATGGTAATTAAACACCCTGAGATGCCACGTAGCGGGTCGGTGAGGTGGCGTAAACGGATTGGGCACATGTTCCAGCTCATTAGATGGAAGAGGTCATCTAGCAAAGGAAGCGGTGGGTGTCACAGCAATGTGAGAAATAGCAATGTTGCCAATGGGTGGATAAGAACTCTGACAAAGAGAAGGACCAAAGAATAAAGGTGGTGTGGTGTGGTGTGTTATGTAGAGAAAAAGGAAAAAGTAACACTTTTTGAATGTGAATGTATTATGTATATAGTTCATAATAGTACTATATTCTTGTGATATGAAATGGTCAAAATAGCCTTTGCCCATATCTAAAAATGTGCTTTTGTCTGGTCTCTGTGCTCTACCCTTTGATTGCTTATAATGTTCCTTGAATCTAAAGCATTTGCCTATTGATGAGTCCCAAGTTGCTTCTCTTTCACATTCACAAGCTCACACTTTTTTATAAAGCAAATTTCAAAAAAATCTGTACTGAAACTTTTAAAAAATGATTTGATTGTGACCGATTACTTGCAAATTAGTATTTACTGTTGTAATCGTTAGTTTTTACCTTTTTTGAACTATTTTTCTCATTATGTTTAATACTGTTACTAATAGACATAACTATTTTTTGTAGTACTACTTTTCTCAATTGTGTTCTCCTTATTTCGCAAAGCTACTAAGAAAAACAATTTCAAGTATGTCAGTCCATTGTGTTCGTATATGTGTATATTAAACTTTATAGTTTTTATTTGCACTTCCACATGCAAGTCGATGTCCTTTATAAGTGAGGTGCAGACATTTGTGATGAAAATTTATACTAGTTCATTTTTGTCCCCCTATTGGTTTTATTATCTTTAGGGACCATCATTAACTGGACCACCAAGAAAATGTTGACTAAAAGGTTTTATTGGGATTAAGTGGAAGATAATGACAACACAGTTATCTCATTAAATTTATTACTATTCATTTCAAGATTTGAATGATCTCAAATAAAAAAGAGATCACGTACCCCACTGATGGTTGCAAAATTTGACAGTAAGTTGATGAAACAATGCTCTGCTGAGTATCGGATGATTTTAAGTACTAATTTACTAATTCGATATGAAATCTCTCTATATACCAAACCGTGAGAAATAATTGCACTCTAAGAAATTCAACGGGTTATAATTAACTTAAGTTCTTGTAGTCACAATATCCCGAGTAAATACAAGTTTTAGATAGGTGATCTCTTGAGATTCCAATCTGAGAAGGTGCCAAGATCTACTATATTAAAAATAGAGTAATATGCAATGATTATCAGACAAATGTATCGATTTTATTTTCTAGAAGTTAGTTATAAGGAAAGTAATATAATAATGAGCTTTCCAATTATTGATCCTGATGGATAGTTGAAGTTTGAAATGATAATTATATATTAAAACCGGACAGTACTTGTTGTACAATAACAGAGTATATTTCCACCAAGACAAGCTAGGATGAAAAGAAGAAGAAGAAAAATTGAAATTAATTTTACGAGTTTTGTGAGACTCCATTATGATTATATCAGCATCACACTGGACATTGGCATGTTGAACATCTTATCAAAGCATCTTTTTTTTTTTTGGAAAGGTTATCAAAGCCGCTTATTATCCATTTTTGTGCACAAAACTGTTTGTGAAACTTTCCAACATATGGCTTAATTTTATCTTGAATGGGAATGCTATCATTGGACATTAATCATCTTTAAATCTGTCTTCTTCATGGAGATTTTCTCTTGGTTAACAATGAAACTCCCTATAATCCACGGGAAAGTATTTAGTAGCATTTACAGTAACAAGAAAGCATATTGAAGCGTCACTCCAATGAGTTTTAAAATTCTTAGGCCTTGTTTGTTTGCTTCTTTACTAGTCCTTGGACTAACAACATAATGGGAATATCATTTGGATTATAAAAGACGCCTGGATTCACAATCCTAAACTAATAGTCCGGTGTGTCATAGTCCTGATTTGAGTTTGTTTGAAGGATTGTACAAGACAAATGACTAAAAATCAAATTTTACCAAATTAGTCCTGTAACAACTTTGTTTCACTTTTTCTTAAACTGTCCAACTTAGAGGACAAAATAGTTTTTAACTATTTGATATTGTAAACAAAATAAATAAACAGGAAAAAGAAAAACAAGCTAAAAAAAAATCATATAACTACTAACATCCACTTATATTAACATATTAGGTTTAAATGGATACCAAATCCACTAGTTCGTAGCATACTCATCAAGGTATAGTAGTGTTTTTTCCATAATCCCGTATGTATTGAATGATCGCAGAAAAGGGATGATTTCCCTACTTATATGCATATGTATTAATGTATATATATGCGTATGTATATAGCATATGTATATATTTCTGTTTTTTGTTGTGGCTGAGATACAGCCGGAAGGTATAACTGTAAAATCTCATTTTAGTCCACACTTACTTTATCAAAACTCAACCCCTCCTAATATTGTAAAAGACCCATTTTAGTGTCTTTTCTAATCCACTCTTCTTTTCTAGTCCAAACCAATTTGATACTTTTGCAAATAGGTTTTGTGGACCCATTAACTTTGTTAATCCAATCCCAATGAGAAAAGATCCAAACAAACAAGGTCTTAACATACTTACTCGATCACCGCTCATCACTCACCTCTCTTACATATGTGGGAGATCATGACTGGTCCTGATCGGAACTGAAATATCCGTGTAATAAAAAGGGCGTTAGTTTATGGCAAATCGTTGATCTATTGTATATTTTATTTAGTCATTATATTGACCTGACATACAACATAATATTATTTCTAGTATTAAAAGTTGCATCGAATAGATCACCTCCATACACACTGTTGATGAAAGGAGCGAGTACGTAACAATACTAACAAAGTTGACTCGTGCCGCGTCTAGCTGCTTAAACTTTTGTATTCCATTTTGAGTCTTCAAGTTACTTCAAACTAGTGTTCTAAAGGGAAAACGTTTGCTAAAACCTTTTTACAAAAGTTATGCTAAAAATGTAATAACATAAGTTTTATTGACGTAAAAAAGATGTCAACTAGATTTTTAGCCTTTTTTTTTAAGCTTTGAATTTAGTTTTATTTATTTACTCGAAGCCTGTTTTTTAAAACCCTGATCCAAACACCAAACTCTCAATTGATTTCAAATAACATCATGGGAAGTTACAACGAATAGAGCTTTATAAACATCACAGAAAAAGAATATAATGAGGACATATATGTTTTGACAGGGGAGAGGACCCTTTAACCAACTCATGCGCTATTGGAAACAAACAATACAATGTGGCCAGAGAAATAAAGGGCATCAACTTTACCTATTGCTAAATCTTAATCTTACATATATAGATAAATCTCCTCCTTTTTTCTTTTCTTTAGAAAAGCTCAACACAAGTCAAACAACTTTTTTCGTGCCACATTGTTTTGTCACACTTCATAAGAGAGTTTGGCTTCTATCTAGACCTTAAAAAACTCATTAAAAAGAGTAAGGAACCAAACACTTTTGAAACTTTGGTAGGCCTAGATATATAGCTACCCCCATTGAGTTTTCCCTTTTCTTCCCCCCACCCTGCCTTTCTCCCAAAACAGTCTACATGACATGTTGCTTGTTCCATTATTTCTCTACAATTATATATTTGGTACATAACTAAATGTTTTGTTACTTTTATCAGTATGATTCAAGTAAAAAAACGTCCAACTTATTCACGTGTAACTCGATTGATCTTCAGAATATAGTTTAAATAACATTGAATGTGAACAAAACTATAGTAGGTTTGTTTCACTGCGACATCGGGGTAAGTTGACTGGCTTGGGGTTATTAAAACATCTGGTATTCACGTCAGCATATGAAATAAACGTTGGGGTTTCAACCGGTCAACTAGGTACAATAGGGTTATGGTGATAAAAACTTGAAGAGTATTGATAACAATTAAAATTTGGTATTATTATGACATGGGTGTCTTATGAGTATGACCATTGGTTCAGTCGAAGTACTAAATGTCCGATTAAAGTCAAAAGTTGCCCCCAAACTTGAAGAAAATAAAAGTATGACACAACTTAAAACATTAATTAATATTCAGTTTAAAACTATAAAAGGCCTTTGATAAATTGACTACATGAAAAACAGACATCTCCTTTACAGTATGTCTGTGTCATTTTGACCGTCCAAGAAGTTATATCAAAATTGTCGGAATGAAAATTTTCAAAAGTTAATCATATAGTTCAAACATTAAATTATATAATTTAGTTTTGAAAATTTTCATTTCGACAATTTTGATACATATTATAAGCCGGTCAAAATTGCACGTAATTTCGTAAAGAACAATTAATTGAAAACGGAGAAAGCATGTAGTAGGATGAATCTAGACATCACAATTCAACATTGTCCCGTAAATTAACTAGGGCAATTAACTATGAAGAAGCCTAAAATACTAGAAGTAGGTGGGGAAGGTAAACAGCAAGCTTTGGGCTTTCGTCTGATAAAAATTACAGTGAATGGGATATAGGCCAGGCCCATAATTGTATGTATGGAAACTGGATACATTTGTTATCGTTATGAACGGAATTTCTTCATTATCGAACTTCTTTTTATAATTCTGTTTTCATTTTTCATGATCTAAGCTGAAACCGATGGTAACGTGAAAAACTATGGACACAATGTGGCACCTAGAAACGAGTTTGTTAAAAAAAAAACGAAGTCGTGATAATAGGGGGTAACCGTCCTTCATGGTTATATAGATTTTTTTAGAATGAAAGAGTTCTAGCTTAAAACTGCAGGTTTAATATCATGACAATTGGTCCAGTTATAAATAAACAAAACGTCAATAAATTCAAGCCCATCAATCCAAATCTTGTCCTAGTAAAAAGCTCTTCCATAAGTCGATTTTGAGTCGGACAACATAACTCTGGTACAATGTTGTAAAGAAGATACCAAGAAAGTTCCATAGGAAATCGAAACTTTTGTTAAAGATATTCGGAGACGCTTTCAGAAAAAATTGGAGCATTGTTGGAGCCCGGGATCAACAAATATTCCGACAAACTGTTTAACTAATCATGCAAGAGTAGTTTAGGAGAATTCTTGTCATTTTGATGTAACCAACCAAATTTGGTCTCTTATTGTATAATGACTTGTCTTAATGAAGTTATCACTTTATTTCAAGAAAATAAAATAATATATGGAAAGGATAGACTTGTAGTAGCGTTTACAATATCTTCATACACACACTATATATAAATAGAAAAGGTTGCAAAGTTGACTCTGATATTGTTTTTTCTCCTATTCGAAATATCCCGAGGCTGAATCTGACTTGTCTGATACAAGTTGATATGAGGGTGGGGGTTCATCACAAGGGGTCGCAAGAGCTCTTGGACTATTAAGTAGAGCAGTTAACCTATCTTCTCTGGCATGGAAGAATAATATAAACCTCTCGTTACAGATTTATTTGTGTACTCATGCATACATTTTAGGTCGACTACAAAGATTAGAAAATTGATATCAGAAATATCACTGCCCCAACTTTTCTAAGAAAAGAAGAGAGGCTTGGTCAACAAAGTGTCATGTAATTAGAAACAATTAATTACAACATATTTAAACCTGCAAGATAATGTAATTCACAAAACCAAGTGTATGAAGACTACAGAAACGGAAGCAGGAAAAGCCGCCCATTCTACATTTCATATTCATCAGTCAGCGACTCAGCATAATTACTCATCTATACTTATTGACATTTTCCGGGTTAATGAGGACAAGGTAGAATCAAGTTTAGCAAGACTAATGTGCTGAAGAGAATCATTGAGGCATTAGCAAACAAAAAAAGAAAATTCATAGTGTATCTAAACTTGGTGGACAAAATTCTTATACCAAATTATACTGAATGAGAACAATCACATCGATATAGCGTTGTATCTTGCTAATTGTGAAAAAAGGACAAAAAATTGCATGCCAAACAGTCAAACACCTCTCAACTGCCAGGAAGCCATTCGATCAAGTATGCACATGACTACATTAAGTATCACTGGCAGATCCAACGGTGGAGGATTGATTGCCGAAAAAACTTGTTGCCTCCCTTGAATCCTGTATATATCTATCGTTTTGTTGATAAAAAAACCACAAGAAGGATTGGGGCTACTGAAATTTGAAGGGGCTCTCTCAAGTGCTATAATTATTACCCAGGTATTCAGAATTAACGAACTAAGAATTAAAAGAGTACATGTTAACCCAAACCAAAATTACACATTGATACTCGATGTATAGAATATATTGAAGTACATCCACTAAAATCTTTATGGAAGCGGTTGAAAGCCGTCTTCTAGTTGCAGTTGGGGTATTTGGCTATTGGAATTCGACACCAAATGCAGCGGGGTCCAGAAAACTTGTGTTTGGCTGCTTAATGTTGGACGGGACTATAGATGATGGTCGAACACCAAATGATCCAAACTAGATATATTTGGAACGTCATGAGTGTATCATGTATGGTATTATTAGTACTCAGATTAGTAATTCAACAAACTTTTCAAAACCTGCTCGTTATCTGTACTGGATCGTTAGTCCCGGGACTAATAATCCTACAACCAAACGAGGCTTTTGGTTACTGTATAAATGTGTGTCAATAAGTAGGTTACTGATTTTATATAAATAACATCTTGGAAAATCCTCATATTGTTAACATTTTGCGAATAACTCTACCAGGGTGACACTTGGGCACTTTTGCATATGTAAATTTGATTGCGTTTTCCATTAGCCCAAACAAGAAATGTTACTTGCCGGCCTTAATGGGGTGATTATTTCTGCCTAAAATTGAGCCATTTTCTGTTTAACTAATCGTGTTGCAACTATTTGAAGTCTGAAGTCATAGACAAGTTTTCATTTTTCAAGCAACTTATCAATTGAGATAACCTATTTGTAAATTCCCAATCAGTAATACAAAAGCCTGGTACTAAGCCAGTGATCAGAATCTCTTTACTAGCAAGTAGTAACTCTTACAGGACAAAACTTTAATTTTCAGTTATTGATGGCTTTAACTGGCAAGTTTATATCTTTTTTTTTTGGCAGGTTTTTTTTGGGTAAGTTTATATCTTTTTTTATATTATTATAATTTTAATTTAAGTAAATCCGTATCTGCCAGTACCAGACTACCACTTCATCCTTTTATCACCTCCAATTGCTACCATTCAATATCATGTACGTACCAAATTCGTACTAAAAGTTACATTCCCCTTCGAAATATACAATGTGCAAAAACTAATGATCAATTTCTCTTACCGTAAATTCAAGAGCATAAAACCTAATAAAAATGTAACTTATATGTCAATTGTCATGCATTTTCATCCTGACGAGATTTTAAAGCAATCCAACAAATAATACAACATTAATTTATATAATTTCTAACGATTTTAGGAAAACATTGGTACAAGGTGATCAAGTTCCACTGGTGACTTAGAATAAGATTGTTACCACATTTTTCTTTGATATCAGAGAATAAGATTTTCAAGTAACGCAACAATTTAGATAAACAGCAATTTAGTAATTCCACAATCAATTTTGGAAAAAAGTCAATTAAGAGAAATGGAAGAAAGAGTGACAACTCGAAATCTTCAAGTTACATCCCTGTGTGATGAATAGAGAGTTTGTTCATCACACGGTAACCCCAAGTTTCCATTTTCCTTTGGGGTTCGATTTGTCATTTGTGCGATAGCAATTTATCGGAAAATGTAAAGTAAGAACTAAGGAGTAACATTTTCATAACAAATCATAGAGCCAATGCCCAATGTCAATCAGCCAAGAACGACATTTTTTCATGTGTATTAGTTATTCAATTGTTTCTGCCTTTTATTCTTATTAGAGAAGAGAGATTATATTTATAAAAAATGATGAATAATTGAATACGAAAAAAATAGTATTTGGGGTGAGAGAGGCTCGAACTCTCGACCTCAGGATTACTCAGAAGCTATGAGACCTACGCGCTAGCCAACTGCGCCACCACCCCCTTGTTGTTTAAAATTAAAGTAATTATTATAAAAACATTATAACACCTTTTTCCCCATATAAAACCACTAACCAAATAATGCATCGGCATAAATCATACTAGCACACGGGACCCACACGATGCGTGGTGCAACGCGTGAATTTGTCTTAATCGATACTATATTTTGTAATGTTTATTGTTTTTTCACAACTATTTTGCCAAAAATTAGGCAAATCGTTAGAATATGTTAATCAAAGAAAATGTGCGATAAAAAAAACCTACTGAACATCAGAATAGATCGCTTACCTTTAGATAATGCCGGGACTGTTACCGAACATTTGGCGTGCTTTTGTTTCGAGTCGTAAAAAAAATGAGGAACCATACTTTGAAGAAGAGGAGCTTGAGATAAAAAAGTAGTAAATAAATAGAAAGAGGGACGGATAGTTTCATTGATATAGCGGGAGCAGTTTTTTTGTTTTTTTTTAAAGTAACAATTATTTTTATTTTTGAATTAAACCATTTAATGGCATTATTGTAATTTGTGCAACTGTCAAGGGCGTTTTCAGAACAAAAGTGTATCAAGTTTTTATAACGAGTTCTTCACTTAAATGATAGTAAGATACATTAGTTTGAAAAAAAAAACTATAGTTTAGTTTTGAAGTCCTTAATTGGGCCTTAGAAATCTCATATTGGACATACATGTATCGTCTTGTTTTCATAACTTTGATATTGAAACTTTTTTGCTTGAATGTATTCATGAAGTCCGTACGGTTTCCGTTTATTTTACTTGTGTCATACCATTGATGATTTTTAATTTTCTTCTGGTCTTTGGTGAATAGATCAATTAGATGATACTCACTTACTACAATTTGTTGCACCAAATTATATAAACCTTAATGCGAAATATATGGCTAATCTGGAGATAGTTTTCATGAATAACAGTATTGCTTTCCAATTCCCGACAAACAAAAATAATTGGGCTCATCGAGAACATAGTAATTTTGAGGTAATCTTCAAGTTATCTTATTAAATCCATTTTTAAATCTTTCTACTAAAATATTAAAACTGTTGTAGTATATTATTGGTCATCTTGGGCCTTACTCTATTGGGCCTATCTTGGGCTTTCCTAGCATATGTAACCCTACCCTCTATTATATAAAGAGGGTCAGGGGTCTCTTCATGTATCTCTCTACACTTATAATAAAGACGACTCCTTTATCTCTCTATATTTGTATCTCCATATCTATATATCTAGCTAATATGTCATACAACACGTTATCAGCACTTTGCTTGCGGAGATTGGAGTAAAAATATAAGATTTGAGTTTTTGTCCGAAGACCAGGGTTTTTATGTTGGAAAATTGAGTTATATACATGCGGCCAAAGTTTGAAGGTTTTTTTTATCGGTCTTTCCCAACATACCAGGAGTACGGTAAATAATATTTATTTGATCATACCTGTGACAGGAAAGAAAAAAAAAACAAAAAAAACTGCATGCTAGCATAAATAAAATTAATTTTACTACAATTAGAATTGATAAACTGGTTGCTTTATTCACCATTAAAAATTGCACCATCAGTAATATGTCATGCCATATCTATAAAAATCAAACCCTATAGTAGTACAACTGCATGCGTCCCATTAACTATGTATTGCTAGAAATTGTTCAATATTAGATTGAATTCCATGTGATATTGATAAATAGCCTGCCCATGACCCATGCGTCTTACTATATTGAAATTAGTTGTATACATTAGTAAAAACGTAGGTTCTGCATGTTCAATTGTTACATATGATGTTTGACGACTATGTGATTTGAATTGTTAGTAGTATAAACCTGTAAAACAAAATCTGTCAGTTCGAAAACAGTAGGGACCACAATGCAAATCACTAATACTTGTGTACTGTCTGTAAAAAACTGAATGTAGTTTAATCAAATTACAGTACTAATACATATAGTATGTATGTTACATTTAAAACACTATATGTGTTCCCATGTGTAAAATTTGGTCCATATCTAACATAAATACGTACATGATAATTGATTAATTGGCTAGTAAATAACATTGCATGTTAATTGAATTAATTTATGAATTGCCATGTTAATAATTACTGCCATGTAATATTATTACTGCTGTTATGTATAAGATATGTAAATTTGCGAAATCATATATATTCACATTTAAGTTGGAAAAATTATGAATCTTCCCTAAATAGGCTCACCTATTTGGATACGATGTCTAGGAAAGATATAGGCGGAAGTCGATATCCTAATGAGGTCGGGTTTTAAGTGGCATTCGTGCCCTCCACCCTCACCGTCTTTCCTGGTCGTTTTTCAAGTAGAGCTACCGAAAGGGGTTGACTAAATAATAATTTCCCCGAGTGTGTTTATATAGTGATGTATGTTTCGCCGAATTGGTGTCTCTGTATCGACCTGTCGTTCGATCAATGAGAACCTATTCACATTAAAAGCAAAACTATTTTTCGAACCTGTCGTTTCGAAATAAAGTTTATGCTTGTGCAAACCATAAACATATAAACCAGTCATTTTATATGAAAAATAATCCAGAACTCCCAACACATGTTGGATGCCATCTATGATGAGAAAAATCGCAAAACATACTTGCGAAATGACTGTTTAGACGTTGATGTTATTCCGTCACCACATGTTAGTCACTCTGATGTGTGAGCATGTGATACCCAAATTATTTGGATGTCATCTTTGATGAGTAAAACACGAGTTTGTTGTTACCCTCGAGATGAATGCTAAGGCGTTGATTTTATTCCGCTGCCACATTTGAGACGTGATGACGTCTATGGTGAACAAATGTCTGAAATTGACATATTGGAGCAATCCTTCACCAAAATACTAGCTTGGAAATTGCATTCCATAAGCAGTATCGTGAATTTATATTCACCATGTTCCTTTATCGCCCATCTGTTATTGGATAAGAAAATTGCCCCGGTGAGTAGTTTTAATCCTATTGGGTCAATGACGAATTATTTGCCTGATATTAATGCTCTTCGTATACATTTTTTTTTTCCACGAATCGAGAACCGAGACAAGTGTTATTTGTCACGAACTGTCGCGATCCCGATGAATCGCCTAGCCAAGCGAGATTTTAGACAATCGTCAAAATCGAAAACCTGTGGCTCCAAGACAGTAATTGAAAGGAATAATATGGCCCGTTGTCACAAAGCAAGAGATAATGCTCAATGAGGAAACTCTATGCTATAAAGACAAATGTCATGCACGGTTACTCCTTAAATAGTTCAAAACTATTACAAAGGTGAAAAACCGATGCTAATGTGGTTAAAGCTAACTGAAAGGAAACTCTTGAGACCCTCGGTTTTGTGGCTTAAATGAGTTTGGGACCTTTCTTTATTGATTTTGATAAATCATTGAGCCATTTTTTCGCTCATCTGGATTATGTTTTTCCATTTGGATTATGATTTTTCCATTTGGACATACTTTTGGATTATGGTTTGCCTGTTTATGAAATTTCTCGAAATAATTTAAAGTGTTTTTTGAGCAAATTCCTTTGACAAATGTGACCAAACTTTAAATTATGAAATTTTAGGCAATACTTGTGGTGTAGTTGGTTTTTTGGAAATAGTGGGTAACAGTGTACCATATAATTTCACCAACTACTTGCCTAAAAGAGCACTCAGTGACAACGATTCTGGACCTGTCGTTCCAAAATCGAAATCTTTGGTAAAGCCAAATTGATTTGTCAAATATGAGGCGTTATACTCATGCAGGTCCTGTCGTACCTTGTTGAGTTATAAAATATTCGAGAAAACCAGTGTTATCTGATAATAGCTCATGAAAGAAATGAAATTTCTTTACATAGCCTCCACTCAAAAACGTATTTTAGAGGAGTTGAAATGTCTTTCAAGTGGTTGCTACCACATTCTTTAAAGCATTCAAAGTTACCTTATCATTTCGCCTGTCGTCGAATGATAAATGATTTAGATGCTAAGACATGATTGTCTGTACTATCATTCGCCTGTCGTCGATTGATAAGAGCATTTTGATATTGTGGCATTGACCGGATGAGATATTCCCGGGTCAAAAGGCGATGCTTGATTTATAATCGCATCGTATTTGGATTCTCTCTGAGAATATATTTCGTGATTAATCCGAAATTCATGCCACTAATGCTTACTTTGAAAGACTAGTATGTGTAAAGATCACGAAATGAACTCGTAGAATTCTTGTAAAGAATTGAAGGAGTTATTGTGGACTTATCCAACCATAAGACGGACCATAAATATAAATGGTTATGGTTGATGCATCGACAATAAGGTCACATGATTATTGTTGTCCACAGAAATGCAGCATTTCCCAAACTTTTAGCCTTATCATTAAGTTGATGGCTCATGATCCGGATTATCCTGAAAAGTCTAGTCGACTTGATAATTCCGAAGAGTAAGAATCGAAAATTCGATTTGAATTACTTGAGTTTGCAAATTGAAATTGAACATCCTGTCGATTATGTTCAGACCCAAATGGACTCACGGAAAGTTTGATGATGCGACTGCAAATGATTGCACGCATTTCTTGGTCTTGCGCACCAAGATTTATATTTCCGTGTGGGGTTATGCTATTTTGCTGCATTGGTCCGTTATGAGGCCCATAGACACTCAAACACCATATGCGTACCAGCTGGTTACTGGTTATGAGCCAGAAGTCTCATATTAACGCGTGTTTAAAGTGATTAATTAATATTTTGATTGAGCCGCTATAGCGTTCAAAATATGGACCTCTGAAGGGGACATAAGTCGATTATGAATCCCCTGCCTATCATTTGATAGAGTAACCTTGGCAAGCGATCTCTTTACCGCATGATATGCGAAAGTGACATCGCTAAGACTGTTCTCCCCGTCGTTAGGGGGAGATTTGCACGTTACCGTTGATAAGGAATGACGTGAAGTAACGTGGCATAACCCACTCAGTCTTAGCTTGATCCCCAAAACTGTACTTAGTGATAAGTAAGTGCATAGACTCCCTCAAGTCTAACTAAATGCCAGACGCATTTAATGACTTTATGAGATGTCACGAGATCATTTATACCAGCTGCAAAATGCTTGCAAGGATAGACGTCCCTGTCGGACGCCGTGTTCCTGTCGTAACACGTTGCTTTGGCCGAACCCACCAAGCAAAGGACGCTGCCGTCGGCCGTCAGTCTGTCGTCCTTCCTAAGATATGAGGAAGTTGACCGGTTCTTAATTCGTTCAGCCCCAGAGGTGGTGAACTGAAACTCGTTTGTCGCACGAGATTATAAAGGATCAAGGAGATGTGTGATTTCCTCCTCATCCTAAGAATCTCGAAATATCTGTCGATCATGATATCTTAGACGATATTGAAGCGAAACGAGACTGTCATTGATTACTTGTTCATATATTCGGTGACGACTGATAATATGAACAAATTATGATAGTGAACCATGTACCGTTGCCTGAAGTCAACGGAGAATAGACTGTACTAATGGAAACTTGCAATCCAAGTAGACTCCTTAGCGAAAGTGTGTTCGGACCTGTAGCTCCAACGCCACCAATGTTAAACTAGTTTGTTTATTTGGTTATTCGTAAGGAAAAGTGATGAGAATAATGAGATTGTAGAATGCTCGCCTAGTAGCGCAAGGCTTCTCTCACATCTTGGAATTGGTTACGAGATGGGTTATTTCCTCGTAATGGACATTATAACAGTCCCCTACTTTACCAGTTTAGTAGTTTCCGAAAAACTGAGTATGCAGCCATGAATATGGTCACGGTTTTATCTCTATGGGGATTTAGACAAAGAGATATAGATGAGGTCCCTGTGTGACTTCATGTGCTTAAATCAAGTAGTTCCTGACCATGGAACACGATCTCAATTGACTGGGACGTTCACTATATGGATTAATATAATCCGAGCGGATGTGGTATACCGCCTAAGTGAGTACTTGATTAGCTTGGGATACTTGAACAGGTATTATGCCCTTGCGTGTTTTATTACGCGATCCATTTTTGGATTTGCCTTCGAGATGAAGGATCTTGGGAAGACACGGTAGTGACTCAACCTGATGATTGAGTCCCGTAAAGATTGAATCTAAGTTCATGATTCAGACTACACCCAAAAGGTGTTATGACGCTGTAGTCATCATGACGCTAAGTCGTCAGATTCTCCCATGATCGTTCGATCACTAGACATTGATATAGACCCAGTCCGTCCCTGATGTGACGATGAAGAGATATTGAACCATGATGTTCATATCTAAGTACAATAAGCGCATTATTGTACTTGGTCTAATATGCTAGGACGAACATCTCGTCTGCTGTGAATGGTATAGCTCGACACAGCATTGCGCTAACACGCTGCCATCGAAATGGCATAAAAGACATTTTCCCATTATCTTAAGGTAACTGTGGATAAGGGCTTGTCTTATCCCAATTGCGTCATCGAGTGTACCTACCCCCTTCGGTACTCGAATTAACGCAACCCTTTTTCGGTTATACCGATGCCGGTTACTTATCAGACCCGCATAAGGGATATCCCTAACATGGTCTGTCTTTACCATTAGGAATAAGGCAATATCTTGGAGGTCTTGGAATGACTCCAAACGAATCACTCTGATCTACTCGTGCTCTATGAGACGACTAGAGAGTGTATATGGCTTCGAGCTCGTATTAGCCATATTTGAATTGCATATGCTCTGTCTCACGATCCAGATAAAACACTTGTCTTATTTTAGGACAACTTGTTATTATCGATCAAGAGAGGCATGACTAGATTATGCTATTTAGCATTTTTTTTGCCGAAATAAATATTCACATATGAAGTTTAAGAGCATCTAGTTGAATGCTCGTTCTATTCTATGTTAGATTTTCTTGCATCCAGTCGTGTGCAAGTAAATGAAGCATCCAGTCGAATGCTCGTACTCTTTCTTGAAATATGAAATCCTTGCACCCCGTCGTATGCAAGTGAGGGGGAGCATCCAGGTGAATGCTTATTGCACTAATTACTACTTAGTCGAAATCCTCGCACCCTGTCGTGTGCAAGTGAGGGGGAGCATCCAGTCGCATGCTCGTGTACTCTTTTTGTCCTTAGACCAAGGTTTTTTCCCACTGGCTTTTCCTTGGCAAGGTTTTTAGCGAGACACGTTCCCATCATACCTCACTTAAGATTGCCGAAATTAGGGGGAGTATCATGTTGTATACTTCTTACCACTGTGTACTCTTTTGTCCTTCGACTAGAGGTTTTTCCCATTGGGTTTACTCTAGCAAGGTTTTGATGAGGCACCTGTTTTGTGGTTGATTCCCTTCTACTACCATTGTTGCACTCTTTTTCCTTCGATCAGAGATTTTCCCATTGGGTTTGCTCTGGCAAGGTTTTGATGAGGCACACTGTTTTGTGGTTAGTTATTTACATGATATTTCGGCCTATATCATTCGGCTACACAGTTTCTCCTAGGTACCGGTTTTGTCCCACACTGGGTTTTCCGGCCCTAAGGTTTTTATGTGTTTAGCACTGCGAATGAACTCGACTCACATCGACAGCATGAAGACGAAGATTTCAATACGTCCAAAGGGGGAGTGTTGTAGGATATTATTGGCCATCTTGGGCCTTACTCTATTGGGCCTATCTTGGGCTTTCCTAGCATATGTAACCCTACCCTCTATTATATAAAGAGGGTCAGGGGTCTCTTCATGTATCTCTCTACACTTATCAATGAATAAAGACGACTCCTTTATCTCTCTATATTTGTATCTCCATATCTATATATCTAGCTAATATGTCATACAACAAAAACCAATTAAACTGAATAAAATGAAGCCTTATTTGACATCTTGGAATATAAAACTAGAGAAAATAAAAATATCCCAAACAAATATAGTCCATTTTTTCCAAACAAGGAAAATGACTGGCTGGACTTTTTGGTCTTTCAGGAAATAACTAAAAATGAAAAATACAAAAACAAAGAAATATGTGGATTATCTCATAGGATATCCAAGTAATCCTAGGTGGCAAAATATGAAACCCCTCCCTCACACAATACTAGAAAATAGAGTCACAATATAGAGGATGTGGAGAAGGAGAATGCCACGTGCTTATCACGTGCCCCCACAAATGTCCACGTGTCAGTTCACAGCAGGCCTGTTGAGATTGCGGGTGACTGCATCCACTTATCAACTAAATAAACAGAATTTTAATTTTCAACTGAACAAACACAAACAAAAATTGACACCATTTTTCTTCTCTTCTCTTTCTTGAAAAATATACAACACCATTTTCTTTAATTTCTTCTCTTTCTCATTTTCATTCTCTCTTTGTAAAAACAACATGTCTGTTGTTGCCACGGCTGCGAATCTCTCGATTCTTCCTATCTCTCTTAGTCGCTCGAGTAAATTCAGTACCAAGAAGGTATATTTTTACCAAATTCTTGATCATTTTTGTCACTTTCTAGTCTCTTGATCTTATATTCAACTACCCTTTTGGCTGTTTGAAATATATGTTGTGTAATTAGTTCATCTAAGTTGGTCAAGTAATATCATATGCACACAAAAAAGAAGAAGATAGGGTCTTTAGTTTTATACAGCATACGGTATATAGTTTTTAATTCTTGTATGAAGTCGAAGATTGCCCGTCCCTTGTGTCACTCCTAGACGTTACTGTGCTTGAAACAGTGATTTGCTTGTTTGGTAAAGCAATTATTTGACAAGTGTTAGAACTTAAAAGGTATATAGTTTTTAATTCTTGTATGAAGTCGAGGATTGCCCGTCCCTTGTGTCACTCCTAGACGTTACTGTGCTTGAAACAGTGATTTGCTTGTTTGGTAAAGCAATTATTTGACAAGTGTTAGAACTTAGAAGGTACTATGTACATACAGCTTTCAATTTCTAACTTTTAGGCTATAAACTGTAAATTAGGTTATCAGGTGATTAACCAAATCAAATCTGTGAAAGAGAGGGAAAGAGCATAAAAAATGCAACCAAACACAACTAGATTTATAGAGATGTTTACATATGGAGTGTAAGTGAGCATTTAAGTTGCATGGATACGGATACGGATACGGATACGAGTATCATATCCGATACGATACGGATACCCGAATACGGTTTAAAAAAATAAATTAGGATACGATACCGCTTGGAAACGTCAATCATTAGAATATTAATATATATTTTATATATAATAAAAAGTATCAACAAATATTCAAAACAAAAGCAGCTAACATAGATAGCAAGAGAGAGGGAATAGAAGGAGAGAGTTAGTCTTAGAAAAGAGACTTTTCTTTCCCGTTAATACCCCATTCCCTCTCCATATTAATGTGTATGTATATATATGTTTGTTAATAAGTATCTATATGTTTGTATGTAATAGTAAAGGTAAAGTAGATTTGAAATTGGTAAAGTACTTGTTGTCCCATTATTACATGTTTTTTTTAGAAAAAAATATAAATTTTTTTTTGAGTTTTTTTTTTACATCCAAAACGTATCCGATACGTATCCAAAACGTATCCAGATTGGTCAAACCTCAAAATAGTCAACGATACTCCAAATCACGTATCGGATACCGTATCCGTATCCGTATCGTATCGCCGTATCCGTATCTGATACTCCAAAAAAAATAAAATCGAAGTATCCGTGCTACATAGTTCACAACTTATGGTAATAAAGATGCTGGAATTACCCATCAATTCCAGTCCAAGAAAATGCTAGCCTAATGACAAACTAAGTCTTAATTCCATGGATTTAATTTCTGTATATGCATGTGTTCAGGATGTCCTTTAGGAATTATTTGAAACTGGACTTGTTTGGAAGGCTTATAGTTATATGAAGTTTATTTGAAATACATATCTTTTTAGCCATCTTGATGAAAACAGACTGTTGTGTTTTGCAATAGCAAAGGCCGTAATTGGCGGGAATTGACAGCCACCTTAATAAAGGGTTCTTGGTACAAAGTTCAATCTTACCAATTATAATATATCGAGTCCTTTTTGGCTTTATAAGTAGGCTACAATTTGGAGGATGTTGATAAAGATAGTAAATATATCTTAATGATTTTAGATCTGAGGATGGTCTAGTGTACATTTATACCTACATTAGCCGTAATGATAACTAAGAAATACAAAAAAAATAGTTTTCATTCCATTCTTAACTGGCGTAATACGGAAAGTGCCAGATTCCAGATGTTCCTTCACTGTGTGAGTTGAACTATAAACTGATAGAACTAAGTTGCAAAAATGGAACTCAACCCAATATCAAGCCTAGGTGATGTATAAGGATAATCACCCTTTTGATGCGAATCGTCCTAATTAGGAAAATGACCGCTGTTATACAAACCCTTACCATTATCATTTTGGGTGATTTTTATCTACTAATCTGGAGGACGACTGCAATTTCAGGCTGCTAGGGCTGGCTTTAGAGTATACGCTATATTAGGAGAAGAAAATGATTTAACAGACAAGAAAAGCATATGGGGACCGCTCTTTGACGTGGAAGATCCGAGGTCTAAATTCCCACAAGCTAAAGGGAAATTTTTGGAAGCAAATCAAGCCATAGAAGTGGCTCGATTTGATATACAGTATTGTGATTGGAGGGCTCGACAAGATCTCCTCGCCATCATGCTCCTGCATAATAAGGTTCATATACAATTATTATTTTTCAACTTTAACGTTTTTTCTTTTGGTTCTAATTGTTGCTTAGGTGATTTTTTCTCATTTTGAGGTTATATTCTTGTAGGTGGTGGATGTATTAAACCCTTTAGCCCGCGATTATAAATCCATTGGTACCTTAAAGAAGGACCTTGCAGAATTGCAAAATGACCTCGCAGATGCTCATAGACAGGTATGGAAATGGACTAACATAATAAAGTATGCTTTCTTGTTGAATGCGTTCACAATGACACTTCTCCATGCCACATATTCAAGGATGTATAAGTTACCTTGACTTTTTACAGTAACAATTAAGGCTAAAAAATCCTAAACTTTTATGTTACTTGTAATTTAGCCATATTATGGGAAGGGATACATAATCCTAATAATCCTTCAAAGTGTTGGGGACATTGTAAACCCCATCTGCTGGACCTTCAGAAGTAACGAATCAAATTTAAGGTTTTAAGTGCTGAAATAAAATTTAGGACTAAAGTGGTGTCATCAAAAGAACTTCTAATGGATGAAAGAAGGTTCTAAAGGAAAAAAATATAAGATATTTGATCTTACATACCAGTGTCGGAGATTCTTCATAGCTGAGAAGCATTTCGACCGTGTTTTTTCCTGAGACATTCAATACCCACTTTTATATTTAATTCCTTGCAGGTTCATTTATCCGAAGTTAGAGTTTCAAGTGCGTTAGATCGGCTAGCACACATGGAAGAATTAGTCAGTGACAAACTATTACAAGAGAGGCTAATAGAATCTGAAACCACATCCCTTTGTCCAAGTACTTCCACGTCTTCTGTAGACATTGCCAAAAGAAACAAACCCGCTCGTAAAACCTTGGACGTATCTGGTCCTGTTCCACCTTACAATCCTCGTTTGAAGAACTTTTGGTACCCCATTGCTTTCTCCAGGGACCTCAACGATGATACCATGGTAAGAGTCCTTTGAAAAGTGTTGCTTAATTTAGTATGTCAAGAGAACAAATTAGTAATCAAAAGGAGGGCATACTATAATTGGGATAAGTATAGTCTTTACATCTTAAATGGGAAAGAGTTGGACAGACTTAGGAAGACCAGTTAGCCTTTATTTAAGGTTTTCAAATGAGATACAACAAATAAAACGCATTGGTAATAGTTGTACATACACAACTTTAGGGATTTGAGTCAGAAAAGTCCAGTTCTATGTCTCAAAGGGAACTTCTTTGATTGCAAAACCATTTTTTTGCGCTTATCACGGGATACTTATTCTGATATTTACAATTTATGTATTTCGTAATAATTTCGAAGCTAGTAACAGAAGACTGAGATCAAACTCAGGCACACAGATTTACAAGTTTAATTATTATTATTATTTTTTGTCGAATTACTCATTACTTTTTCACTATCAAATAGGTTCCAATTGAATGTTTTGAGGAACCTTGGGTTATATTTCGTGGAAAAGATGGGCAACCAGGATGTGTCCAGAACACGTGCGCTCACAGAGCATGCCCACTTCACCTTGGCTCAGTTAATGAAGGTCGCATCCAATGTCCCTACCACGGTGAGTCGAGACAATTAGAATCGAGTTCTTACATCATAATAAGAAAGAAAACAAGAACTACGTAAAAGGGAAAAACAATGCTCATGAAGTGCATTTAATCATTGTTGCTCACTCGCATTTTGGGAAACATGACGCATTTCTAAGATCCAACACGGTCCATGTAGACTAGATCAATCCAAGTTTGCCGCATAAAATCCTATATTAAAAAAGTATAAATAATTATATAGTAAACTTACTCCTGGCTATTTTGCTTTACAGCAAGGTAGACTTGATTTTTGAGTTTAGGCTAAAATTGACATCCTGAATTTTCTGTTATGTTGTGAAACGTTAGGTTGGGAATACACAACAGACGGAAAGTGTGAGAAAATGCCATCTACGAAAAAACTAAATGTGAAAATAAAAGCATTACCGTGTTTTGAAAGTGAGGGAATGATATGGATCTGGCCAGGGACTGACCCCCCAGCCGCCAACATACCTTCTTTACAGCCTCCTCCTGGTTTCCAAATACACGCAGAGGTTTGTGTCCATTTCTTTCTATTTTTTTAACTAGTTTTGTTGCTGCTAGTACAAGGGGATACATTGATTTCTTTATGCCTTTTTCATTAAGATTCTCAGTGTTTTATACTATTTTACTGATAATTGTTGGGATTTTCAGATTGTGATGGAACTTCCAGTGGAGCATGGGCTACTTCTGGACAACCTTTTGGATCTCGCACACGCCCCGTTCACTCACACATCCACTTTCGCCAAAGGATGGAGTGTTCCAAGGTTCGTTTAATTTATACTTTATATATCAAAACTTGTTGTTTACCGGATGAAGTGATGTGTTTAATTATTTGTGAGATAAGTTATTATTTACCATAACATAAATCAACTTTTTCCAGCATGGTGAAGTTTTTGACTCCTTCAAGTGGGCTACAAGGATATTGGGACCCTTACCCAATTGACATGGAGTTTCGACCCCCTTGTATGGTGTTGTCAACAATAGGGATTTCTAAACCGGGAAAGTTAGAAGGGCAGAGCACTAAACAATGTTCAACTCATCTTCATCAACTACATGTGTGCCTACCATCATCGAAAAATAAGACAAGGTTATTGTACAGGATGTCACTAGATTTTGCGCCTTTGCTAAAGCATATCCCTCTTATGCAGTATGTGTGGCGGCATTTTGCTGAGCAGGTTAGATACTTTTTAGTAATTTTCTCTATATATATAAAGTAGATTTGGGCTCCTTCATTGTGGTATTTCAAGAGAGAATATTCCTAGAACTGTTTTAAACCTATCCACCAGCCATGATTTATACTAACATGCACATTAATCAACAGTAAAGCTTGCTATTTTATGACCAAGTGCGAATACCTGATAAGGGTACCCGGCTTTTGAACATCCTTTTTTTACAGGACACTTCAAATGATCTGTATCATCTTAAAACTCTAAATACCACTCACGGACATCACATAATTTAGATATGATTTGTAAGACTAAAAATTGTCATCAAGTTCAAAATGAGGCAAACTGTCAACTGAATTTTTGAAATATCCTAATTTCAGGTTCTGAATGAGGATCTACGACTCGTTCTCGGACAACAAGACAGGATGATAAATGGGGCAAACGTCTGGAATTTGCCCGTTTCTTATGATAAGTTGGGAGTAAGGTACCGGCAATGGAGAGAAGCTGTAGAGAGTGGAGTTAAGCAATTGCCATTCACGGATTCAAATTAGGACTACTATCAAGAACAACTTTTTCTAACTTCTCTGTAGGCTGTTCTCTCTTATAGCTGTCTGTTCCTGAGCTAAAACTGCAGATGTTTCCACCATGCAAATATCAGCAGGTCAATCCCCAAACCGATATATGGAAAACTGTAAAATGGTATATAACAGGAGAGAGATGGTCTCTAACTGTACACTCAGTTTTGTATTTTTCGTGCACAGTTCAATCCTCTTTTTTTTCCCTCATTTTTTTTTGGTGGTCTCTAATGGCTAACAGAAGCCATGAAAATTGTAAGCAAAAAGTAGTCTGGAACGAAGTGCCTGTTGTAAATTGACATCATATTTGTCTTGTAAAAAGAGTTTGTGATTTTGCCCTGTGATTTAAGTCATACACTTGCATATATCTATTGTTTCATAGCACGCATTCAAACATGTATATCAGTGTGAGCTGTTAAGGATGGTGTTGGTGCATGTAGAAACACCACCCTTAACAGCTCACACTGATTAGATAATTCCTCGATCTAGTATCACAATAAGTATACTTTCAACCTCCTGCTTTATGTATAACAGTATAAAAGATATAACTAAAGGAAACCAATACCAATTTGTAAACATCTTCTTATATGCCATATTATTCAGTATTACACAAAGCTACCGAAGAAACAGAAAAGCAACAGAACTAACCCAAACCCACACAATCTTCAGTTCTTCACACCCTGACCGAAACAAAACCCTAAATTCCACTCCACTAGAAAACGAGAAAATTCAAAGCTGACACCCACAAAAGGGACAAAACTTGAACCCCGAATCCACCTCTCTCAAACACGACTCACATCTCAGTTCACCCCCCGACACCCTTCCTATAGGCGGAAAAAAGAATCCGCAGTTGTCGCAGTGCATGACTGGTCCACTGTCTTTCCCTTTCCACCTCCACACCGGCACAAAAAACACCTTCAGAACCTTCTCACACTCCACTAGGTCGGCACGTGAGCTGCACGCTATGCACCGTCCTATCCCGGGTTTGATCACTTGGCTCACCTTCTGGCTCACTCCACCTAAAAAAAAGAAAAACATTATATTCTCTCTCTCTATATATATATATATATCTAATTTCCAAGCAGCTGTTCTATTTAGTATATACCAGAGATGGTTTTTCTGGTGGATTCTGGATTTTGGCGCAAGAAATTGGGTAAAGTTACCTCCTGAACTATGGGTATTATGCAATTAAGCCCCAGTTTTTCAACTTTTTGTAATTGGTTCATGTGAACATATGCTAACTTTCAGAATTAATTTCATGTCTGCCTTCAAGTTGACATTTTGATTAGTTTGTGATGAAACAAGCAACTTTAAATGAGATGGGGCGAGATTTTAAATAATTTTACATTTTTATCATTTTTTATCAGAATGGGTGAGAACAATTATCTATATTTAGATCCTTCATGGACCTTTTATATTATTTTAGATTTGACATTTGTTTCTATACATGTAGTTAGTTTAACAAACATGTGGCAAAGGGTGTTACGGAAATAAAATTGAGTTTCGAACCTTTCGCACAGTATATTGGGAAAGGTCGATATAACAATTCAAATTTCAAAGTTTGATCGTATGTTTATAACCCAATTTTCGAGTGTATACCCTCATCGAATTTTTTATTACTCAAGATGTCAAGGCAAATAACTCAATCTTCACGAGAAAGGTGATAGTAACGTTTTATGTGACATATTAACTATCGTATACACATATAGAGATAAATATAGAGATAAAAGAGGGGTATTTTATTGATTGAATAAGTCATAAACAATGAAACTTAACCCTCTTTATATAGTAGGTTAGAGCGATTACAAGAAGAAAACACTAATTATAGGACCTAAGACCCGTCTTGAAGTAGGGCTCAAGTACGACCATAAATAACGCACAACAACAATAATTACGTAGTTGGAGATGAAACTCAAAATGTTCTTAAAAATACAAATGATTTTACAGGGAAAAAACTGCAAATACAGAAAAATAATGATCAAGAAAAAATTCGAAAAAGGCTGAAAGTAAGACTTAAGATATAGAAGGATAGTTGACTTTTGGCCATCACCACCTTCTTCAAACAGACGATGCTTTAACAATCAAAGGTAAAACAACATCTTAAAAATAACTATTTCAATCGTCCCAAAAAAAAATGTCTCGATCATTTGGTTTTTCATTAATATTAAAAAATATTAGTTGGAATAATTAATAAGCTTGCAATTTCACTCATATCCTTTGAATAATATTGATGTTTAATATTAGTTGTTATCGATAGACATTCAATATGAGTATATATGGAAATAAAAGCACTCACCTCGTAAATGAAAATGAGCTATAATTTGGGACAAACAAATAATGAAATTGGACTATTGTTTTAAACCGATTATTAATTTTGTTTTCCTTCCGATAACACAATAGACATAGCACAATCGCACTACTAGGCACATTCACTCTAAGCACACACATCAAGCTTTCTAGCGGAACCTTTAATTTGGGATATCATCTCTTCTCGCCATATAAGCACCTGGCAGCTTCAAGAGCGAAATATGTGAGGATAACGTCGGCTCCAGCTCGTCGGAGGCACATCAGTGACTCCATCATCACTCGTTCCTCATCAATCATATTTAACATCCCTCCCGCTTTAATGGTTGAGTATTCCCCGGAAACCTAAATATTAATAACAAATATTGTGGTTATAAATTCAACTTGATGGCAAGGAAAAAGATTTCAGTTTGGAACCACTGAAGGAAAAGGTCTTTTTTCTATGAGTGCCATATAAAACATGACATGTCATTCAAGATAGTCATTAAGACAATCGGATTTGTAAAGCTTATAAAATAAAAAGAATAACACGAAAGTATTAACAAGAATAACAGGATAAAAAAAGTGATTAGTATAACATTAAGAACCTGATATGCCGCAATTGGCAAAGGAGAATTGTCACGAAGAAGCCTGATAATATCCAAGTAAGGCAGACCTGGTTTCACCTGCAATTGGTTTTATATATTTTTTGGATAATTTTAGTCTTTCGATTTTGCACATTTGGATATAGTCCTAGTTTTAAATATAAAAATAGAACATGAAACGAACCAGGAGGATATCTGCGCCTTCAGCCTCATCTTCGTGGGTCTCAATCAACGCTTCTCTGTAGTTGGCTGGGTTCATCTGGTAACTTTTATTATAAAACAAAAAGAAAACAACAATTAAAATCTTAAATTCATGAACTACTACAACCGATTTGGTTCCAGTCAAGACTGGAGGATTATATTTGAAAAACCTCGTACGTTTTCTTATCTCCAAACCGTGGATTTGACTCCAGAGCTTCACGAAATGGGCCATAAAATGAACTCGCATACCTATAATAGAATAAACATAGAAAGTATAACTACAAAGAAAAAGAGGAAGAAAAAGCGAAGCGGAAGTAGATGAAAAAAACAGAACATAATGAAATAGTAGCATATTTACTTCGCAGTATAGGACATGATCAACACATGCTCAAAACCTTCATCATCTAGAGCAGATCGGATTGCTCCTATACGACCATCCATCATGTCACTGGGTGCGACAACGTCTGCTCCTGCTCGGGCCTAAATATAGAAATTAAAAAGCTGATGAATCTGCGCTATTTAGATACATATGACTTATGCAATGATAAAAAAAATAACCTGCGCTACAGCCTGTTTACACAATTGATGCACAGTTTCATCATTCATTATAACTCCTGCATCAAGCCAACTGTTATTTTGATATTCTAAGAGACCAGTGATTATATACTTAAAATTATACTAAAGGAGTTTGCTCACCATCTTCTCTAACAATACCATCATGGCCATCAGATGAATACGGATCTAACGCGACATCAGTGTAAATTATCTAATAACAACTAACAAGACATCAGAACCATAAAAAAAACTAATCAAAAGGGTTTCAGCCTTCATGGTTATATTAATAAATTGATAAACAGAATTGAAAATAATTGATTAACGTACAAGATCAGGGTACTTGTCTTTGAGTAACTTGATTGCTCGTGGGACTAATCCATTTTCGTTGTAGGCTTCGTCCCCTGTAGGAGACTGGATCGAATGCTTATAGTATTAGACTGTGTAACAAAAACATGTATTTTGTGACACTTAGATGGTGAATATGAACCTTTAGAGCATCTGGAACTTTTGGGAAGAGCACAATGCTGTTGACACCTACATCCCGGGCCTTTGACACCTATGATCAAGAAATAAAAATTCAAATCAAATGTGAAATACTAAATAACTGAACACCGTTGAAGAACAATAATGGTGTTTGAATAAGGTTAAATAAAAAATTTACACTAAAAGAAGCATATGTTGCATTACATAAGTTCTAAATATTATATAAACGCAAAAGCATTTGTAATCAGGAAAAGTAAGAGGAGCGGCCAAATTAGGTAAAGTTTGATAATTAAAGGTTTAAACTTCAGGAAAGTACATAAAAGGGCTAATCTGGTGCACGAAGCTGTATGCGCGGGTCCGGGGAAGTCGGGCCACTATGGGCCTCTTGTAGACAGCCTTCCCTTGCAATATTTGCAAGAGGCTGCAGCATCGACAAGACCCCATGACCTCCACATCACAATGGCAGCAACTTTACCATTACGCCAAGGCTCACCCTCTTTAGGAAAATAAATAATGAACTTTAATTGTTTCCTTATAGTTGATTCAATCATTTCACAGTGCTAATTTCTGCTGTGTACATGTAACAATATCGACATCATCAAATCATATGAATAAGTAGATAAGAAGAATTGAAATTCAAGGAGCGTAAAATTAGTTATATTCAAGGAGCGTAAAATTAGTTAGCTTTCTTTTACTGACCTCCTCAATTAGCCCATGTCTCCACCCAAGTCTGTAACATCCGGGCATAGCCCCAATAGGGGTGTTTTGTTCACCTGTTATCAGACAAAAGATATATATTACAACTTTAATTTTCTATCCTTTTGTTGGTGGAATAAAGTGAGAGAGAGAATCCAAATACTGCGGATACACAAAATTGATGCCAACCTTCATGAATAAAAAGCGGATAAACAAAGTTTGCAGGTTTCAAGCTAGTTTCTTGAAACGCTGCTCTCAATACCGGTGATCTCCTATTACGACGTGGCCGCCGAGTAAGTGGCTGACATAAGGAGACAATAGATACATAAAAACCTGATCAACACAAAAAGGAGCTAGAGGAAAACATAATTAAAGAAATTAAATAGCTACCGTGGAACTATTGATGCTCAAATTTACTGCATTAGGCTTAGAAGAGATTGTGTACTTGGATACTCAACTTCCAACCTGAGTTTTTGCAGTTTTAATCTTGAAAATACTACTTCTTCTTTAAAACCAAAAAAACTAGTTTTTTTTTAGCTATTTCAACCATTTTTTTCTAAAACTAAGGGAAAAAACTTTGCTGTTCAAACAATCAAAACTTTCAGATTCTCCTGCAGAAATTATTCATTTACTTACCATTCTAAAACTTATATTAGATCTAATGAAACAAGGCAACATCCATCATTTCAATCACATTTCAATCAATCCACTAATAACCAATAAAACAAAACAAAAAATCTTTTAGTGCAGTGGAGCAACTAATTTTAGCACAAACACGGATCATAATGTGTTTGTATACTTACAAGTGAAGATGCCATAGGAGTACCAACTGGCACGGAGGGCTTAGGTGGCACTGGTGGTGAGGCAGGCACATTACCTGCCACAACAGCAGCCTCACATTCTTCATCACTCATTCCAATCTTCTTCAAAGTTTCACCACTGATCGCTCTCACAGTCGAATATTGACGATCACAGACTCTACTCGTGGGCCGAACATTAACTGATTTATGGCTCAGAAAGGGTTTTAAGCCCACATACTTGGCACAGTCCACACCCTTGATTGGCCCCACATTACAAGGCATATTAACCACAATGGAAGCCATTTCGAGTTGAATTGCTTCTACCAGCGAACAAATAACTTATATAAGGAATAATGATATCAATCAATGGTACCATGTTGAATTTCATATGCTACTTTAATTCTGAACAGATTAAATGGCTACAGGGTATGATGGAAATAATTAAACAAAAACAAAGTCATTTTCGTCCAGCGACAAAAGCAGGACTAAATTAAGCAAATGCATAGATATATAATAAAAAAAAAGTTGGGGAGAATCACGATTTAAAATTTTGAAGTTCCTAAGCCTAAGCAGATAGAATGGCATCATCGAAAAAACTGACCAAAATGTAGTAAAGTTAGACTCATTTTAACTAGCAACAAGAGTGATATGCGCATAAATAAACATTTAAAAGCTCGTTTGGCTACAGCCTCTTAAGTAAATAAGAGAATTAAATCCAGCTCTACCTTTTTCTCATTTTTAAGTGGAAAAACAAAACGATCCACTAAGATTTTAAAAGCTACAACCTGGTACCAATAATCTCAAAGTACATTGAAGACAAATCAGGTTGGCAAAAAAATGATTCTTAAAATATTCTTGCTTTCTACAATGTTAATCAGACAAAATAACGTTAGCTATACGAGTAAGTAAATCGTCAAGTATATTGCTACTATATCAACCAAAACCTTAAGCTAATGGTAGTGACAACCTTTATTTCATTTGATTCTCCAATGCAGTGAAATTGTTCTGGTTTTCTATTTCCATTGTACTATTTTAGTTTAAATTTAACACTATACCATGTTAAGAATGGTATAGTATGGGGCAAGTCCTAAATATTAATACTATCCTCCAATAAAAATGAAGCAATATTGATTACATATCTATATTAAAAGTTGAGAATGGTTTTGAAGTAGTAAGAAAGACAAGTACAAGTAAAATAAGAATATAAATACATACCCAGGAGAGATATATGATAATATGAAGAATGAATTGAACAATAATATTAGAGGAACAGAAAGTAAATTTACCTCGTATGTGTTAGAGAGAGAGAGAGAGAGAGGAAGGGGGCCTTATCTGAAGAAAAATATATTTGGATGAAAAGGAGAAGTTGGGTAACAAAAATCTCTGTTAAATTATACTGCCTGTTACTATTTAATTTATTTTGACCGCCTAATAAATTATATTAAAATTATTAGAATAAAAAATTTTAAAATTTGATAATATAGTTCAAATGTTAAATTTTATTATTAGATTTTAAAAAAATTCATTTCGACAATTTTGATACAAGTTATAAGCCGATCAAAACACGTAGTTTCGTAATGGACGATTAAATAGGAACGGATGGAGTATCACTACAAAAAATACTCAAATAGCGACGAGATTAGTGACGGTATTTTTTGTTACGAGCTTATTAGCGACGGTTTTTGTGACGGTTTTGTGACTAGTCAATTTGCGACAAATTTGTGACGGATTTTTAAATTAGCGACAAACTTTTGACAGCTTTTGACTCTCATTAAATCAAGGGGCAATTAACAAAAACATACCATACCTCTATTATATTACAAAAAACATACCTCCAAAACTTTAACTTACAAAAAACATACCTATATATACTTATTATTTCTCTAATTCTAATCAAACCATAATCTAACATTTCCCTCTCTAACCGCAACTCTCTCTCTCTAATCGTGCATCTCTCTGTAACACACGATAATCACACATCTTTCTAACACATGCTAATCACCCATCTATCTATCTCAAAATGACTAAAAACTCACAAAATATTCATATGCTAATTTTAAAATGTCATACCCTAATTTTAAAATGGCATACCCTAAATGTTCTGAATCACAATCAAATATCTAAAAAAGAGTTCATACCCTAATTTCAAAACTTCATACCCTGATTTTAAAACTTCATACCCTCATTTTAAAACTTCATACCCTGATTTCAAAACTTCATACCCTAATTTTAAAACTTCATACCCTCATTTCAAAACTTCATACCCTAATTTCAAAACTTCATACCCTCATTTCAAAACTTCATACCCTCATTTCAAAACTTCATACCCTAATTTCAAAATTTCATACCCTAATTTCAAAACTTCATACCCTAATTTTAAAACTTCATACCCTAATTTCAAAACTTCATACCCTAATTTTAAAACTTCATACCCTAATTTCAAAACTTCATACCCTAATTTTAAAACTTCATACTCTACATATAAATTTCTCTCAATACTATACATATAAATTCTCCTCCTTCAACTTTAAACTCACAAGTTTTACAATAGTCTCAAAGCTCAATAAACAGAAAACAATATCACCAATTTCATTTATTTTTCATATATTACGGGATAGAAAACAATCTCACCAATTTCATATATTTTTCATATATAGTTAGTGACGGGTTTTCGTGGTGGAGGACGGGATAGAGTGGGATATAAAATAAAAATATAAACAACAATGGAGGAGAGAGAAACTAAGATGAGAGAGATGTAGAGAAGAATTGGTGAGAGAGAGAAGAATGGAGGAGAGAGATAATAAGGGAGGAGAGAGAGAGTAAATGAGAGATAGAGAAAGAAGAGAATAAACATCATTAAAATTGTTTGGTATGTTTTTGATAGTTAAAGTTGTAAGGGTATGTTTTTTGTAATTTAGTTTCAAAAGTAGTATGTTTTGCTAATTTATCCTTAAATCAAACATTATTTTGTAGTGTATGTAACATTTCAAATTTTAACATTTACTCCTCATCCTTAAAAATCATTCTATTATAATAAGCCAACCTAAGAGAAATGAGTCTGCCCAATTTTACCCAATTTTTCCAAAAATACCCTCACTATGTTTTAATAATTACCAATCTAATTAATTAACAATTTGTCCTCACTATGTTTTCATAATTACGAATGTAACCTAAATTAATTAACAATTCGTTTTAACCTGCATAACTATAATAAATGATACAAAATCTGAATATTATGTTCAAAATAAAATATATTACGAGATTTATGCCATTACGCGTTTCACACGCAACGCATGGGTAACTTTTGTTGGAAAAACATGTGAAAACATGGGTGTTTCCGAATGGTCACTGGATCAACTTCGAGTCATTATTTCGTGTAACAGCGCTGAGTTGTTTATACCGTACTCAACGTGGTTGAGTAGCCCGTGTGACGAGCTTCCTAACGGTATATCACATGACCTATTGGGAGAATGGGTGTGAATACAAAGTGGCTTCAAAGTTGGTGGCTCGAAAGCTCAAATCTGGAAAACCGAAATGGTAAAGGAAAACCATTTAGTATAATCCCATATTGGAAGATTAAGAGTTAATTTTACAATATATATAGCATACCAACCCATGTAGTTATTAAACTAACATGTCCACATACACCTAAGAGTATTAGTGTGTACCACACACGCGCGCTCGCTCGTGTCTCGGGGCTTGGGCTTGGGATTTGGGATTTGGGGAATGTCTCGGGTCTTGGGTCCAAACCCGAATAGGGAGTTTTGTATAAAATACAAAAAGAGTCCCTAGAGTTTCCAGGAACAGAAACGTCAGCAATGAATGAGATTAAATGCTGCGGTTTCAGAATTGATTGAGCGGATTCTAGGGGTGTAACTCCCAGAATTAAAGACCAACATTTATGGCTGCGGTTTCATTAGAGCCTATAAAAGGCAGCCATCCCCCTCTCATTTCAACACACCATCAAACACACAACTCATAGCATAAGCATCATATAGAGAGAGAGAACCGCACCACCAACAGCTCGACCTGTGGTTCGGTGCCGGTTTCCATACGAGCCACTATGAGATAGAAGTTGTACCTTGGGAACAAAGTCCCGAAACCAGAAACCTTTAAAGGTGGTTCGGGAAATATTGTTTAAGGAAAACTGCTCAGCAGTTGCCTCTTCTTTTAATTTTCCTATTATTTATTTTTCAGTCATTTACTTTCTGTCCATTTCATTTCAGTACCATTTCTTTTCTGTAATTTACTTTTCTGTACTGTTTCCTTTCTGTATTTACATTTCAGTACTGTTTACTTTCAGTCTTTCGATTCTGTAATTTACTTTTCAGTTCTGTAATTTCCAGCATTTACAAAAACCAGTCCGGCAGTTTTTTATTTGTTAAAAAACCAATCCGGCAGTTTTTTTTTTATTTGTTAAAACCAGTCCGGCAGTTTGTTAAAACCAGTCCGACAGTTTCTTTTATTACAAAACAGTCCGGCAGTTTCTTTAAACCAGTCCGGTAGTTTCTTTTATTTAAAACCAGTCCGACGGTTTTATTTAAAACCAGTCCGGCAGTTTGTTAAAACCAGTCCGGCAGTTTATGTAAAACCAGTCCGGCAGTTTATGTGTTAAACCAGTCCGGCAGTTTCTTTATAACATTCCAGCAGTTTTATTTATTTGTTGAGTCAGGAATTGTAATTTATATTTCAATTGTGAGAAATAAAATTGTTATTTCCATTCAGTCCTTTGTCTTTTACATTATTGCCTTTCAATTATTGTATTCGAAATAGTACCAAAACCAACAATCTTAAACAATATTATTTTTTGGCTTTACTATTTTCGAAAAGAAAAGGACTTTTCTTTTTTATTTTATTGTTGTTGACGTCTCGGTTTTTATTCTCGCAAAATCATTGCTAGTTTACTAGAAATTGAAATTTGCACATAGAATAAATCCGAATTGGTTTTAATCTTTTTCTAGAATACTATAAAGAATTCTTAGTGAAATCAAAAGTGATTTGATTTTCACGCTAGAATATCTTTTTATTGTTTTATTTTTTGAAGCAAACTAATTAAGTTATAATTAGTATTTGCGATTAAGAATTTAGTTTTCTTGCGAGAAACTAAACGGGTTTTATATTGTCATTTCAGATGACTAATGAGGATCAAATACCCACCGTTTCTTCGGAAAACGTGCAGGGCGCACTTGTGATTGGCAGTAGCCATAACAATGCGAGCGCTGTGAGTGGGGGGGCTCAGGCTCAGGCTCAGGCTCAGGCTCAGGCCAAAGCTGCTGCGGCAAAGGCTGTGGCCGATGCCGCTGCGGCTGCGGCCGCAGCACAGGCTGCGGCCGCAGCACAGGCTGCTGCTAAGGTTGCGGCCAAGGCAACGCTTGTGGCTGCGGCCAGGGCAAAGGGCAAGGCTCCGGCAACGTCGGCGATGCCAATGTTGCCAACCTCTCAACTGGAGAGACCGGAAAAGTTTAGGGGCAACAACTTCAAACGTTGGCAGCAAAAGATGCTGTTTTATTTAACTGCCCTTAATCTGACCCGGTTTCTCAAGGAGTCTGCACCCGTCCTAAGCGAGGACGATGAGGACGTGCAGACAGTTTTGGCGGTAGAAGCGTGGAAACACGGCGACTACCTATGCCGGAACTATATCCTGTGTGCTCTGGATGACACTCTCTTAAGTGTATTTGAGCCCAAGGCTTCTGCGAAGGAGCTTTGGGAGTCTCTCGAAAGAAAGTACAAAGTGAATAACGCTGGCGCAAAGAAATTTGTCGTTACGGACTTTCATGAGTATATGATGACTGATGGGAAGAGTGTCATCGAGCAGGTTGAGGAACTCCAACTCATATACCATAGGCTTGAGGTTGAGGGGCTAGTTATCAACGAACCTTTCCAAGTGGCATTAATGATTGAGAAACTACCACCTTCTTGGAAAGAGTTTCAAAACTACCTGAAACACAAACGAAAGGCTATGACCTTGGAGGGACTCATTGAGAGGCTCAATGTTGAGCAAAGCAACCGCCGATCCGGAAGGAAAGGCGGTGGCGGAGCAGGCAACGCGGTTTCCAAGGCCCATGTGGTTGAGAACGCTATGTCTAAGCGGAAACGCTTTGACGGCGTAGTCGGTGCTTCTCTCCAGAAGAAATTCATGGGAGATTGCTTTGTGTGCAACAAACCGGGCCATCGTGTCGCGGATTGTAAGATGCGCATCGACAAGCCCAACCCCCCCCCCCCCCCCAAAGAGAAAGTTCCAAGGGAAAGGGAGGAAGATGGCACCTGCTCAGGCAAATGTAGCTGAGGGAGGAGATGATGCTGGACAGGACTATATGCACCTGAGTGCTGTGGTCTCGGAAGTGAACCTGGTGGGGAGCAACCCAACGGAATGGTGGCTAGACACAGGTGCCACTAGTCACATATGTGCCAGCAAGTGGATGTTCAAGACCTATATGGCCGTGGACAATGAGAGCTGCTTCATGGGGAACTCGGCTACTTCCAGGGTGGAAGGAAAATGAACCGTGCTGCTGAAGATGACATCGGGAAAGGAGCTCACACTGAATGGCGTGCTCCATGTGCCGGAAATTCGCAAGAATCTGGTTTCCGGGTCTGTTATGGTGAACAAAGGATTTAAACTTGTATTTGAATCTGCTAAAATTGTAATCACCCTTAATGGAATGTATGTAGGTCGTGGCTATATGACCAACGACATGTTTAAATTAAATGTTGGTACTCCGACACCTAAAGCCGAGTCTGCTATTGTGGGTACTAATGATGAGGCAAGTACCAAGAATAATGTAACCGTTAATGTTGCCCAAGTGGCTAATAAAACGTCTTTTGCTTATTCTTGTGATTCATTCAATTTATGGCATGGTAGATTATGTCATGTGAATTCTAATTCTAATTCTAATTATGTGAATCTACTACCTAATTTTGTATTTGATAAACAACATAAATGTGAGGTTTGTGTTGAGGCAAAATTAACCAAGTCTTCGTATCAACATATTGAACGAAGTACTGAACCTCTCGGTCTAATACACACGGATGTATGCGACTTAAAGTTTATACAAACGCGAGGAGGGAAAAAGTATTTCATCACGTTTATAGATGACTGTACTAGATACTGCTACGTCTACTTAATGAGAAGTAAAGATGAAGCGATAGAGAAATTCGCTCTTTATAAGACCGAAGTAGAAAATCAACTCAATAAAAGGATTTAAATGTTGAGGAGTGATAGAGGCGGTGAATATGAGGCACCGTTTGCGCAGATATGCGCAGAAAGTGGCATTGTACATCAAACCACAGCCCCCTACTCTCCGGAGCAGAATGGGGTTGCCGAGCGTAAGAATAGAACGCTCAAGGAAATGATGAATGCCATGTTAATAAGTTCTGGGTTACCCCAGAACATGTGGGGGGAAGCGCTGCTTTCCGCCAACTATGTGTTGAACAAGCTGCCGCATAAGAAGCGTGATAAACCACCTTATGAACTATGGAAAGGCCATCGGCCGAGCTATAAATTCTTAAGGGTTTGGGGTTGTCTTGAGAAGGTCCTTGTCTCGCTTCCTAAAAGAACGAGAATAGGGCCAAAGACGGTAGACTGTGTGTTCATAGGATATGCACAAAACAGTAGTGCTTATCGCTTTCTCGTGCACAAGTTGGATAATCCCGATGTGCATGTAGATACTATCATCCAAGCTCGAGAAGCTTCTTTCTTCGAGGAGATATTTCCCCGCAAGTCTTCCATAACTGTAGAGACTGAGGAGTCAAACAGTGAGGAAAATGTGGGGGCAAGTGAACCGTTGGAGGAAGAAGAATAAGAGCCTCGACGTAGTAAACGGGCTAGAAAGTGTTGGCCCGCGTGCTAACCTTAGAGGGGGGGGGGGGTGAATAAGGTTTTGGCGATTTTCGCCTAATTAAAATTCTAAACAACTAACCACCCAACTAATGCAATTCTAAGCTTAAGCGTTTTAATAAAGTTAATGGAATGAAATAAATACTAAACGCAAGCAAGATAATAAGCAAAAGTATAAGTTGCGGAAAGTAAAAGTAAGGGAAAGAAAATGACACCGTGATTTATAGAGGTTCGGCAAACGGCCTACGTCCTCTCCTCGGTACTACCGAGTATTTCACTAAAAATAATCTTCCCGAATTTTACAATTCCTATCGAGCTCAATCAATCGATTTGCTCACCCTCTACCCGAGGTTCCTAACTTCTTGATACAAGTGCAAGCGTACACGTATAATGAGTCAACGACTCCCCCTCAATCTATGAGTACCCGAATGAAAAGACCTAGAGCTTTTAAGCTTCACTTGCTTACAAAGCCTCTACCCGATCACTCGCTCACAATTGAGTTTATAAAACACTCGATACAATTTTTGTTACGAAACGTAACTACACTCACTATTCTAATTGCTTCTTAAAAAGCTAATTGGTGAGTTGTTGATGAAGATCGAGCTTGAATCTCTTTCTCTTTGATTTTCCTCTTTCTCGAATATATATACACCAAAATGGCGATATTAGGGTTTTTAATTGAGAGAGGTTTTAAGGATGATGATGGTTAAGCTTGGTGGTTTTGGAGAGAGATTTGAGGTGGTTTATATAACAGCAAAGTCTGTTTTTCTGGGTTATGACCGTTGAAGATATAACAGCTCTTTTCCAGAATAAGCTGAAAAGCTGTTTTCGAAAACTGCAGAAAACGATCGGTCGTTTTCTACAGTCGATCGGTCGTTTTACAGAAAACGATCGGTCGTTTCCTGAAAACGATCGGTCGTTTTTATACTGGACTCACTGGAAGAAATTGGATCAAAAACGATCGGTCGTTTTTGTCCAGTCGATCGGTCGACTGTAATCCTGGTCCCGTAAATCTTCGAATGCTCATAACTCCTTCGTTTTAGCTCCGATTTTGGTTCCGCTTGAACCTATGGCTTCATTATCGAATGCTCTATAATTTAAAGACCTGAAATATACGTTTTCTATTTTTGGACAAGACAAGAGTTATATCATCGAAATCGTAAAATCATTAAACGCATAATCAAAGTAATAATCAAAATCATTATTGAACTCTATGTTCAACAATCTCCCCCATTTTGATTATGACAAACTAATGATGATTTTACAAGATACAAGAAAAATATCTCCTCCATTTTAACAAAACGCATTTACACCAAAATATATCATTTTTCTCCCCCTTTGGCATTATCAAAATGCAATAAAAAAAAATATGGGGTCTTGTGAAGGGTTTTTAAAGAAAAACCAAAACATGAAAAATGTAATTATGATGCATATACCCGACCCAACTAATCACATATATGTAAATATTATAGATTAGAGTATACCGAATATGTGATGTGGAGTCGAGTCCGCTCGCTAATGGCATTTGCATTGAGCGTTGCCGATTCCTAATAGGTGGTACCACTTGTTGGTATGCCTTCCACCTTTGTTGATCAACGGCACTTCATCTTTGATGGTGGAGTCGATCTTCTTGACTTCCACGGCTTTTGTCGGCGTTGCCAACCATTTGTTGATTTTCTCCTTTTGGATGGAGATACCTTTTGTCGGTTTTGCCAACCACTTGTCGATTTTCTCCTTTTGGATGGAGATACCTACAACACAAGATTTGTCTTTTTGTACCCAATTTCTTTTGGGTCCGACATTGTTAGTGGCTCGGGTCTTTACTACCCATTTCAAATCGCTTCTACTAACATGGAAACGATAAGGGCATCTAGAAGAAATATGCTCATTTCTACTACAATGCACACAATGCTTAGACTTTTTAGTATAACGATAGTTATACGTAGTTTTGGAAAGGTTTTTCGGAGCATCCGATTTGGTTTGAAAACCTACACCTTTCCTATCATTAAAAGATTTTTGAAAAATTTTGGAAGTGCTCCTTTTGGTAAAAACAACCTCTTGTTTAGGCGGAGTAGGAGTTTTAGAAATGTTAGAGGCTTTAACGAAGCGGGGTTTGTTAGAAGTAGAGCTTATGCAATCAAAACCTATACCGCTCTTATCATTGACATCTTTTTGACAACTCAAAATGTTATCTAAAACGGTTTTACCTTTAGAAAACTTTGAAATTGTTAAATTAAGTTTTTCAATGGAAATGACAAGATCGTTGTTTTTAGTTTTCAACGATTCATTCTCGGTTTCTAAAACCTTGACCTTGTCATTTAAGTTAAAAGCATGAGAACTTAAAACCTTGTTTTTGCTTTTAATTTTATCGAAAGCATCTTTTAACTCTTCAAAATTTTCTAATAAATCGCAATCTAAAGAAGATGGTTTTGAAAGAGCTTTAGCAAGTCTAGACATCTCATTTTTAAGAAAATTGATCTCGGTTTGTAAAGACTCGTTTTTAATAATGAGATCATTGTTTTTATCTTTTAAGTCTTCCTTTTCGTCATCTATATCACTTAAAGAAAATGACGATTTCGGAATAGACTCATTTTCATTTTTATCTCTTTTTAAAGATCTTATTTCTTCATTGAGAGAAGAATTTATCTTTTTAAGAGATTTGACCTTCTCTACAAGCTTAGGAAATTTTTCGGAATAAATTCCACACATATGAATAAGTTCATCATGAGAGAATTCTTTTACCTCATCGTTGTCACTTTCGCTTGAGTGGTCACTTTCGCTTGAAGACGATTTGTTGGGCTCATTGTTGTCTTCCATGGCCATATAGCAACCAAGATGCGCGACTTCATCTTGGTCGGAGCTATCGCTAGAGCTTGAATCGAATATCTTCTTCTTGGCTTTGCTCTTGCGATTCTTGGCGCAATCTCTCGCCATGTGTCCTTCCTTGCCACAAGTATAGCAAACAAAATCGTTAGAATAAATTGAATTATTTGACGATTTACCTTTATGTTTGCGGTGGTCTTTTAGCTTGAGTATTTCCTTGACGATTCGAATGATTTGCATTGAATTTTCGTCGTCATTGGATAGCTCATCGCTTTCGTCACAAGTTGTTCCTTTGAAAGCTATCTCCCTCCTTTTTGAGATTGGCTTGTGACTATTGAGGGTGATTTCGTGAGTGAGGAGTGAACCCGTCAACGCATCAAGGGAGTAGGTATTCATGTCATGCGCCTCTTGAATTGCGGTGACCTTTGGTTCCCATTCTTTCGGTAAACTCCGAATCACCTTTGAGACCATTTCCTTAGAAGACAAACACTTACCAATAGATGTTAATCCATTAGTAATAGTTGTAAATCTAGCAAGCATATCGGAAATAGTTTCTCCCTCGCTCATCTTAAAGAGTTCGTAGTCATGAACTAAAAGTTGGAGTTTGCAATCCTTAACTTGGTTAGTTCCCTCGTGCATAACTACTAACTTATCCCACATACCCTTAGCGGTTTTACAAGCGGAAATCTTGTTGTACTCGTTAGGAGAAACGGCACAAACAATAGCATACATTGCTTTGGCGTTCGTAGAGTAGGCTTCTAGTTGAGCGTTATCTAGGTCCTCTACGGGGATTGGGTTCTCGCTATTTTCGGATGTAGGTGCGGAATATCCTACTTTAATGGTCATCCAAAGCCTAACATTAGAGCTTTGTAAAAACATGCTCATCCTATCCTTCCAATATGAAAAATTTATTCCATCAAAATATGGTGGTGTATTGGGTGATGAAGCCATGCCGGAAGCGAAATTTAGTATGTTAGCCATCGGGATCTTAACTCTAGAATCGTTAGATTCCTATATGCAAGAGCCTCGGCTCTGATACCAATTGTTGGCCCGCGTGCTAACCTTAGAGGGGGGGGGGGGGTGAATAAGGTTTTGGCGATTTTCGCCTAATTAAAATTCTAAACAACTAACCACCCAACTAATGCAATTCTAAGCTTAAGCGTTTTAATAAAGTTAATGGAATGAAATAAATACTAAACGCAAGCAAGATAATAAGCAAAAGTATAAGTTGCGGAAAGTAAAAGTAAGGGAAAGAAAATGACACCGTGATTTATAGAGGTTCGGCAAACGGCCTACGTCCTCTCCTCGGTACTACCGAGTATTTCACTAAAAATAATCTTCCCGAATTTTACAATTCCTATCGAGCTCAATCAATCGATTTGCTCACCCTCTACCCGAGGTTCCTAACTTCTTGATACAAGTGCAAGCGTACACGTATAATGAGTCAACGACTCCCCCTCAATCTATGAGTACCCGAATGAAAAGACCTAGAGCTTTTAAGCTTCACTTGCTTACAAAGCCTCTACCCGATCACTCGCTCACAATTGAGTTTATAAAACACTCGATACAATTTTTGTTACGAAACGTAACTACACTCACTATTCTAATTGCTTCTTAAAAAGCTAATTGGTGAGTTGTTGATGAAGATCGAGCTTGAATCTCTTTCTCTTTGATTTTCCTCTTTCTCGAATATATATACACCAAAATGGCGATATTAGGGTTTTTAATTGAGAGAGGTTTTAAGGATGATGATGGTTAAGCTTGGTGGTTTTGGAGAGAGATTTGAGGTGGTTTATATAACAGCAAAGTCTGTTTTTCTGGGTTATGACCGTTGAAGATATAACAGCTCTTTTCCAGAATAAGCTGAAAAGCTGTTTTCGAAAACTGCAGAAAACGATCGGTCGTTTTCTACAGTCGATCGGTCGTTTTACAGAAAACGATCGGTCGTTTCCTGAAAACGATCGGTCGTTTTTATACTGGACTCACTGGAAGAAATTGGATCAAAAACGATCGGTCGTTTTTGTCCAGTCGATCGGTCGACTGTAATCCTGGTCCCGTAAATCTTCGAATGCTCATAACTCCTTCGTTTTAGCTCCGATTTTGGTTCCGCTTGAACCTATGGCTTCATTATCGAATGCTCTATAATTTAAAGACCTGAAATATACGTTTTCTATTTTTGGACAAGACAAGAGTTATATCATCGAAATCGTAAAATCATTAAACGCATAATCAAAGTAATAATCAAAATCATTATTGAACTCTATGTTCAACAGAAAGGAAACGACTTTCGGTCCAGATTTTGTAGCCTTCATGATAGAAGGCAAACCGGCGACATTCAAACAAGCAATGTCATCCCCGGAAGCTCAATATTGGGAGGAGGCGATCAACAATGAGGTTGAATCAATATTACAAAATCACACTTGGGAACTAGTGGATTTACCACCCGGGTGTAAGCCACTAGGACACAAGTGGATCTTCAAAAGGAAGAGAAAGCTCGATGGAACGATCGAGAAATACAAGGCGAGGCTTGTAGTAAAAGGTTTTAGACAAACCGAAGGTGTCGACTATTTCGACACCTATGCTCCTGTCTCCAGGAAGAGGTCAATCCGGATAGTCATTGCTCTCGCAGCATTGTTCGATCTGGAAATACATCAAATGGATGTTAAAACGGCGTTCTTGAATGGTGAGCTGGAAGAGGAAATTTACATGGAACAACCGGAAGGGTTTGTGGTTCCAGGTAAAGCTCACAAGGTGTGTAAACTTGTGAAATCCTTGTATGGACTTAAACAAGCGCCTAAACAATGGCACGGAAAATTTGATAGAATGATGCTATCAAACGGTTTTCGAATAAACGAATGTGACAAATGCGTCTACGTGAAAGGTAATTAAAAGGACTACGTGGTAGTTTGCCTCTACGTAGATGACATGATTATAATAGGGAGTATTGATAACATCAACTCCACTAAGAAAATGTTGTCACAAAAATTCGAGATGAAAGACTTGGGTATCGCTGATGTTATACTTGGTATGAAAATTACCAAGACATCAGACGGATATGCGCTATCTCAAACTCACTATGTCAGGCAGATGCTTGACAAATTTGATAAAGATAGTAGAGCTACATCCAGAACTCCGATAGAGATCTCAACCACCCTGAAAAAGAATTTTGGGGAGAGTGTGAGACAATTGGAATATTCTCGAATAATAGGCAGTCTGATGTACGTCATGAACTGTACTAGACCAGACATAGCCAACTCAGTGAGTAGACTGAGTAGGTACACCAGTAATCCCAATGAGGAACACTGGAAGGTCATCATGAGACTTCTCAGATACATGAGATACACAGCAGACCGAGGGTTGCATTATACCAGATATCCAGCTGTACTGGAAGGGTATTCTGATGCAAACTGGATCTCGGATTCCAACAGTACACGATCCACTAGCGGATATGTGTTCGTGATGGGAGGAGCAGCTGTCTCATGGAGATCATCCAAGCAGACGTGCATAGCTAGATCAACTATGGAATCCGAGTTCATAGCGTTGGATCTAGCAACAGAAGAGGCTGATTGGCTGAGAAGCTTTCTGGAAGGAATTCCAATGTGGCCGAAACCTGTCCCAGCAATAAGCATGCACTGCGATAGTCAGTCGGCTATTGGACGGGCGCAGGATCATATGTATAATGGAAAGTCCCGACATATTCGTCGGAGACATAAATCCGTAAGAGAATTGTTAGCTAACGGTGTGGTGTCATTAGATTTTGTGAGATCTAAAGACAATATAGCGGATTCATTTACAAAAGGCTTGACTCAGGTAGGAGTTGAAGTTTCATCGAGGGGAATGGGGTTGAAGCCCATTAAACTGGAAACCTCCTCAGAGGCAACCCAACCCGAACTGGATTCTCCAGCGTCGGGTTCAACGGGAAAACCGAACTGTGGGGGTGACCGAACAAAGCACTCGGGAACTTAAGTTCCCAACCCATTTCTAGGATGAAAGAGTGATAAACCTAGACCATCTTAAGGGTGAGCATGAGGCTCTTAATGAAAACAAGTATCTCGAAGGTCGAGAGGGGTGAGTCAGGACACCCTTGACTTGACATCACCTATGACGAGTGTGTATGGCCGATACTATGTGATGAGTCATGGGCTAAATCACTAGAACACTCGGTTGAATTTTGCCAAGGCAGTCTACGGCCAAATATGGACAACAACCAAAGGGCTTAGTAAGTGGTGTAGAGAGGACACTGTGTGCGCATTACCCTGGTATGCACAAACGCTAAAGGGTTCAAGGCTTAAAGGCTACCCAATAGTAGCATATCAGATTTTACGTCACTACGGCAGGTTCAAGGCGCACGCTACCTGTCCTTATGCAGTGAACTCTTGCGGTTCTCTCGTATGCATTTAGGAGCATTTTTATTTTCAGCCAATTGCATTCATGTGGGGGATTGTTGGAAAAACATGTGAAAACATGGGTGTTTCCGAATGGTCACTGGACCAACTTCGAGTCATTATTTCATGTAACAGCGCTGAGTTGTTTATACCGTACTCAACGTGGTTGAGTAGCCCGTGTGACGAGCTTCGTAACGGTATATCACATGACCTATTCGGAGAATGGGTGTGAATACAAAGTGGCTTCAAAGTTGGTGCCTCGAAAGCTCAAATCTGGAAAACCGAAATGGTAAAGGAAAACCATTTAGTATAATCCCATATTGGAAGATTAAGAGTTAATTTTACAATATATATACCATACCAACCCATGTAGTTATTAAACTAACATGTCCAGATACACCTAAGAGTATTAGTGTGTACCACACACGCGCGCTCGCTCGTGTCTCGTGTCTCGGGCGCGGGCACGGGCTTGGGCTTGGGCTTGAGATTTGGGATTTGGGGAATGTCTCGGGTCTCGAGTCTTGGGTCCAAACCCGAATAGGGAGTTTTGTATAAAATACAAAACGAGTCCCTAGAGTTTCCAGGAACAGAAACGTCAACAATGAATGAGATTAAATGTTGTGGTTTCAGAATTGATTGAGCGGATTCTGGGGGTGTAACTCCCAGAATTAAAGACCAACATTTATGGCTGCGGTTTCATTAGAGCCTATAAAAGGCAGTCATCCCCCTCTCATTTCAACACACCATCAAACACACAACTCACAACATAAGCATCATATAGAGAGAGAGAACCGCACCACCAACAGCTCGACCTGTGGTTCGGTGTCGGTTTCCATACGAGCCACTCTGAGATACTTTCTGTCCATTTCATTTCAGTACCATTTCTTTTCTGTAATTTACTTTTCTGTACTGTTTCCTTTCTGTATTTAAATTTCAGTACTGTTTGCTTTCAGTCTTTCGATTCTGTAATTTACTTTTCAGTTCTGGAATTTCCAGCATTTACAAAAACCAGTCCGCCAGTTTTTTATTTGTTAAAAAACCAGTCCGGCAGTTTTTTTTTATTTGTTAAAACCAGTCCGGCAGTTTGTTAAAAACCAGTCCGGCAGTTTCTTATATTACAAAACAGTCCGGCAGTTTGTTAAAACCAGTCCGACATTTTCTTTTATTACAAAATAGTCCGGCAGTTTCTTAAAACCAGTCCGGCAGTTTCTTTTATTTAAAACCAGTCCGCCAGTTTTATTTAAAACCAGTCCGGCAGTTTGTTAAAACCAGTCCGGCAGTTTATGTAAAACCAGTCCGGCAGTTTATGTGTTAAACCAGTCCGGCAGTTTCTTTATAACATTCCAACAGTTTTATTTATTTGTTGAGTCAGTAATTGTAATTTATATTTCAATTTTGAGAAATAAAATTGTTATTTCCATTCAGTCATTTCTCTTTTACATTATTGTCTTTCAATTATTGTATTCAAAATAGTACCAAAACCAACAACTTTTACTAGTATACTGGTATGAGAATAGACATATAAGTCCAAATATTTTGTTTCCAAATAATAAAAATTGATACGCAATTATATCTTGATCATCGGCTATTATCAATAACATCTCTAAGGTGTGTACTTTTGTCATCTGAATACGTACCAAAAATTAAATTTTAACAATTTCTTCCTTAATATCTCATAATCGTATTTATGACAAACCAAATTTTCAGTTCGAAACTGAATTTATAGTTGAAAAATTATAATGAAATTAAAGACTACAAGAAATCTAGTTTTTTTTTTCTTACGGGAAAAAAAAAACTAGTACAAGAAATCTAGTTTTTCATTTTTTATAAGATAATTTTGGTTTCTTCATAAAAATATGAAATTAAAAATAATTTTCTATTTTTTTATGTTTAACTTTTTGTAGTTCAATTATAACTTTTGAATTTATTTAAGGATAAAATGATCAAAGGAGTGTGATTGATAAGATTATGGAACACCATTGATAAAAGAAGAAACTTTGCGACTAAATTGATAAGACACCATACCTAGGGGTGTTTTTGATAATGGCACAATATTTAATAGTAACAGAGAGTGTGGTTTTAAAACTTAATAAGTCATGGGTGAACATGATCATGTCATGAAGTTTCAATAATTGTAAGTTTGTAACCTTGTCCTAAATTGAAGACCGTACTAAGACTTATAAAACTTACATTAGATTATTGTTTTCCTAAGAATGCAGGGATCGGAATGAGGACATGGACTACTAGAAATGATATTAGAGACTTTGATGGTATCATCAAAAAGAAATATAGAGATAGCTAGCCAAGAGAGCATGTATGAAAAGAGATCGAGAAAACATAGATGAGATGAACAGTGAGGCGGACACATATTAACGCGTGGAAGAGCTAAAAGTTTTATCCGTGATTTCGTAGCTTGTCGAGTCAACTCCCAAATTCCCAACTTGTTCAATCAAGTACCGCATTCCCTTTTGTAGCTGACTTGTCCGAACGACTTGTGTCTCTCAAGTTATAAACAAATGTCATAAGCTAAAACAAGAAAGAGAGATAACTTTACTCAAGTAGTTGATGATTATAATCGATAAGAACAAACTTAATATATTCATTATGATAGAGTCAAATGTGGCTAAAGTTTTCCGATTGACAATGAGATTATCTCTTTGGACTGTTTGAGCCATTGTTGGGATGCTTGTAACTATCAGGCCTAATATCAAGAGGTTTCAAGCCCACTCATGAAGGTATTAATTAATCTCGATCCAGTAATAGAAATATAGAGATTTTCGGACTTTTCGTCCTAATTAATTTGGAGAAGTCATCGATTATTTTGTGTGAATCGAATTTTATGTTAAGATTGGTTTGTTTATTAAACTATCCCAAAGTCCCCTATAAGATTAGGGCTTGTTTGTTATAAGGATCCCCAAAACGAACATATGCAGTTGAGACTGCACTATAAAAAAATACTCAAATAGCAACGGTATTAGTGACGATATTTTTTGTTACGAGCTTATTATCGACGGTTTTGTGACGACTTTGTGACAGTTTAGTCAATTTACGACAGATTTATGACAACTTTTTAAATTAGTGACAGTCTCACGACAGGTTTTGACTCTCACTAAATCAAACTCGTTAAATACCAACATTTTCATTATATGATGAAGAAACGGATGGTTAAAAGGGGGTCTGATTTTTTGGATGAACACGACGGTCTAAAATTCAACATACACCTATTAATTACATATACACCTACGTCTCCCTCTCCCACATTTACCTCCTGTCCATTGTTATAAATTAAGCAAAAAGTGATGTGTTTTTGCTCTTGAACAAAAGCATGTCACCATGATATAAAAATTCGACGTGGTTTCCCGGTTGAGTTCTAAAGAATCATGCTTTATTAATTAGAGGATGAACTCAATATGTTATTCTGTTATAGATACTTATAAGTGCATCTGTTTTGTGGGGTTTTTTTATCCACATTTTTATTTTCATAAAATTAACAAATAAAAATGTGGGTTTTCCCATCATTAAGATAATTAAGAAGAGTCCAAATTTTCTACCCTTATTTTCTACCTCATTTCATGTCTCCTTATTTATTTTTATTCAAATTTTAAATTTTAATAACTTGTTCCGTAAGTTTATAAGCTTTTATATTATATTGTATTCAAATTTTAAAACATTTGGACATAATATTGTTTTAGACAATTTTTCTAACATTTAATGTTTAATTTGCACTAATTTATGCATTTATTCCAAAATAAATTGCGTGTAGATTTTTTTTTAAAAATAATTATTGGATTGTATTGATACATGTCTATAGTAATTGTACAATTTTTTTCAAGTTTTTTAGAACAAAATTTTGGATAAAATAAGTAAGGATGCACGGAAATGACTAGATAATAGTAGTGAAAGATTTTGACTCAGATTAAAAAAAAAAAGATGCTTATAACCAATAATGCTAATGAGCCAGATACACTCAACCAGACTCTCAACACAGCAGTCCTTAATGTAAATTTAGAATTTTATTTTCATCCCGAAATTTAAGAGTATGCTATTCGGCCATATATTTAATATTTTTAATTAATATTTAAGTTTATGGTAGTCTCAAATATGGTTCTATAATATTATATTTGAGTTTTTATTTTGTTGAATCGTCAAATAAAATATATTAAAATCATTAATATTTTTAATTAATATTTAAGTTTATGGTAATCTCAACTAGGGTTCCATAAATATTATATTTTGGGTTTTATTTTGTTGAATAGTCAAATAAAATATATTAAAAATTTTAAATTTTTAAATTTTTTAATTAATATTTAAATTTAGGATAGTCTCAACTAGTGTTTCATAAATATTGTATTTGAGGTTTTATTTTTGTTTTGATTGGGTGTCAAAAGAATTCTAAAAATTACATAAAAGACTGTCTGGTAATCAGTCTGGTTGAGCCAATCTGGTTCTATAGCCTTACTGTGCTTATAACCTCATCTCTCTTCTTATATGGAAAGTTCATGAATTTCAAATATATCTAATTAAAGTCAAGTCAACTGTATCAAGGGAATATTAGGTGTATTTTAATTTTTTAACTGATATTACAATATTTAAAGAATATCTAATATACGGGTGTCTTAAGTAAGTTGGTTATCGTGTCGTACTAATTGATAATTTTCTCCTTTTTTTTCCATCCTTCAAACGTTTATAATATATTCATATTATTCCTTTTAAGAACTTTTATATGAGTCTTTGTTTGCCAGCATTATTCTACAGAAATTTAACCTTAAATTTCAAATGTTGGGGTAATAATTTCATGGGAGCTATGATTTTTTAAAATCTTAGCATGACTAAGGCTAAAAGTACAACATTTGATCGATTAACGATCCATTTTTTTTTAATTTACGATATTTATGCTACCATTCAAAAATATCGTGTCCAGATGCAAAACTTGTTATTGTATCGAAAAGGTATATATACATTATTTTAACCTGTAAATGGAGTACGAACACTTCGAGTGTCACACTCGTGACTAACTCGAATGTAATTCCTTCAAATCTGCATGCACAAACACAGGTCATTTTTCAACTTTCGTCGATAAAAATATTTGATTTTAGTATCTTCATTCGTTACAAGATAAAGCCAAACCGTGTTAAGTAACAAATCGGTGACCACCATGTAGAAATTACTTCAATAATAAAGTATAAAAGTAAAAGCTTATTTTGATAGAAGACTAAGTCATTTTTGGGTCTTGATTATGGCCCAGTAGCTAGATACGCTGAAATATGATTTGATTTCTTTGACCTTATTTATGAAGAAAGATTTGTCAATTAAACTTGGATCCTTATATTAGGTAAAGATGGTCCCAGATCACCATAAATGTTAGGAGTAATTAATAAGTAGAAAATATGTATTCGATCTTTTGAGTTAGAGGTTTGGTGCGTGACACTAGGACTAGGGTGGGTGATAATAACAATTCATGAAAAATCTCAAGCGTTCCCGTGTTGGTTTCACTTTTAATATCATTAACAAAAATTTAAAGATCATTACTTAATCAAACGATAATGAACAAAAGTTCATTCGACTCGTGAAATTTCGTTTATGTTAATCAATTTATAATATACATATATAAAGATAGATTTTTATAATGTATAGCAATATGTAGCAAAAATTTTACTTTATAATTATGGAGAAGAAAAATTAAAATTGAAAATGATATACTTTTTTTATTATTACAGAGAGACAGCCAATTAATTAAGCGGGTTACTCCTTTTGTAAATAAATTATATGTGACTAGTATTTCAAAAGTCTATCGTTATTTAAATGAAAATAAGGTAGATTTTATCATCAATTGTCATCGACTCATCGGTACATCTTTATGTAAGGTTGTAACTTAAGTGAACTCTTCATAAAAAAAAAACCTATTCGATTTGTTATGTGTTCGCTTCATAATTATTTCGTTAGTTAAACGGAACATGTACAAACATGCGTACCCTATTCAGTAAACCAACATGAACAAAACTTTGAAATTTTCGTGAAAAGACTCGTGTTTGTTTTGTCAAGTGTTCGGTTCATGACCATTCGTTAGTCAATGGAAACCCTATTCAGTAAAGGAACGTTAATAGAACTTTTTTCAAATTCATTTGGGTTCATTGTTGGCCCTATCCGACACCTCAACAAATGTAATATTCACATTAAGATATTGGACTACATTCTATAATATTTATGTATTGATCAAAGATTCAAAACGTATAAGGATGATTCAAAATTCAAAACAAAACTATGGATTTTGAAACAAAAATAAAACCATATCATCCAACCCCACAAAAAATGTCACGAAGATTTGATTGTTTCTAAATTCCAGTTATGGGAGGACAGATCATGTGGCCAAGATAGCAAACGCCCTTCTCATGATGACACTCTTTACAAAAATGCAGCAAACGACACGTGACAGACAATATTATTTGGACCCATGTTTCTTTTTGGTGCAAGCTTCCATTTGAGTTTTATTTAAAAAAACCTTTTTTCTTTAGATATTAAATAAAACGAAAAGGAAACAGCAACGTTGAATCTTTTGCCCAACAAATTAAATTACCTTTCCAGTAAAAGTTAGGAAACGTTAATCTGATCAGTGATCTCATGCATAAGTTTACATTGACTTTGTTTAATATTTGAGCATTTAATAAGGTACACATTGTTTCAAACAAAATGAAGTACATATGCGAATGCATGCATCAACTAATTAACAATGAGAAATTTTTCATATTGAAATGTTGTACATATATTTTTTTCATTAATTCTACCAAATCAATGAATTATATCTGCCACAATTCTTACTCATTATATATATTTATACAATGATCAAACCATATGATTGTAGGCAATTCAGTCGCTGTTAATTATAATATTCCATTGAACTATGCAATATGAAACCAAAGACTGAATCGAGAAAAAGTCTGAAATTCATGGTCAGATATGCTTACTGTAATTTGTAAGGGAACTTAAATACTTAATAAAACCATTTTGATAATAATAAATTGTGTAAAAAAGTTTTGTAGTTTCGTTGGAAATAATTTTTAAATGAGTCCGTCCCTACCCAGTTCTTCTCATGATTGTAAGTGCAGACTAAATTTACTTCTTTGAATAATATATATATATATATATATATATATATATATATATATATATATATATATATTTAAACATTCTTTAAATAATATGGGTAAAGAGATTTTAGGCCATTTATATGGGTGAGTCTAACCTCGTTAGACCATATTCTAACAGTCATTTTTTAATTAATTAAGGAACTAATAAACTATAAATACCTGAAAGGCCGAAAGTATATGTTTGTGAAAAGGATGGAGGTGGACAAATATACATTTTAAAGTTTTAAACTTTATGTATACAGCTATTTAAAAAAAAAACTTTATGTGTATAATCATTGTCGGCTCGGTACGTCTGAGCTAGATTTTTTTATCCTCCATAAATAGAAATCAAAATCAAACAAATTAAATTAAATAGTAACTTATAAATTTAAAACCTATAATATTTTAGGTTAAATAACATACTATTCTACCATTTGAGTTATTGCAACACATTGTAAACAAATTGATATTTAATATTTTTATTTTAATTATCAACTATATTAAAAATATAACCGGTTATTGCCCGTACTATTTTTTTTCCGGATCAATTACGCAAGGATCAAACATTACTCGACTTTGAGCCCCCTATATAATATATATACTAATATACATCAATATTAAAAGAAGAGATTCTAGACACCAAGGATTATGGCAGGAAAATACGTGAAGAGAAGATTTTAGTCTGGTCCACTAAAAAATGGACCTACAAAAGATTTGGAAAATATTTTGCAAATGGGTAACGTCCCATGCGAAAAACCTTTTACGTATTTCATCTCTCTCACTAGAAGAACAACGATTTCAAGACCTACTGCATATAGATGTACCCAGCTCAATCAACAATTTGCCCTTTTCAGCCCTCTAACTTTTGATTATTCTGCTGGGACCTATTTAGATTTTATTAGATTTGTTTAGACAAAACCAGCCCCTCTATCGTGGCTGAAATTTCGTAGGTGTAGTAGCTTTCAATTGTACTTTGACCACTTAATTTAATTTATCTTCTTTAGCCAAAATAACGCAGGAAATTTCAATTGTACAGTTGATGTTGGCACGTTGATTTTGGTCAAGAAAAGATTACAGATATTAAGCTTTCAATTTTCCAACGATACTATAAAGAGCATGTTATTTACTACAGTACTTATTATCCATACAAAAATAAATAATAAGCATCATATATTGTTGAACCATGGGGTTCAATAATTGATTTTGATTATAACTTTGATTATGTTTTTAATGATTTTACGATTTCTCTATTTCGATGATATAATGCTTGTTTTTTCCAAAAAGAGAATTTGTAAATTGCAGAACGCCAGAAAGATAGATCTCGGAAAAACGAAGCCACAGGTTCAAGCGGAACCAGAATCGGAGCTAAAACGAAGGAGTTATGGGCTTTCGAAGAAGAGCGAAAAAAAAACTGCCAGAAGAACAGTCGACCGATCGACTGGACAAAAACGACCGATCGTTTTTGGTCCAAATTCTTCCAGTGAGCAGGTCGAAAAAACGACCGATCGTTTTTCAGAAACGACCGATCGTTTTCTGGAAAACGACCGATCGACTGTAGAAAACGACCGATCGTTTTCTGCAGTTTTCGAAAACAGCTTTTCAGCTTTTTCTGGAAAATAGCTTAAAATAGCCTCAAGCACTGCCAACGGTCATATACAGAAAAACAGGCTTTGGTGATTATAAAAGTCAACCCAATTGACCTTCAAAAACCACAAATCACAACAACAATCAATCCTTCAACCTCTCTCATATACAAAAACCCAAAATCACCATTTTGGTGAATTACTTCAAAAAGAGAGAAATTGAAGATAAAGAGATACAAGCTCCAACAAAGATCAAACATCATCGAAATCACACATTAGCTTATTTTAGAAGCAATCGATTGTGGGTGTTGTTTCAATTTTCGATAAAATTGTAACGAGTATTTTATAAACTCATTTTTGTGAGCGAGTGATCGGGTAGAGGCTTTGTAAGCAATTGAAGCTTAAAAGCTCTAGGTCTTTTCATTTCGGGATACTCATAAAGTGAGGGGGAGCTCAATCGGTTGATTAGCTCGATAGGATTTGTAATAATCCGCAAGGAGATTTTTAGTGAAATACTCGGTAGTACCGAGGAGAGGACGTAGGCCGTTTGCCGAACCTCTATAAAATCACGGTGTCATTTTCTTTCCTTGCTTTTACTTTCCGCATATATATTATTGCTTAGTTTATTGCTTGCGTTTAGTAATTCTAGCAATTTTTTATCTTTTGTTAAACGCAATAAGCTTTAATTTGCATAAGTTGGGTGGTTAGTTGCATAGAATTTTAATTAGGCGAAAATCGTCATAAACCTTATTCACCCCCTCTAAGGTTAGCACACGGGCCAACATATATGTTTACCAAAATTCCAAAATACACATGCAATATGTAACCCTGAATACAAACGGTTACTAGTTACTACTCCCTCAGTTTCATAGTTAATTTCATTATACTATGGTGTGTTGTTTCACAATATATATAAATTAACTTTTCATTAATATAACATATTTATCCTTCTAACATTAATTTGAATAAAAGATGTGTGTAAAAACATGGGTAAAATTTAAAAAGTAAGTATAAAAATAGAGTAATGATATACGGTTAGTACCTACTTGTGCATTTATCTTTTAAATTGAAAGGGTTCCGTAGTAGACTTATATTGCGGAACGGAGTGAGTAATTACTAATATATGGTTACTACCTACTTGTGCATTTATTTTTAAATTTGAACAATTGATTTCAGACCTATTAGGTTTTCTAGTTTAGTACCTAAGCTTCGTATTCTTCTAAAATTGTTATATATTCTCAATTGTTACCCGAGTTGAATGAAAAAGATTATTTTACAAATATACCCTCACATAGTTATAAAGGTATTTAGAGGTGGAATCGGGACGGTATCTGATCTGAAAAGCTTAAACTCGTGTCCCGATCCGATAGTTTTCGGATGCCATTAAAAAGTTCCGATTCCGACCCGAAAATGGTCGGGTTCCGATAACATGGATTCCCGATAGTTCGCGATCTCGAAAGGTCGGGACGGGATTTCCGATACTTTGTACTCCTAAAAAAATTTCTTCAGAAGTTACAACATAACTTGCAATTTTGTTAAAAAATTACTTCAATTTAAACAAAATAAAAAAGTGGGACGATACCATGTTGATATTGTATTCGTTTATAGAATTGATTATCAAACAAGATAACTAATAATTATTATTTTAATAAAAAATAAATACTAACATTATTAAAACTAAAAGAACGAACTAAATGTTGTAATAATTTTAGTTATTTAAGATTAAAACAGATACACAACATATGCAACAAGAACTCATATGAAACATCAAAAGCAAATAAAATGAATAACATAGAATATAATATATATATAATGAAGAGTAATAAGTGATTAAATTAATAAATATACATTTACATTCAATTATTTATATATATATATATATATATATATATATATATATATATATATATATATATATATATATTGTTGGCCCGTGTGGCTAAACCTTAGAGGGGGGTGAATAAGTTTTTTGACGCTTTTCGTCTAATTAAACTTAAGTGCAACTAACCACTCAACTAATGAAATTCTAAACTTAAGCGTATTAACAAGAGTTAATGAATTGCTATAATTACTAAACGCAAGCAAGAAAATAAGCAAAAGTATAAGTTGCGGAAAGTAAAAGTTAGGAAAAGAAATTGACACCGTGATTTATAGAGGTTCGGTAAAACGGCCTACGTACTCTCCTCGGTACTACCGAGTATTTCACTAAAAATAATTTTCCCGATTTTACAAATCCTATCGAGCTCAATCGATCGATTGGCTCACCCTCTACCCGATGTTCCTACTCTTGATACAAGTGCAAGCGAACACGTTTAATGAGTCAACGACTCCCCCTCAATCTATGAGTACCCAAGTGTTTAACCTAGAACTTTTAACCAACACTTTGGCTTAAAAGATTCTACCCAAACACTCACTCACAATGAGCTTATAATTTTGCTCTTTACAATTTTATCGAAAATTAAAACAACACCCACAATTTGATTGCTTCTAAATAAGCTAATTTGTGGTTTTGATGATGTTTTGATCTTTGGTTGAGCTCGAAATACTTTCTCCTTAATTTCCCTCTTTTTTGAATATATTCACCAAAATGGTGATATTTTGTGTTATGAATGAGAGAGGTTGAAGAATGATAATAGGTTATGAAATGGATGTGTTTTGAGAAAGATTTGGGGTGGTTTTTATGGACCAAGATGTCTGTTTTTCTGTATATGACCGTTGGTAGTGGTTGAGTCTTTTATCCACATGTTTTAAGCAATTTTCCAGAATAAGCTGAAAAGCTGTTTTCGAAATCTGCAGAAAACGATCGGTCGTTTTCTACAGTCGATCGGTCGTTTTCAAAAAACGATCAGTCGTTTTCAGAAAACGATCGGTCGTTTTTATACTGAACTCTCTGGAAGAATTTGGACCAAAAACGATCGGTCGTTTTTGTCCAGTCGATCGGTCGTTTCTTCAGTATTTCCGCTATTCTTCGAATGCTCATAACTCCTTCGTTTTAGCTCCGATTCTGGTTCCGCTTGAACCGTCGGCTTCATTTTCGAATGCTCTATCTTTCTGGTGTTCTGAAATTTACAAATTCTCTTTTTGGAAAAGACAAGCATTATATCAACGAAATAGAGAAATAGTAAATTCATTAAAGCATAATCAAAGTTATAATCAAAATCAATTATTGAACTCTAAGTTCAACATATATGTTTAGAGGGGGAATAGAAGTGTGTTACTTACTATTCATAATAAGATTTTTTTTAAAGAAATCTATATTTTTTAATGTATATTAATTCTATCGGGTCGGGTCGAAAAATCCATCGGGATAGAATATAAAAATCCGACACCGAACCGAATTAGTTCGGCATGGGACAAAAATCCGACTTTTTAAATCGGGACAACATCGAATCGAGAAAAAATCGGATCGGGAACGGGTCGAATGTCGGATCGGATCGGGATTTCAGGAATTTTTTCCGGCCCTAGAGGTATTTATCTTGCCACGTACCACACTCATGAACTAAGCATTCGAAATCACCGTGCATGAGACTCAAACGACCAAATTACAAATAAAAAACTCACTTTAAGTGCAAATTCGAATAAAATATACATTTTGTGAGCAAATTGTTTAGAATAGATAAGGGGATGTATTAAATGACTATTGCGGCCTTATCTGGTTTTATTATTGGGATCCATCATGAACCTTACAAGTCATTACAAAATCAAGTTAGGCAACCAAATTACACAAATCCGTTATTGTGATGGTAAGTGTATGTTGATAAATTTAGTAACAAAATATGTTGATGTTATGTTGTTATTCTATTGCTAAATTTTTTGATATTTTTTATTTTTTTCGACACTTACTTTAACAATAAATATTGAGATGGTACTGTGGCATTTTTATTTATCGTGAATGATGCATTTAAATGGATAAAGTGATACTATCATACTATTAATCCCAACACGATAAGAATAATGCTGTTTAATAGTTTTTTTTTTTTTTGTGAAAAAAAGGAATCCTTATTAAATTGTTTTATGCATTCCGATTTATTCATACACTTTTCTATTCAAAGTTCACAAAAAAACGACCGTGTTATTCATCCGGGAACTATTACGACTCATGCTACTAGCCGAGTTAATGATATATACTGAATATCAATATAAGGATCTCAACAACCAGCAAGAGTTGCAGACCAAATATGTCGGGGAAAATGTACGTGATTACAAACCATGAGGGAGTCCATAAAATTAAAATGGTCATAATAATACACTATAAGAAAATGTGAGAATAGTAATAGACAACTCTTTCAAAACTGTTGGTAAATTAAGAGTAACTAGTTATGTCTTGTGGTTCAAATCTAACGATCGATACTCATTCTACCAACACTTTCAAAATCTCTCTCTTACTAAACATGATATAATTATTTTTAGGGAAAGTAAGAGTAATATTTAACTATATATGTTTCAGTCAAGCAGTTAACCGCTTTGTCATAGTTTTTAATTCTCCACTAGTCCATCCAATCTCCCCATAATCAACTCTAGATTTTGTAGACAGATTGAGAACAAAGATATCTGGATTTTCCGTGTAATCAACACAAAATCCAATACAAGAAAAAAGAAGAAGAGGAAAATGAAAGATGAGAGACAGAAAGAGATAGGTGGGGGGGACCTTAAGTGGTTGCACCAACACGGTTTTCAGAGAGAATCTAGTGAAAGATCACAAAGACAAGAAATAATTCTTACCTTTCCTTCAAGGCAAAGAGAAAAAAAAGAGAGGTTGGTTAATATTTTCAATAAGAAGCACATTTAATTAGACCAACTAGACTTTGTTGTTTAAGAGCATCCATAATACATGTAAAATAGTGTCAAATAATCATTTAGTTAACATGTTAAGTACATGTGTGTATGTTATATTTTTCTCTCACATTGTTATGCTATTTAACAAAGTTATTTCTTTATAATATGTTAAGAGATGGAGAAAATAAAGATAGAGTTAATATCCTGAAACGGTTAATTATAGAAATACTCAATTAGTTTTTCCACATCATCAATTAAAGAAATACTCAAGGTTAAAGTTAATTGATAGTTTAACACAACTAATGTAGAGGAAAAAATGTTTGTTAACGGAGTAATATTTTTATATAATAAGAAAGATAAGTGTATAATCTACTCAGTATTAATTTTACTTTCTGTAATTAGGGTTTTTGGCCATTTTTTCAAGAAAAGTACGTACCATAAAAAAAGTAATGCTAAAAATATGAGGCCCACGTTGGTGTGATTAGTATTTTACTCTTCATGCGTTAAATCAATAAGATCTTGAGTACTACACTAGTACTATATAATAATAACGATGTATGTTGACGTTCAACCTAAATGAAAGTCGCTACGATATGAGACAAGGTATCTAGAACTTCTTTTTATCTATCTGGACTACTGGATTAAAAATAAGAAAACACCAATTAAAGATTAAATAATTTGAAAAGTTTTTTAGTTTAATTTATGAAACAGATAGTAGTTCTGCTTCTGCAAGCCAACAAATTATCTTGACTACTCAATAAATTAAACTATAAAACTATACATATATACTACTTGAGAAAAGATCATCCAAATTCCCACCTTACGCTATCCTTTTTCACCCTCTCTTTTCTTTTGAAATAATTTTTTTTCACCCTCTCTTGAACTGTATATATAGATACAAACAAGCAAGGGATATATCTACTGATTCATCTTCACGAAAATATGGAGTTGAACATGGAAAAGGGATCAGCTACCATTAAAGACGGAGAACAAGATGATAAACTAGAAGAGCAAGTGCAACTTTTTCATGTGTTGGCAGTAGATGACAGTCTTATTGATAGAAAAATTATTGAAAAGCTTCTCACAGTTTCTTCATACCAAGGTAATACATGTTGTATTTTTTTATATTGTAATTAGCAGATTCTGTACCGAAGCGAATAATTAGTAACTACTCTGTTAGCCTAAGAAGGAAAATGATATACTCAAATTCATTTTGAACATGAAGAGGCCATCAAAATAACGTATATCCTGATGGTTTTTAAGTACTATTGTATATTATTTCAGTGCTAAGTTTTGTGTGTGTGTTTTCTCTTAAGTGAATGTTTTTCAGCAATTCAGTTCTAAACTGAATGCAGTGTGCCTCAGTGCGTGAATTTGTATTTTCAAATCAGGATTTTCTAAAAAGAAGCAACTTTTCCTATATATACTTTTTGTTTTTGTAAATTTTGAATATATACTTCTGTTTGGTAATTGAATAAATAATTTTTTGACGGTTCTCTTCATTGTTCTTAGCTCCAAATGCAAGAAAGGAAATATAGACATATAATAATACTAGTAGAGATAATAAGTTCATAACTAAATTATTCTAATAATAATAGAAATAAATTATGGGTTCAAAACTTCAAATTGATGATATCCATTATTAACAGTTCCCTTTTCTTCTCTTGTTTTAGTGACCTGTGTGGATTCTGGAAACAAAGCTTTGGAGTACTTGGGATTAGTGGAAGATTTAGAAAACAGTGACACTAATCCCATAGCATGTGAACCTCTTTGTGCTTGTCCTTATATATGTTCATCCCCACATCAAGAGGTAATTAAGAACATTTTTTTCTTAACTATTAAATTTAAAACTCAATTAATCTGTGTGTATATTAAAAAAATTCACAAACTAATATGTCCATCACCACATCAAGAGGTACACCTAAGTTCTTAATCAGAAGGTCTTGCTTGCGTTTGCATATCATTTTTTTCCAATCAAATTTACACCTATGGTTTGAAGGCTTCTATCTCGTGTTTTCATGCTTTTAGGATATATAATTGGAATTTTATTATGATTTAATTATCAACTCTTTCATTTTTTCTGACCAGGTGCAGGGGTCAAAAGTGAATTTAATTATCACAGATTATAGCATGCCGGGGATGAGTGGTTATGATTTGCTTAGAAGAGTTAAGGTAAAGCCACCAGAATATTAATTACTGCTTATATATTATTTATTTATTTCATTTTGATTCAGATTTAAAATCACCAAAGCTAGAAACTTATTACTTATTTTTCAATCTATCCTCAACAGCTATAAGTAAGTTGTTTCTTGATTTCTTTCAATTATTCCAAACTAAATTTCTGTAATGTTAATCCTCGGAGACCGAGAACTCTTGTAGTGTTATCAAAGGTCCCAACTCCAAGTCCCTCTTATTTTGTCTAATTGTCTTACCTTAATATTGAAATTGAATCCTAAGCCGGGAAGAAAAATAACTGCCTGGATAATGGAAAAGATAAATAAAGTAAAATTATTCGTTTAACTATGTTGTCAAATCAAATTAGATTAGTTTTTTGTTTTTTTCAACTGATATTAAGATCTTTCTGTACATACTTTTAGGGTTCTTCATGGAAAGATATACCGGTTGTGGTTATGTCATCAGAGAATGTGCCTGCTAGAATCAACATGTAAGTCTCATGTACATAAATAGTGCGACTACAAATCTTGATCGTAAATTTCGGATTATTCATTGCTATAGACTATAGTATACGGTAGTAGCAATGGACGATCCAGATGCAGTTATGGTCGCAGCTAGCTTTACTTCAGGTTTTCATGAAGATAGATCCATCTTTTTCTTGGATAGATCCCTGGGCATAACCAGGCGAAATCGAATATACTCAGAAATCTATAAATTTTTACTTTTGCAAGTAGATCCATCTTCATGACAAACTACTGATCTCCCTCAGTCCCAAAATAGTTGTGTAATTTTATTATAATATACGTCACAGACTCATATATATTCATGAAAGTAGACACAAGATATGAGACGGACTGAAGCTACAACAAAATGAAATTTCCAGTACAAAGACAAAAGTTCTTATATGAAAGAAGTAGACTTGTCCTTTTTGACCCCTCAGTGTAAAAACTTGATCTCTTGTAAACCTAAACAGAAAACAATTTAATGCTCTTAAATTTTAGTATATTAAAAAAATTGTGCGCTTGTCTTTTGCAGGTGCTTGGAAGGAGGGGCAGAAGAGTTTCTTCTAAAACCAGTTCAATTATCAGATTTGAAAAAGCTTCAGTCTCATATTTCAAAGCCTATTTTTAATCAAAACGTCAGAGTGTTAGTAGAAGAAGAAGAAGAGGAAGAAGAAGAGAATCATGAACATCATGGCCAAAAATTGTTAAGTAAAAGAAAGGCGGTTTCTACAGATTTCTCAGAGAGAAGTAGACCTAAAATGGAGGAACTAGCTGTACTTTAAATTCTCTACATTTTTCTTGTGTGGATTATGAGTATTAGGCTTACACTTTTTCTATTTAGCTCTATTACATTGATATCTTATATTCAAGGTTCAAGTTGAGGAGTCCACCTATCCTTTCGTTAAGTTATTTCTTGCTTAGTTCTGTGCTTAATATTACTCTAAGAAAGATTTAAGACTTCAAAATGAATGAAGGGGAAATCTCATCTTTGGACAAGTTAATGCATAAAATTTTTGAACAAGGTGCGTGATTTTCCATAAAAAACTTTAATCAACTGACAAGAAACCAGGGTAATATCTTACTCTGAATGAGGATGTACTTTGAAATATAAGATACGTGTAACAGTCCAACTTAAAAATGAATTTCTAACAACAAAAACCCTTCAAAAAATGGAGGAATGAAATTAAAGCATTTTAAGAGTAAATGCATCTCCTGGAATAACTCATTTAAGACTTTATTAATAAGTCAGATTAAACCCAAAAGGCAAAATAAGGGGATTGCAGGAATAACATAATGTAGTCCACCACAATCCTAAATCATTTTCAAAACACTGAAATATTTCATACTAACACAATATTCTGCTTAAGAAATACACTATCTATATGTTGGTCAAACTCTTTCAAAAGAGATTTGACAACTTGTAATCATTTTGAAACAAGTTATTTGGTGAAGTTCTAATTCTAATATAGAGAAGACATGTTGAGAAACCAAGTGGGCTGGGATCACAATCGAGAAAGACAACACAGTGTGCAACTCTAGTTGCAGGGTACCAGTTTTACATGAAATGGTGTCACTACGGTATTATAATAACTGCGCCAAACAGTCATCTCGCCTAGAAGGTGGACAATTAAATCCAGTTTGTGACCTAAGGTACTGAAAATAATAAAAAAGATTTCAACTACTTGTAAGGAAATTTGTTGTAATGTTTGTTGCCAATCGGAAGCTATAGTAATATCAGATACTTTGCAGTTTCAGAATCTGAATCAGATGGTGTAAACTTAACATTCTGATGAAAATTTTGCAATGTAGTTGGATACTATTAAATAATAGATGTTCTATGGTGCTGGCAACGGGATGGTCCCTGTTTTGAAGAACTTGAGCTTCATTGTGGTGGAGACTGGAAATCTCTTTTTCTTTCATAGAAATAAAACATGATATCTTACCCTCTAAAAATGGCTTCAGCAATGCCAGGATCCGCGACCTTTAAAAAGTCGATGATCATTCTATCATTTTGTGAGACAATGTAAAACTTGATTTCTGGAAATGAAATTAGTTTAGAGGGGAAAAAAGGTACCATTTCCCACAGGTCATAATGAGATTAAAAACACTTCATAACTTGTAAGTTAAAAAAAGGCAGTACGAGTATAGCAAAATAAAACCAAGACGCGCATCTACAGCAACAAAACCGATAGATTACAAACTAAGCTTTCGCCAGAACCATAAGTCTGATCCGTCTAAACTAGCTAAACAGTGTAGCACATTATTCAGCTACTGGGTAGAAAAACAACAAAACAGTACAACCAGAGAAGAAGAAAGACGATCCACAGCCAACAATCCAACTCTCCAGCTACCATAATTTAACTATTTTGCCGCTGCCAAAAACATGTATTACTTGCACTTATTGCCCGCATAAAACGGAGCTGCTTCTGCAAGAAGAGAAGTAGTTTCGAATAAGCACAAGGCAATAAAATTATAAATACGTATATAGAACACTTTAAAATTTGGGTAAAGATACGAGGTAACCAAGATCAACTATGGATGCAAGCAAGAGCACTAGGTTTTAGAACCAAAATACTTTCCAATTAACATTAAGCAGTCTTTTCATGAATAATATTTAGTTCAACCACGATTAATAAATCTGCTTATTTGACTTTACTGATGTTAGACATGAGCTAAACTTAGTTAAGAACGGCAGATCAAAGAGGCATACAGCATACTCAAACCACAAGTAGCTTATTGTATAGCTTGCCTACTCAACAAATCACAGGATGTCCATCTATATTTATCATAAAATTTGCACATGTTTATTAAAGCTACAAGTGTTGCTTCTATGGCCTAAATCAACTTTTCTGTGCACGCGACTCTGTATTCCTGATTCATCATTTCAAAACATCTGTTGTTCCTTGATGTCCCAAGTCACACAGATTTAGGAACATATGTTTTTGTTTTGAGTTCTCTTCAGTATGCTGATCACAATTAATTCTTTTATGGTTAACTACACTAACATGTTACCAATTTTTTATTATGTACATCAACATACAGAAACTAGCAAATTAGTACACTAACGTTACATTTATCAATGATTTAGTACACTTGGTTTGGTGTACATAAGAATAAAAACCACAGGCTGATTTCCAAATAATCATGAAAACAGAAAAATCAAACGTTACTCTTAACATTTTTTTTCTACATCTTGTTTACTATCATATCAATTCCTTTTTCTATTTCAACCCCGAACCGTGTTTCTTTTCTATGTAGTTCATAAAATCAGCACAGAAAAACTTTCGGTTGGAGTACTAATTTCTCTGTATGCAATAAGCACGGCATTGCCTATTAATTACTCGAGACATGGAACAGGAACAGCAAGTCAGTATAAAAATTAAAAGTTACTTTTCAAAAAAAAAAACCTGGAAATACTTTTAACATAACAAAATCAACTGTAGCAATTACCTCTTTTACAGCTCAGCCCTTCCTTCGTCTTGCTGGTCAGTTGATTGCCTGTTCTTCTGAATAAATTCAATTATAGCTTCTTTGGTACGATCTCCATCGTACTGTGACAAAACTCCACTTGCTGACCTGAAGTACAATGTTGGATAGCCTTGCACGCCAAATGTATCACTTGAGATGTCATTTGCAGTGGCGTCCTGTAAATTAAGTCGAATCAATTTGATTAAGTAAGCCCACGTGTGTATGTGTACACACACACACACACACACATATACATATACATTTATATGGTATACACGAAAATAGTTATGATAATAGGTCAATGCTAGATTTTTCATCTTAAAATGGCAAATATTGCGGACAGAATTTTGCAGAAGAAGAATCATATCTATCAGTTGCTGTAAAGGAAAAACGCATCAAGTAAAACAGTGTATGCTTGTTCCGATGTGAAACCATTTTCCAGTAAATTGTTTCACATTTTCCAGTGCAATTGTTTCACCATTTCCCAGTGTTAAATTGAAGTTATTTAGGTAACATATTTACACAACATTAGTAGAAAATGACTTAGGGTGTGCTTGGAACCCGGAAAATGTCAACGAAAAAGAAAATAAAGGAATAGAAAGTAAAAGTAACATGAAATTATTTCCACTCATGTGTTTGGAAGTTTGGGAAAACAAGAGAAAATGAAAAGAAAAAAAAACAATATGAGAGGGGGAGAGAGAGTGCTGGTCCAACTTTTCTCATTTGTTTTCATTTTCCTCACACTTTTGGAATGAGAGGGGGAGAGAGAGTGCTGGTCCAACTTTTCTCATTTGTTTTCATTTTCCTCACACTTTTGAAATGAAAGCGGTTTCCCTCATTTTACACGAATTTTTCTCACTTTCTTTTGTTTTCTTTTAGACTAGTTTTATTATGGAGCCAAACACAAAAAATTGTTTTCTCGCGAAATCATTTTCATTTTCCCATGAGTTTTCCGGGTTCCAAACACACCCTTTAAGTATTATTAAACAAAAGGTGGTTTTCAAGAAAACCGGGAAGGTCGTTTAACTTGGGCAATCTTTCAAAACAGTTTTCCGATAATTTAATCAAAGATCACATTTGAATGGTCATTTGAAAAAAAAAATTAACAGCTTTGAAAAGCAGTTATAAGGCTAAAACTAAAACATATTCCATTGCTAGAAACAGATTTGGAAAATGCATCCGAAATCAAAACAACAAGTACCAGAATAGTGACTAAAAAAAAACATATTAGAAAAACCAATTCTATAAAAAAATAGTTAAAACCGTTTTCCCATTTAGTATGGAAAACGATTTGATAAGTTTCCAAATAGTTTGTACTTAAGCTGTAAAGGTTTCGGAAATTGCATTTTATTTGGTAAGTAAATTAATCATTTCCCAGAACAGAATCTTGTTCTCAAAAGAAAATTCAGAGAAAGATTATAGTATATTAAAACAACTTTACCAGAAACAAATTATAAATAAATAAAAAATCAATAATGGAAATAACTGAATAAAAAATCTATCAAGGTCGAAGGTTCTTTGAGGAAACTAAGTATTTCAAGAAAATAGCTTTTGAAAAGAATTCCAAGAATAACTAGAAACAAAAACAATTTGAAAAACTTTCTGAAAAGAGTTAAGAGTTTATTTACAAAGGTTATGACTAATGATAAAATTTGACACCATAATGCAAAAAAGTACTTTCATAAACCACATGGGGAACCTGAATATGATTGTACGAAATCATTTCTGTAAAATGACCTAAAACTTTTTAAGTGTTCCATGTAGTAAAATATTTTTAGTCAAGAAAAAAAAATCCTTACAAAATATAAGTTAATTTACTTCGCCTTTTCGGAGCCATAAAAGAAATATACGACCCAAGTAAAAAACAGAAAACTCATAAACAATTAGAACACGAGATAACAGCCAAATGTGGTGTGCAACTGTGCATTACGGCAGAATAACAACTTGTTTTTAAAAACATATTCAGTAGAAATACAAGAAAACTTGGTAAAGAAAATCTTACAATCTTGGCAATCACAACACCAACATCATCCTTAAATGAGGTAGCAACTTCATCCAAGATAGGAGCCAGCTTCTTGCAGTGACCACACCATGGTGCATAGAACTCTAACAACACTGTTTAATAAAACATGGGAATTCATAAGCACTTGAATGAACAATCTAATTTCTTATTATTATGAATAGCCCTCTTGTAAGAAAAAATAAAATCTAAACAGGTAATCATGTTCCACATCAAAACCAATACTCATTCAAGTGAGAAAATTGAAAAAGGAAATCTCAGTCTATAGCACCAATACTTTGACGCTTTAGGGGAGAGAAGGCACAAACCACTAGTAATTAATACAAAATCAGTGAACCTCAAAGTCAGACTCAAGATTAAATAATGTCTATGGTTGCCACTACTCCAGTTAACCCAAGAATAAGTAGTACTTAAAGGGATTTATCTTTACAGAAGAAATATGGTGAGTTAATATAAACATTGTTCAACTAATGGTAACCATTAATGTAAGTGGCCATAATATAGTAAAATAGATGGATGGCAGGATCACACAGAAGCTGTTTGACCTAGTATTTCTCCAAGGTTTATTATAAGCAATAAATAGTATAGTATGCATTTCAAGGCAAAAAATAAATATTACCCTTTATCACATTCTCGGGAAGGGGGGGGGGACCCTTAATGTCATATGTAAACCACAAATCACATTATTAATATGTTAAATTTTATTTGTCCATATAAGTTGTCCTTTTCGGAGATAATTTATGTGATTTCAGAAAGAAAAAAAATATTAATTAAACTTTTTTCCCAAGACAAATATAGTTTCAAGGTCATGCATGAAGGGGAAAGAGTAGTGCACGCATAGTTTCAACTTCTCTTCTTTGACCCTTGTCTAATGTGTATACCTAAGAAGGAAAGGGGAAGCCAGAATAGGGAGGGTGCGAGATGAAGGAGCTAGATAGAAATTGTAGTTTTTCTTAACTTGTCTGTGAACATTTAATTTTTAAGTTAGAGATCAGATCTGAGTTCTGGAAGATTAAGGTAGTATTTGGTCTGGAGCTGATCTCAAACCCACAACAATAAAGGCAAAACATGAAAAAGTTTAGAGAAAGGATACTCTTAAGTCTTAACAGACTTAGTGGTCTGTGGGACCAACTACCATTCCCCCTTCAGAAATATCATATAATAACTTTAATGCACACAAAAAGTCACCATCAATATTTAACAACAAACAGCAATGGAGTAAACACTGTTACTACCCTTTAAAGAAAAACTAAACATTGGTACGCACCGTCCTTGCCAGAGTTCACAACAATGTCATCAAAACTGTCAGCCACCACCACTTTAACAGGTTCGTCATTAGTTTCCGGAATGGGCTCTGACTTTTTGAAAGGAAGCACATTGCCATCCTGGAACAAGATGATTTCAGCATTAGCCAGATGAATCGTTATATCATAAAGCATATGAAACGTAAGGCTCAAGTCCCGATAGTTGACGCCAACTTACACATCCTTAAGAATACAAATCAACTACCACAGATTATCCATTAATGTTCACAATGATAACAAGCATTACCTTGAAATCCTTCACCCATGATGAAATTTGATCAGGCTCCAAATTGGGCTTAAGATATTTCTGTCCATCATTGGTCTGTACAATGACGAGAGGAGCCTGGTCCTCTTTAAGCCCAAAATACTGTTAATTTAAAACAAAAAGTTAAAATGGTAATAGGAAAATATAAATAAAGATACCTCAAGTATAATATACTATACTATACAAACCTGGAGGGCACCTTGACTAGATTCAATATCACCCAACAGAAACTTTATACCCTGTCCTTTAAATTGCTCAGCAACCTCACGATATTTGGACTTGAAAGCATCAAGAAGTTCACTGCTAAAGTTCATAAATAGCATTGCCTGCCAAATGCCAATTAAAACAAAATGTAAAACTCATACGAATATACACCATCAAGTCATCAACTATCACAATGCAAGAGCAGACTCGCGTAAAGCAGGTAGACCAAAATAACGAAAAAATTAAAGCCAACCCTAAAATGGATCGACAGCATGCCCACGAAAAAACATGATAAAATGCAACTTTCATTAGTCTAAAACATATTTATGAACACACTCACCTTGGCATCGGGACTATTGAAGAACTTGACAACAAAAGGGTGATTTTCAGGCTCTTTATTAAAAAGGGTCACAAGAGGCACACTAGCTTCTTCAACAAACTTCTCAAGAGCATCCAAGTCGAAATCCTACAAGGTAACATACAACACTTTATATCATCATAAACATAGAATTACTTGCAAGAAAGAGAGATTTTATGGTACACAAAAAAACTCAAGGAATTCGCAACTTTAACCTACCTGAGAATCAACAACTAGCTCGTCAAATGGCTTGAATAATCTAACTGTAGGCCCAGAAACAGTTGTATCTCCACGTGGCAAGAGCTTTGCATTTAAAGTGTGACCAAACTCATAGTCAGAACGGAACTTATCGGTAAGAGCCATGAAGTTTTGGAATTTCTCTCCGGAAAATTCTGGGAACACTCCAATCTACAAGTTTATCACAAACCCTGCTTTTTAACCTTCTATAAATACGAGATAACTTAGCAATACGCGAACGAAGGGTTGAAAGTTACTTACAACAACAATCTTTTTCTCATCAATCACAGCCTTCGCATCTTCAGCATTCTTAATTTCAGCAGATGCGGGGCCACTTTGCTTTTTTAGATATTCGATAATACCTTCGGCTTCCCGAGGTCCTTTGTAATCTTGAACAATTTTGCCTCCGTTTCTAAAAATCTTAAGTGTGGGGAATCCCTTGATGTCGTATTCACCAGCAAGCCCTTTGTTTTGTTCCTCATTAGCATCAACTTTTGCTAGAATGACCGGAGGGTCATTACTGCTCAATACTGATGCTGCTTTCTCAAACTGTAAATCGAACAAAAATAATCAATCTTCAGATTATCAAGAAAATGCTATTAAGGTAACAGATATATGAGACAAATCACATTAAGTTTAGTACCTCCGGAGCAAGCTTTTTGCAGTGTCCACACCTGTCAGAAAATAGAAATCTTAATAAACATCACAAATAAAATAGAAAGTCTCGAGAAGCAGAATTCAAAACAGTCATCATATAGTCAAAATAAAAGTATTAAACTTAATAATGCCATTGTGGTAACACAAATCACAAATAACTACCAGTTCAACTACCAACACATTGGAAATAGTGAAAAAAATAATAAGAACGATACATGAATACAACTTGACAGAAAGGTAAGATACTTGACTGGACAAAGGAGTGAAAGAACAAATGTAAGAACATGAATAGGATTGTGTAAAAGAAGAATCATCTTGAGATCTTGTGGTCTAAAAGCTACTGGTTTGTTACAAAAGGATATGGATTAAGTAAAACTAACAATCAATCAGCTTGTATAATAGCCAAAACAAGGAAATTCATATTGTTAATTACACCCAATACTTGTACGTTTGCAATTTGACAAAATAGACTACTACGCACCTATCTTAGTTCAACTCCCATTTGAATCAACCCATCAGGATCACAAAAGACAAACTTGCTACACAGAATGCATATAGAAGATGCATGGATATATATATACTGGTAATCGTGCCCCACGCGTTGCGTGTGTGACGCGCAGTGCAATCAAAATATAGAAAATAAATGTAGTTATGATACAAATATGTGGATAATACAAAAAAAAATAAGTATAAGATGATAAGACTTAAAAGAATGTTTGGTTGTTAAAGAGGGATAAATAGTGTTATTAGTTATTAATTTTTACATTTTTTTATGTGAGTATGGTATTATTGTAATTAATAAAAAAGTATAGGGGTATTTTTGGAAAAAAGTGGCTAAATTGGGCAGCCTCATTTGACTTGGGTTGGCTTATTATAATATAATATAGAATGATATATTCAATATATACTTGGGGGGGAGACGCATTCTGGAAAAAAGTTAGATTTATTATTCTCAAAATGTGGAAAGAACCCATTTCTAGCCCGCCCTACCAGCTTTTAACAATTAAGTACCCAATGTACTAACTTCTTCATTTTGGTAGCCAACGTAAATGTTTCACGTCCAATCAAGTCACATATTGCAATTATATGAACGGAATTTCGTCACATAAAGAATAGGCTAGGTACCAAAACGTTGAAATTGTTAAGATGATATTAGTTTGGTCACATGCTTTGTAGTTTGGGTGCCAAATTGGTAGGACTAGGTACTAAACGTACACGATCATTTCCCCAAATAGAAAACAATACGAGTGACTTGATTGGACATGAAAAAGGTTATGTAGGGTACCAAAATGGAAAAACTATACTCAATTGTTAAAAGCCATGTACTAAACGGGCTTTTTTTAACTCAAAATGTCATAATTAAAATTGTTCAAAATTTATTTAAATCATCACTTACCTTAAATATGTGACAATTAAACTCTGCAATTTCGTATTACATTTAAAAATGGCACATATCCCCAAAAAAATCCAATTAAATAGAAGCGGATGGAGTAGAGAGTATAAACTAGTCACCGAAGCACAAGAATATCACAAAATAAAGCTGGGAAACTTAACGTTGAGTACAAACTTTCGGACAAAATTATAAATAAAAAAAAACTAATTGTATTTTTTTTAATTAGATTTTGGTGTATAATAAAATTAATGAAGCATCATTGAGCATCTAAGATAAAAAAAAAAAAAAAAAAAAGGATAAAAAATATGCAACATCATTGCGAATCATACCAAATCTTAAAAGAGATTTTCTCGCCCAATATATATATATTTTTAGTAATTAAGTCTCAAACTATATACTAAATGATTACTTTTCCAATAATGTAACCAGTTTCAGCTAAATTAGAAACAAAACACCATTATGAACCGAATCTCAGAACTGAATCTAAAATTCCCCTAATACATACACTGACACACATATAAAAAAATAAAATAAAATAAAAATAAATATATATATATACCAAGGGGCGTAGAATTCGATGACGATAAAATCATGCTTGGCCACAGTATCGGCGAAATTGGATTGATCTAGAGTCAACACGTGTTCCTTCAAGGTTGAATCTGCACCGTCCGATGAAAGGCACGGTGATCCAACGAGTGATAATACGACGACGAATAAGCTGAACCAAACCCTAGAATCCATCGCCAATGAGCTTTCTCTCTCTAGAAAAATGAAAAATAAATAAGATGGAGGAGTTTGTTTTCGATCTGTGTCTGCTAGTGAGGGAGTTTTCTTTTATAAGAGTGAGGGACTGAGTTTTTTATTTTGTTTTTTTTTGCAGTTGTGAGCCCCTTATTTTTGAACTGGGTTATTAATTAATTCATTCTACTAGTTTAGGCATTTATTAAACTTTACTACACATTTGGAAAGCTAATGTTTAAGTAGTAGTACAAGTTAATATCTTGCTACTTGTTTGTTTCAGTACTTTTGGCTTTAATTAAATTTTACCCAAGAAAATTAATGTTTAGTTTGTAATAGTCTACATCTTACTTTTTTAATGAACCATTAGAAAATTCTATCTAATAAATAATTTAAGTAGCCAAATTGATTAGTGGAACCTCATTAACCATTACTAATGAAAAGCGAAAGTAGTACAAGTTAATATCTTGCTACTTATTAATTCCACTAGTTTTGGCATTAACTAGATCTTACACATGATGATATTAATGTTTAGTTTGTAATAGTCTACATCCTACCTTTTTAATGTCCCGTTAGGAAATTCTAGCTAATAAATATTTTAAGTGGCCAAATTTGATTAGTAAAGTCTCATTAAGTCTCCGACAAGCCTTTTTTCGGTATAAAAAATTAATTTTGGAGCTTCAAAAAACTCATGCATGTCTCAGAATAGTTTCATTGAGTTTAATTGAGTGTGTAAGCTCAATCGACGGATAATTGTTATACTTTGTAATGACAGTAAACATTTTCTAATAATTTTTTTGTATTTTTTGTAAGTTTTCATAAGAGTGAAATGTGGCGTCAGCTACCAATATATGCGACTATAACAATATTAAATTATAGGGTCCGTGGTTCTATGTTTTGTTAAACTTTTGACATATTTTAAACATAGGACCACCAATATGTCATTATTATTATTATTATTATAATTTGTATTATCTAGTTTAAAATTAAAAAAAAATTAAAAGAAGATGGTAGTAAAAGTAATGTTTTTTCTAGAGATTGCGATTTGCGTGAACTTCCTAATATTGGGGGCATTGCAAGTCAAATAAAATGATAAAACAAGACCATTTGTGAATAACTATGGAAACTATTGCTGTAATTAAACTCTACTGTCATTTCAAAAATAAATAAATTAAACTCTACTGTAGTTAAACTTTACGTTATCGCTTTAGTCTACGTAGAATTGACACGTGGAGTAGTATGATTAGTGTAGCTTTGTCACGGGGAAATTAATCTAGCATTGTAGCTCGATGAGGTAGTCAACGAAATTAGTGTGAATATTACGATAAAGCAATAATCGGATGTCAATTGTCAAATTAAAAACAAATGACTACGTGGGTGAACCAATATGAAGCTGTCACGTAAGTGAGATGGTTTGGAATTTAATATGTAATTACAGAGAAATACAGGCAACGTGGTGAAATGAAACACATGCATATCAAGAGTTGAATCATGAAAATAGCTTTCTTCTTTTGAACTTATATTCGTTAACATCGTTAATGAAAAATTCCTATAAGGTTGAATCGGTAGAAGCAAACTCGGAAAACGGAAACGCAAAACGATATGGGATGCGAAAATTGGAAATACACGCTAAAATCTGATGGAAATCACAAAACGCTATCGGTGACGGAACCAGATATCCCCATCTATTTCCTTCCCCTCAATGCTATTATAGTAAAAATTTAAATTCAACTATATGAATGATACGTAAACAGCACAAAATTGTGAAATATGGAAGTGCTATATCATAAATATTTATAATCAATGATTACAAAAATAAATAAATTATAATCAATCATTTACCATTTCGGGGAGGAACAATGTATACATGCATGATACATGTTTATAAACATTGATAAAAGTATGGATTATTGAAAAGAAGAATGCATACATGTTTATATAACTCCCCCAAATAATGCATAAATGTTTATATAAATGTTCATACTATTACATTGATCAGTTATTATATTTAAGAGGTATTCTAACTAAATTTGAGTTATACATATTATTAATTCAACTAGTAGCTCAAAATAAAAATAAAATAAAAAATTCATCCAAAAAAATCTGATACCAAACAGACCCTTTATTACAAATATAGTATCTTACAAGTTTTACGGAAGGTTTCATTTAAATTTCCCTTCATATTAAAAAAGTTTCTCAAAAACATTATATAAACGGTTTCATTTAAGTTTCCAAAACCTTTCCGAATGTTTCCCTCGAAATAATAAGAAAGGAGTATTGTCCCTGTTTCCGGAACGCGATTTTGGAGAAACTTGTTACCGGACCCTAAACAAAATTTCCCGCTTCCAGTATTAATGATATTAAACTCGCCAAAAGATAAATCAATCTGGTAATCATTCCGATTATGGAAGCAATTGAACCATTCATAGTAGTTCGAAAATCTTTTTGGTAAAGTACACTAGTAAAGTGAGGCAAGTAGGAAAATAAAATGAACGACCTCCAAACATAAAGTCAGGAAGAATAATGCAAATGTCATTGCTGGATTCCTGAATATTATATTTTATGGAAAGTATCAAGAAGTGCAATCTCAAAACTTTCTGATTAGATTTACTCAATAAAGAAAAGGGCGAAAAAATGGCATGAAAAAAGAAGATTCATCTCTATTATTATCAAAAATTTCCAGGTACTCCCACAGTTTATACTCTCAAAAGATTGAACATTAATCCATCAATGGAAGACCATTCACCAAATGAGCTTTCATAATAAACCAATAAACGAATATCTGTACAATTTTCTTAACTACCTAGCTGAAAGACAGAAACTACACAAATGACCAAAACTTAGCTTACATTTGTTCACCTAAATACTGCTGCACTATTTTTCTAAATTAAATTTTCGCTGTCAATTTGGTTATTATTCGGGATTTTGAATTCTCACATGCTCATAAGCTTTCAGCGCCTCAGAGGTAAAATTCCCTAAAGCCTCAAAAATTGGGATCAAACCCGCTTGTATACTACTTGAACCTGTGTTACTAGCAGCATCTCTGTACCTATCTTCAGTCCATTTCTTTTTCATCATATCTAAATCCACTTTTAAATCATCCATAGCTGAAACTCCACTATCAGATGTAACAAGAGACCCGCTATCGCTAATGTCTATTTTCCCCCTCTCCATACGCAAAAGCCTAAGTCGTTTTTCAAATTCCTTTGAAACATATTCCGCTTTAAGCCTTTGCCTCTGTTCTTCCCCTTGGTTTTCCAACAACTGTTCCAAACTCGAAGCAAAATTCTTCATTGCCTTTGCTACCTTTCTTTCAGAAATCGAATCCATTGCTTGAGACCAATCGTTACAGATTATGAAAGTTTGAGGGGCACCGATTCGGCCAGGGGAGTACGGAATAACTCCATCAGGGGAATCTTCAGGTTCGTAAAATATACACCTTACTAGCCATCCGTTTAGAGATTCGACGAAGGATTTTTGAGTTGTGATCCAGTTACTAAAATGGCCATACCATGATCGGAGTTCCACTTCCAGGTCAAGGGTGGCTTTTAAGCTTGCTCCTCCCCGAGAGTTGGTATTTGTTCTCAAACTACGAGCTTTACTCTCGATGATAGCCTGGAACTGCTTCTGGTGGCACCTCAGCATGCTCCTCCACATTCTTATCAATCTGCAAGGTGCAGTTATATATATAGCTCAACTTGGCAGCATAAGAAGTGAAAAAATATTCATGGTATTTGATTTTTTTTTTGAAAGGGGTATTTGATTATGATAAAGAAACTTTACAAAAACAGAACAACCGGAGCATCATGTAATTGCAAGCATGTAACAGCAAAACGTTGGCTTTTTTTCTTCTGTCCTGGAATCTAGGAGTAACCTAAGCCATTTTAATATCAAACTGAATATGAAGTATAAACCTATTAATAACACCTGAAAAACAATATTAAGCTACTATATGAGAGAACGATTTCAGTAGTTCTCTTTCACAGATATGACAAGTCAACATAGACAGGCTAAGCGTTTATTGGACTTGAACCAATTACGCATAAATAAATTATAATGATAATAATGCCTCCAATGTTCATATTCAATACCTTATTCATACGTGTACTATGCAAATTCAATCAATTTCTCCTGGCTGAAATGCTTTTCATTCTTTTCGATCTTGTTGGGCCGTGACTGAACACTAAGCCAATCTCGACAAAGAAAACTACAAAGCAAGTAGATGGTTGGACATTGGAGACTACACTTTACATATTCAAGTGTTTTTAGATCAATTCTGCATCACTTCCTTTAAGCTTTTGATATTTCATTATTTAGTACTACAAACTAAGACAAGCATCCACGGTAAAAAGAGAGAGAGGCTCATAAAAATAAAGCACATTTTTCTTGTGATAGGAAATTCTCTAATAGATGGTGATAAACTTAAAATGTTAATACTTCATACCCATAAATCAATTCGGAGACTTGGGGTTGTAACTCCTCGTCCCTCAACTTGTGTATCCTCTTTGATATAGCATCAACAGATCTAATACAGACATTAAGTCTTGTGAGCAACTTTCGTATGGAAGCTTGTGTGGCGTCAATCTTACTAGTCTCTGCCCCACGCTCATCCAGAACTTTCAGCCTTTGGCATTGTTTTTCATACATAACACGAAACCTTTCTTCATCCTGAACACAAGAGAACTGTTTTAACATCGGAACCAAAACTATCCAACAATTGCAACAAGTATGAAAGCATGATGATAAATCATAAGGTATATGTAAAAAACAAAGACATGAATGAAATTGGAGTAATGTCCAATGCATGATCATGCCATTTATTAAGTCTGTGACTACATTTAATTGCTTCCCCCAAATAAATAGCCAATCAAAACCTCCAATACGATCAATACAAAAAAAATGAGTAACAGATAAATTCTAGTTTCAATTCAGGTTAAGCACTAAAGACCTTGTTACTCTTTTGTTAACCGAAAGACATGCACCTCTAACGTGGTTACTAAATTGTCAAATTATTGTGCTGAAATTGAAAAAACACGTTATACTATAAAATAACATGTTACATAATTGAGATATTCTTCAGGAATGCGTCAAACAGACATCCAGGCAAAATCTTTTTAACTTATATCACTCTCAGAACTGAACAAAGGATACAGAATCACTGTCCAGTAAAACTAAACATGTATACTAATTGTCCTAACATATAGACAATACAGTAAATATTAGAGGCAAAAAGAGATGGATAGCGTTTTTGTCTCCAAAAAAGTAGCATGGAAACTTTTCATAATTTCATCTATATTGAAATGTTTAGGTCCACCAAGTGGATCCTAAAAAATATCCCATCACTGATAGAATCCAAAGCACGCATCAGTCTAGCACTCCTATTGATACAAAAGTTTCTCAATGGAAAAAAAAAATCTATTCAAAAACAAAAGAATCCGTAAACAATAATTTATTTTCTCACATGAAATCCTAAGAACAATTTGATGTACCAAGACTTGGGTAGATATGCCGAGTAAAAAGGGCAAAACTCAAGACTGGATATGGCCGAGTCTCAGCTTACAAAAGGAAACTAACTAAGCAAATATTAAAAAAACCATGCCAACAAGCCAAAATACCTCCCTATCCCTAAGAAGATGAAAACGATGAACATAAACAACATAATAGACATATATTTCCATTCCCTTTACTTCCTGAAACAATGAAAGTGTGAATCTCCCAAATGAATTGTACATTAGTCGAAAACCATTAGTTTCTTAAACTTACACATTCCAATATTCAAGAAATATTTATATAAAACTGGGCGACATACTGTCTCTCTTCCTACATCAAATGCACACTAACTCTTAGATAATATAATTAATAGATTTCTAGTACATAAGGTGTATAAAGGAACATGAGAAGTAGAACAAACAAAAAAATCTGTTCAAATATTATGCAAGACCAACATCAATGGGTACACCAATATATCCAATGTCTCTAACTTAAAAAAAAAAGGAATTAAGATCACAGTTGACAGCATATTATGAGCAAAAACCAGTATAACTTTTCAACAGCAAATAATTCTTGTGAGGTCCATTGTGTGAAATGTGCAATCAGAAATTGATATTATTCTTAAATTAATTCTGTATTCCAGAACTATAAGCATTTAGCACTACCATAGTACTTTACTAGAATAAAAAGCCTATAAGATGCAATGAATACTCACATCCCATAAAGCAGCAGTTGCATCTGTAAGTCAGGGGAAAAGGTTCTTATTCGACATTTTTTTAAACAATTCTCAAGAAAATTATGAAATGGATCAACTTCAGTACAAATAAAAGCATTATTCCTAGCCATTTACCCCAACCTTGCATGCAATCATAGTTATAGGATGCATATATTTCTTGGCAAATATAAATTTATCCAGAAAATAAAATCAAAAGTAGCATCATATTACCTTTACTTCTTTATATAGTTTCTTCTCCCATACATAAAGCTTCTCCAACGTTGATGAAAGGTTTCCAGGCTTCAGACCCCTGTTCTTTTCTGAGTCCTCATAATACGCTTTTGCTAATTTCATTGTGCTATAAGAAAACTTTACTGAGCGTGTAGATGGAGGGTAAGAAGATGGAGCTACCATGTATAGGACACGAGATAATAACACTGCATTAAAATCACAAGTTCTATTGAGTAGTGAATATCAGCGCCGATATCTACTTATGAAAGCTTAACAATTATCATTTCATAGGAGATCTTCAATAGTTAGCAAAAGGTGATTCAGAGGAATGGATGATACACTTATCCCAAAATTCAGTCACTGATTAAAAAAATTAAGCTGGTTTTCACCACCTATAATTTTTTAGAACTTTCAGTTATCTGCTTCTTAAAAAGAAAAAGGTGATGTACAGGATTAAAACAATGATTCAACTAATACAAACATCTTATTGCTTTTGATTCCAAACATGTGAAGATAGACAGTTGCATCAAACCAGCACAAAGATGGATGTGTCAAATACTGGCTTAAATATCATAGATATCTTCTGAATAACTACTATAACTAAACTGAACTACCAAATGTGCTACAAACTAGGTTTATGACTTATTTAGTTAAAAGTATAAGACCTTGAATTTCACTTCATTCTAGTTATAATTTTCGAATGGCTATTAAAAGTTAAATCATGCCTAGTTGCCTACTATACCCTTGAATATGGTCGACCCACAAATATCTCTCCATATTCCATCCCTCTCATCAAATTAGATAGTAACTAACATTAGAACTTAAAATCTCTCATCAACAAATAGCACCTACATTATACATAACGACAGTATACTATTAAAATTTATAAACTTTAAATAATTAGTATGCTGTACAAATATTTAATGCATATACTTTAGTATACAACAAAATAAATTTAAAGACACTAATATGAAATAAAGTTGGGCTGATAGTAGTTCCCAATAAATAAGTACACTAAGGAGTACTAAACAGAAATTTTTCCAAATTATATCACTCTGCAAGTGTAACTGTATCACCAACAGTGAAATCTTGTACTAGCATTTCATCACATGTTAGATATAAGACCAGCAGAAAATTAAATTAAAGCGTAATAGCCTTAAAACAACAATAAGGACAACAAAATTAACTCAGATAAATAGATTTAGCAAGGTCACCTTTAAGCAACGCGAATTTAGGCTGATGTGGCAACTTTCCAACTTCAAGCAACATAGCTACCTCATTCCCATAACTAGAAGCTGTAACAAATTCATCTCTAATTTCAGCAACAACTTCCTGCAAGTCTCGTGTACCACGAGCAGAGAAAGTAGCCAAGCTACTCAATCTCGACGATTCTATATCGTGTAGAGGTGTTGTGTCTACCTCAAAAGTCACCCCTTTTTTCCTCATTGACCCATCTTCTGTGCTTTTAGTAGCAGTGGTATCAGGACTGCTTTTTACCTCTTTTACGTCAACCGAATATGCCACCTCATCGATTTCTGATGGCACTTCCAATGTTGTTCGTTCACTAAAATCCTGTGCTGGCACTGACTTTGAACTTCTCTTACTAGACTGTTTCTGTGACATTTCATCGTAATGCTTTTGTGACATATCACTATACTGCTGTTGTGATGGACCGGCACTTGACCCGCTACCAGGTCTTTGTGATAACCCATCTCTAGAACTGCCCTCTCCTTCCCTTTTCCTCATTCTATTTCCATTGATATTTTTCCTCTTAAAATTTTCCCTATTTGCTTCACTCTCTGTTTCATCTTCCAAATCAGGAATTCCCTCTCTCACCCTCACTTCAGTTGAATCAGGACTACTTACATTTGAACCGTTTACATATGATCCATACGTAAAACCAGGGTAACCCATATCGTACCCATCAAACGGATTAAGAAAGTCCCAACCAGACGCCTTGGGTGAAGGAGGAGGTGGTGGATCAACCGGACGTTTTGGTTGCTGATTCTCAACCCCACGAGATTGCATTGGGTACCCATAAAACCCTCCATTCTCATATGGATTATTCGAATATGAATTTGGATATGAATTTAAATATGAAGTCGATGTTTCTGGAACTTGCCATGATGACGTGGACTTTGTCGGATCGTAAATTACAGAATGGACCTGTGGCGCAGATCTCTTCATGTAATAAGTATATGAAGTTGATTGCGTTCCGTATTGGTTCCAATCTGGTTGAAAAGGTGGGTTCATGGGATATGAACCCCATCCTGTTTGAGGTTGTGGGTATACATTATAAGGTTCAAAACCCATCCCAGGATTTATCCCGTATTGTTGCCAACCTGCTTGAGAAGGGGGTGATGAATACGAAGTTCCTTTATCCTTACCACGTGGACTATCACGTAAATGAATATGGCCTGATGATGAACCAGATTCGGAACCAGAATCAGAACCAGAAGATAAATGCAAATGTGACCCTTCCCCAACATGGTCGTGGTTGTGGTTATGGTCATGATCATGATCATGGTCATCATCTGAGAGATGAATATGTGAGCCTGAATCTGAATGTGTCGAAGAAGATGAATCAGAGTTAGCCCTTTTGTGATCAGTGTTTATAGATCTACTACTGTTTTTCTTCTTCTTTGTTTTTCCTTCATTAGAAGGCAATGTTAATACAGGAGAAGCTGATGGTGACGTGATTAAGAGCTCTTCATCAATGAAATGGCGAAGCGCGTCGCCAACGCCTACCAAGGAACGGAAGTATGTCATGTGGGCGGCTGCTAGAGCGTACCGATGGTTGGCTGCATCCCGTATCAGTGCCTTTCTCTCTCTACATCTAATCACCAACGGCAAGTCGTCCTCTTTCGAACCTCCGCAGCCCATATCAACCACCACCACCAAACAAATTCGTACTCCAAAACTTATATTTATTCATCCCTATACCTACATCACAGACCAAATAAAAGAATGGTAAACACTAAAAGCATTAGACCTACAAGAAGTCGTACTCAAAGGGAAATAAAAAAAATGCATAAATGTTTTAGAGTCATGTGGTAAAGATGTAGTATGGGGCCAGAATTCAGAGCTCAACTAAAGATAAATAATGTCATTGCATTTACTCTAGTGGTCCTTTCTTCTCTATGATAAATGAACATCCCCTTGTCTGATACTCTGATTCATTGTTGTCACTAATCCTGAATATTATTTCTATTCCAGGTTCTGAGTAAATTTGAAATTGTAGAGAACATAAGTTCTAACTTGATAACATTACCACCCTGGGTTCAAACTTCAAACCACTGTTTTAAATAGCTCGCTTCGCGGCTAAAAAACTCGATTCATAGTTTAAAAAAGCGGAAAAAGCTTGCTTTCCCGCTTTTTTACACAAAGAGAAACCTTCCGCTTTTAACGTTGCTCTAACAGAAACGCCTTAGCTAAGTTATCGCTTTTCAAAACATATTTCAAACTTTGCAGACGTATGAATACATGTATTACATATATACCAATACAGTAATTTACAAGTCATATGCAAGCCTGGAAAAAAAATGATACACCAACATGGCAACATTTAACACTTGTAAAACCAGCTTTCAAAAGATTCATTTAACCTTTTGGAATTTATGTATCTACACCAAAAAAAAATTGATTAGTTTGTGGTAACTGGTAAACTTGCAGTCATTAGATATCATAAGTGCACAGTTAAAGACCAAATTTAAATGAGAAAGCATTTACTGTAGTGGTCCCTTTTTCTCTTTATTGAATGAATACCCCATACCGAGCACATTGTTGGGTCATCGGTGCATCAAAATCAGTACACTTTCCTATTTCCTATAAATTGTACTTTTATATTGTGAGTTGAAAACTCAAGAACTTGCAGACCTATATACATACATTAATCATTATGATACATCTAAATTTTACAGACACCAAAGAAACTGCAGGAAACCATATCATACACAAGTCTCGTTTGTCCGAAGCTTAAAAGCAAATAGGATTGCTTATTTGAGGCTAAGGGTCCGTTTGACATCAGGTTTTTTGGTCAAGCTGCTTTTAAAAAAACAATAAAAAAAGGCTAGCTTGAAAAAAGCTGCAGTGTAGTGTTTGGCACCACTGTAACTTTTATAAGCGACTTTTAACTTATTTTTATTGATAAGTTATTGTTCCTCTATTTTAACTTTAATGTTAAAAAACTAAAAAAAAAACTGCAAATTCCTAGCTTCTCTGCTTTTGAGCTTTTTTATCTTTTTGACCCAAATGCTAGCTTTTTAAAGACATACCAAACACCTATGGATTTTTTTAATCAAAAATCTAAAGAATCAAAGAAAAAAAAGTTGTTGCCAAACATGCACTAAAAGAGGAAAAAAACGTTAAATCACTTTAAAAATAAAGTGACCAACCAAATAAAATATAAGAAAAAATATCTGAGCTTAAAAGCTGCAACCAAAAAAGCTTATACATTATTATAGTCTGACAAAAGTTTGCCTAACCTTATTTATACTTGTGGAAAGTGGAAACTACTTTACCATTATTCACTTTCTTCATTAGAACTAAAAACCAAAAAAGTGAAACTATAAAACAACAAATTAAAGTAATAATTTACTACTACTATGATAAAGGGGATTGCATAGTTGCACCTTTTGTAGTTTAAAACTTTTTTTTATTATTATTATTATTATTATTATTATGTATTATTTATTTGGTATTCAGACAACTGGACTTTTTTCTCAGACTCATAAGATCCAACTTATTTACTTATTTTATGTAGCCAAACAAGTCATAATAACGTTGCAATTAACACTTAAAAAACTCATCTAACATTATTTTACAAGATAAATTCAAGACTAAAAACAAATCGATTTCAAATTTTAACTATAAAACAACGTAGTTATACAAGATTAAACAGAGATTCTACTGTAACACTTGAAAAAAACAAATTCACACAATTTATTAAGAGTGAAACTAATTTAAAACTAAAATCAAATAGAAGTCAAAAGCGATTTATTATCTTAACTTCTGTAGCCAAATAAGGCCTTAAAAACTTGCAATAAACACTTAAAAGTTAGAAAAGTCATCTATCATTATCAAATAAATTTGCATAAATTTTAAACCAAAAACAAATTAACTTCAAACTGAAACTATAAAGCAATGTAGCAAAAAATAAACTGAGAAAACAAATCAAACCCAAAAAAAAAATCACTAAGAGCAAAACAATTCGAAAACACAAATAAAAATAAATAAAAAAGTTGAAAAACAATGCCCAAAATTAGGAGATTAAATAAGAAAAGTAGTAAAAACTAACCTTCGAGTCTCAAGTCATTGTTGAATCTGAGAAACAGACAAGAAAATAAGCTAATATATGTCTGTATTTATTTATTTATTTAGAATATAAGTATTATAAGCAATTAATTCCGTGATATTGGAAACACAAAAATCAGTCGGCTTCGAGATACGTGACTGTTATTAATAAATACTATGTATGTATGTATTTGTTTCTCTCTCTCTCTCTCTCTCTATATATATATATATATATCGACTTGCGTCTCTGTCTGAATTGAATTGGAATTGAAATTGAAATTGAATTGTTTTATTGTTTTTAGGTTTATGGGAGTTTGTAGCACTATTTGGAGGCCTGCACCGGTACTGATGACTAATTATAGTTGTATTTTATTTACACTACTGGGTCCTTCTAGTTTTTGATTAATTACCTACTTCATCCCTATTAATGCTATTATTCACCAAATTTGGTTAGATCGAGGAATTCTGTGTGCATCTTCCAAAAGGTTAGATTTTAACAACCTAATGTCATCATACTTTTTCAATGCAATGTTGGAAGCTTTGATCATCCCATCATCAAATCAATAGATTGTGTTTTGCTAACGAGCGTCCGCCAACATTGTTTATAGCTTTCTAAATTCAATTGCATTTATGCAAATATTGTTGCATCTATACCATAACATTATTGTTTTACGAAAACTATGTCTTTAGTTTACTTAATTTAAAGAAATAATATTAATAAATTAATATAATAAACTTATTAAAACAAATATCATAGTTAACCGATGCATATGGGGAATTGGTAGGGTAGGTAGAACTAATGAAAATAACTACATTTTGAGATTTATATCCAAATCGTTAAATTGGCAAATTTGTTAAAAAAATCATATACTTATATTATATTTGATTTTCTTTTTTAAAATAATTATAATTTCGACAGTTTAGTCACAAATTTATAAATATCAAAATGCACATATATATTTGTATGGGCAATTAATGTATAACAAGTTAACAATTTACACCTTATATGAATGATGCGGAGGCAATACCCCGAGAGATTTATGTTCAAATTGTCATAAATTTTACCTCATCTGTCCCAATTCGTGCAATGTCGCAATACAAAATAGGTACACTTAAAAATCGTATTGTAATTTTAAAATTAATAAATATAATTAATCATCTTAACTATGAAAATAAATTTTACAATTTACAATACCAATTTTGTATTATAAAATTTCACATATTTCCAAACTTAATATTAAATTGGTACGGAGGGAGAATGTAACTAGATTCTATTACCAAAATAAATATATACATATCGCACATATTACAGTCAAAATAAGCACATCTTGAAAAATCTCTTACCATAAATTAAAATATACATATCGTAGTTATCACAGTCAAACTAAGCACATTTTGAAATCATGCGTTAAATGAAGTAACTTATTCTTTAAACATCATATAATTCATATTGTGTACTTGGGCATTAGAGTCAACTTACTACATGAGCATGATATTTGACTATTTGTCGAAGTATTTAACGATGTAAAATATGGTACGTACGTAAATGAAGCCTAATCATTTTTAAATACATGTTTCCACAATCATATTTACGTTTTTCAAATTATTTCAGTAAATAAGTTGTAACTTAGCATGCGCGAACACTTGTTAATGGAACCTTTGTAATAAATCTAACAAACTTGATGCATTTTGAGTTCCCCTCCACTATTTTTGGTATATTTTCATTTCGGTCATTATATATATATATATTTTTTATGGCTCTTTAAGAGTTCGTTACTTTCTCGATATTCACATGTATGAAGTGAAGCATCTTGATATTCTTGAAGGATAATCAGATCGAACACATTCAACATTAAAGACCTATTAACAAGGCTTTAACACTCATGAGCACGAGATGACTGGTGTGATGACTATCGCACGTTTCAATTCTTGTCGTATGCCGTGTATTATTAGGTTGTAATAGTCCAAAACTCTTTTTTTTTTTTTTGCACTATGTTACTTTTATTATGTTATTGCGTACACTCATTCCTAATTCCGCTTCGCCTTAGGCTTTGGTATTAAACAAAGTGCAGTAGTTGAAGAAGTGCAATAAAATCATTAAATAGCAATATATAAGTTGGTCAAAAAAATGTATGTTCATAACATGGTTAATTTGAATCGGTTATCCCATAGCTGGATTAGTGGAACATTAAGATTTTAAGAGGAAAAAAGATCAAGCAAATACCGTGATCCATTCATTATTCCAATAATGTGAATGCCTAATTAATCTAAAGTCACGAATTGAATTGATCAAACCTTCGGTAACAAAAGTTATTTAATGAAGGTATATATTTTGGCCCAGTCTTCTCATCTTCCCCCTCATCGCAATTTCTAAAATCGTTTATACTGGGGCAGGACAAAGATTGCTAATGTCACACAAATATTAATGTTATCCCAAGATGACCTAGGACATAAAGGCAAAGGTGTACCAGAAAAGGACATGATACATTTTTACCATTGCCGGGTATAAACAACAACCATATATTTGTAATATCAAATTGCAAATAGCTTACGTTTTAAGCTATACTATCGAAATTAATGAGAAAATAAATGTCATCTGATGATCTTTATTTTCCACCCGCAGTAATGTAAAGGAGTCTAATAACTTTCCCATCTGTTAACTCAAAAAATATATATATATATATATATATATATATATATATATATATATATATATATATATATATTTTATAATTATGTTATAAAAAGTGTCATGAATCAGGAGTCATATAAATTCCTTAAATTTCAAGCAACACAAAATTCATCTTATATATAAGAAATGTATATGATTTCCTTTGTGAATATAATAGTAATAAATTATCACGAGTCCACATTTTTGTTATTGAAAAATTGTTATGATTATTAAATAATAATAAACAAATAAAAAAGAAATAATATATGGTTATTATAAGGAAATTAATAAGAAAGCTGAAATTTTGTGTAAATGTAAATGATTCCTTTAAAATATAAAATATGTTAAGTTTAATGAAATGGTTAAGGTTGTTGATTCGTTTCTATGATAACAACCATAGTAGAAGCCCTATTTGAGCTACTGACATAATATTATGAGGAAAAGGACCATTTTGAAAAAGAAAAAAAAACGTAATCCATTATTATTTCTCAATTAAACCCAAATTTTACCAGCTTTTCAAATTAAAAAGAACCAAAAGCTTTCTTAATAGTTGTCTTTATAGTACCTTTTGGTGGTCTTACTCCTTTTACATTGTTGCAAAGTATGATTCAACATTAAACGGATGCTGAGAGATAGATGTCAAATAATTTTAGAAATATATGGAAGATGATGGGGAAAGTTGTTGCTTTGTTTGTGCATGTGTAAAAGCAAATTGGAATAATGCATGGTAGGTTTCTCTTAAATATTAGGAAATACTATTAGGTAGTTGTAGTATTTGGCTATTTGCAGCAAGTCATGTGGTTATTATAACTTATACTCCTAAGTGGCATACGCGTAACAATATAGCCGAGATTAAATATCTCGAGGATGACTTGGTGCAAATAGCCAAATACTAGTTATAAGAACGACTTAGCACTGACAAAACCAGAATCAGTTTATGTGGGTTGAATTCTAAAGCTTCATTATTGGGGGCTAAATAGCTATTTTTCGTTTTTTTTTTATTGTAATTTTTTTTCCCAAAAATATGAGGGGGACCCCTGACCCTTCTGTCAGGCCCCCTAGCTCCTGCGACGTACGTTTGTCATCTTATACATGACATTCTCTTACCATATATTGAGAGGCTATAATAACACAGCACACAGATATGAGCATTGTAGCTAAGTAAACAATTGTATAAATTATAATTATTAATCCATATGTCACGTACATATTCTATATAAAAGTTCAAAATGATATAAATAAGTATTCATTGTTGATTTAAGCTCTTATAAAATCTTTACCACAATTTATTATTAATGAAATAGTATATTGACCTAACCATTTATATTTATATAAAAAATATATATATACACATGAGCATGACTGCGTTTAATCCAATCATGTACACTTGTGTTTTTGGCCTTTTGCCCATCTGATCCAATAATTTGCCAGAGGCCTCTATTGAATACACAGCACACATACAATATAAAAGATTCACGTGTTTTAGCAAATCCGAAAAGTGACGTAGTAAACCAGTGGTTGAGTTTGAGTATTTGACAAAGGAATAGATAAGAAGTAGATTTTTTTAAAAAAATTGATAAGAAGTAGTTAATATGTAAAAAAAATAGTTTCAATTCATGGATGTTTTTTATATAATTGTATAGCCAGTCCTCCTTAGGCAGATAATGACATGGTCTGATTAATGGTTTTTTATTTCAAATAAATTTTGATTTGGAAAATTGCAGACCAACAAATTGAGCTCTTGGTCCCACTTAATCGATCCAACATTATCTTGGCTCCACAGCATTGTCCTTGACATGCCATAACGATTTTGGAAGTTTTACATAAAAAAATATTATCATGTTGATTTGTCTTCAGATCTGATTAGAATTCCGTTCCCATTTGAAATCTACTTTACAAAATTAGCAATCTCTTTTTAAAACATATTTTAGTAAAGTTAATGAGATAAGGAAAATAATGTAAATTACATAAAAAAATTACATCTATATAGAAAATAAACAGCTAAAATGGAACAAATTGGAACGGAAATAAGTGTAGATTTAAGAAAAATACGTTTTGATGTATATGTGCTACCTATAGACGAGGAAAAGTACTTCACTAACGTAACCAAACATAAGCATACTATACAATAAGTGAGCATAATTATTTTGGGATTTTCAAACAAGTGGTTATTTAAAAAATTATGTTTGGATATATGGTTTGTCCTTTCATTTACTGCATCTATCCCTAATCGCAATAATGTAACCAAAATCTTATCATGAGATGACTGAATTATACTATGTTTATATCATGTTGGGGGCTAAAAAGGATTTGTATCGTCATTTTTTGTTAGATTATATGATAGAAGAATTAATGACGTTTTTTTAAAACATTCGGTAAGGGTGTATACGAAACTGTGAGTTAGTGAAATGAGACCGACTTACATGTTTCCGATCGGATGGAGCTAGATTCAAATGTTTACTGATTAATTTTTTTAAAATCAACTCAACTCAATTGATTTATCATGTATGTTTATGGCTGCTAAAATTTATGATATATGACGGTTGGAAAGATTTTATGGTTTAGGCTGCCGTAACACTATGTTACGTTTTCAATTTTAGGTGCTAACTTTGTGGTTCGTGGTGATGAAGTGTGATATTTTGGTAATATGTGAGAACATGTGATGTTTGTTGCAAAATAGTATATGCATCATAATGTTTCTTATTTTATTTATACGATAAAACTAAATAAATGAAATATGTAAGATTTTTACTTATGTTTCAAATCAGTAAAAGTTTATAATTATAAGGTTATGTAATATACATAATATAGTGAATGAATATTTTAGTGTGAACAAGAAAGTAATTATCATCTATTGTTTTATATATATATATATATATATATATATATATATCTTGGTATCATATTTTAATTTTTAAAGTACTATGATGGCCTTAATGTAATAAACTACATTTATAGAGTACATGATGTGACTGCGTAAATATTGAATTGAGATATTTTGGTAAAATGCCGCATTAAAGTAAAAGGGGTGTAGTAATTTGTAGAAAAAAATACAAAGTTGGTGTATTAAATCTAACTTTTGAAAGATAGATTCGTAAAATCGAAAGAAGTGCAAAGATAGGTACCTGTATTACAATTAAAGAAGTTGATTAACATGTCTCTCTTAGTTATCCCACCAAATTAACCTTTAAATAAGTTTGGAAGTGAGATGTGCACATGGGCAAAGCACGTGACATGTATGGTGAGATTTGGACATGGGACCCAACAATTAGTGTGAACCCACGAGGGACCCAATTAGTTGTACTCTCTATGAATGTGACTTCTAATCTTTAGTCCCTGTTTGTCTTTTTGCTCACTAAACCAAGTGACAAAAATAATTACCATGTGAAATATTATATCACTATTCTCTGTATAATTTTGTGTATTTTTATTTATTTTTGTTTAAATTTTAAATTTTTATAACTTTTTTCGTAAGTTTATAAGCTTTTATATTATATTGTATTCAAATTTTAAAACATTTGGACATAATCTTATTTTAGATAATTTTTCTAAGATTTAATGTTTAATTTACACTAATCTATACATTTATTTCAAAATAAATTGCGTGTGAGTTTTTTTTTTAAAAATAATTATTGAAATGTATTGATACATGCATGTTTTATAATAATTGTACAATTTTTTTTAAAGTTATTTAGAATAAATTTTTAGATAAAATAAGTAAAGAGGCAGTGAAAATGATAAAAAAATAAGGGTAAAAGATTTATACTATGCTAAAAAATCAAATTAACATTCTCTAATTCTCTAAAGTCATGTACTAGGGAATAAGGATGAGAAGATGTTAGAGTTTAGAGTTTAAATCTCAAAAAGAAATATTTATGGCTAGCTAGTCTTTTCTACAATCGGTTGGTACGAAATTATAAGGCTGTTCTATTCGAACATTTGGCTTAGTTACGTTAAAAATAGTATGCATGCAAACATGAAACAACATTGACAATTGCCATGAAACTTGAGTAGAATAATATAACCGAGTAGTATTAGTATACATATATAGTAAGTACATATTTACAAGTAAGGTTTTTTGACGCATCAAGTACCGAGAAGAGGATTTGAATTATAGTTTTGGGCAAAGAAAAATGTAACAAAAGAATGAAAAAAAGTGTAACGAAACAGGACAAATCATCCTAGCTATAAAAAGTACATGTCAATATGGCAAATTGGAAGCTTGGAAATTTCGGCCCTTTTACATTTTAGATGTAATATTATTTGACACGCCATCAATTATTAACATACTAAATTGATAGAAAAAACAGTGTAACTCCCAAATATGCATATACTCTCGTAAACTCGTTGGCGTTAGATCAAATTCTCATCGATTTTTAAAATGCCTACTTACTCTCTAAAATCTTTTAAACATGTATTTATGTCCATTTTAACACAAACTTGGACTTTTTTTTTATCATGTGTATTTTTTGTGCAAAACTTAATACTTAGACTTGGGTGCGTTTATCTTTTAACAATCGAGCAAATATTATAGAGAGATACACTTTTATTTGCTTACTTCATTGAGAAGACATACATTCTCTTATATAGGCAAGCTTAGCCAAAACATGAGCGGCCAAAAAGCAGAAAATAATGGAAAGAAAAGGCCAAAACATGGGCGGCCAAAAAGCAGAAAATAATGGCCAACATAATGGCCTACCAAAAAAAAGAGATTCGTAACTTTTCCTTTAATTGCGCCGGGTGCTCATTGGGCCCCATCGATCATGCAAGAAAATGTATTAAGTGAAGGAATCTTTCTTAAAAGATTAAAAAGTAAAAAAATAATAAAAGATTTTAAATTTTATTCTTGCCCTTATCCCTTTTAGCTTTATCTTCTTCAGTGCTGGGAGGGCTTCAAAGAATGGTGAGGTTATCATTTAAATAATCCTCCATATCCTCGTTATCAGTCTCTAAATTTTCATCCATAAGAGATTCTGATTTTGAAGAATTGACGTGGAAGCAATCAGAAAAATCAACGTCTAACTGCTGTTGGAGAAATTCTAATAATTTTTCCTTTTTCCTTGATCTCAATATTAGATCCTAAAGTAAATTTCTTTTTAAAATCAAAAATTGATGGTAGACCAATTGTCTTTTTCTCGGGAGCATATTCCCTTTCCATTTTATTAAAGGATTCAATAGTCTCTTGAATTTTTATGAGGATTAATTTGTAATCAAACTTAGTCCACCATTTATAATATGATTGCCTAAATAAGGCCATAATGCCAATTTCAGTTGGTTTAATGGCAAAGAACCATTGTCAAATCCAAGGTAAACTGAAAGTGGTAATAAAACGGAGTAAATTACTCCCTTTAACAACTTTCACCCCCGAATTTTTGGGTTACTGGAAAGATAATTTTCATATTTCTCAAAAATATCAGGAGGAAGAATATCCTCTTCAGGTCCTATAAAGGAAAAATCAATTGTAAAACCAATATGGCAATTCTTGGGTCAATAGGAATGGTTCTAAACGAATAAACCATGTATGTTTTTCTGCGCGATTTTGATAATAGAACGTATGTTTCCAAGCAGAAATATAATCCCAATAATTGTAATTTTTGTAGGCGAAGTTTAACTGAAGAGGTTTATTAGGATTTAATCCCTATTCGGTAATATGAATAACTTGCTTAATAAAAAGCTTTACTAAAAGAAATATCTCCAGTATGCTTATTTTGGTTCATATGATTAAAAACTACTAAAACAGTTTCAATAAGTATGGACTGAAAATATTTCAGATCTTTGTTATCAATTAGAGGGAAATTAGCCTCTGGGTATCTTTTGGCCAATGTATTTGGCTCTTTAAGAGCTTCAAGAAAACTTTCTTGGGTTTTTCCCGAAGATAAATAATCTTCATAATCAGCAGGCTCTCTCTTTGACCTAGGCGCTTGGCTAGAAAAGGATCTGTATATACTTTTTGCAGAGGAATATCTCTGCTGTTGTTTTTCTTGCGAGGAAGAGGAATGTCCTCTTCTTCCATGACTGGAATGACTCATTTAGAGCCCAAGAATATATTCCCTGGTTAAAAAATTAGGAAGAAAATTATTTTCACCTTTTATGTATTCAATATCAAAGTCAAATATAGACAAAATAGATTGCCATCTTGCAAAAATTTGTTTGTACGCTAAATTTTTTACATCATTTTCTAAAACATCTTTTGCAGCTTTGCAACCAATTCTTAAAATAAATTTTTGATTTAATAAATCATCTTGGAATTTAGTAATACAATTAACGACAGAAAGAATTTCTTTCTTTATAGTAGAGTAATTTTTCTGTGCATTATTCCATTTGCCAGACGTATATCGAGATAATATCTCATTATGTTTAGAAGGGAATTTCTGTTTTAAAATTCCACCATAACCAATATCTGACGCATCTGTCTCCACAATTTTAAAACTTGTAGGAGAGATAAGAGCTAGACAAGAAGACTTTTGACTTTTGACTTAATAAGTTTAACATCATTTGTATGAATATCACTCTATAGGGGTGGATTTTTCTTTAACCTTTCATATAAAGGAGAACTATCAATAGAAAGGTTTTTATAATAGTCAGCAATATAATTGAGACTGTCCAAAAATCTTTGTAATTGGGTTTTTTCTTGTAAAATAGCAGGGAATTTATCTGCAAATTGAATTGCTCTATCAATCGGAATAATCTTTCCTTGATCGATTTCCTGTCCTAAAAATTGAATATGTATTTGGAATAAAGACATTTTAGTAACAGAAACTACTAAACCAGCATTTTTTATGAGTTTAATAAAAATATTTATATGCTTAAAATGTTGGTCTATATCCTCAGAAAAGATGAGAATATCATCAATATACACAATGCTAAAAGACGAATAGGGATAAAAAATATCATTCATAATGTTTTGAAACTCAGAAGGAGCATTTTTTAAACCAAATGGCATTACATTCCATGCATAATGTCCCATAGGAACAACAAAAGTAGTTTTGTACTTATTTGCCAATAACCATATTTTAAGTCAAATTTTGAAAAAATATTGGCAGACTGGATCCTAGTAAGTAAATCCTTTTTATTAGGAATAGGATACCTAATCCATTTTAGAACCTTATTTAAAAGTTTATAATTAATAACTAATCGAGGAGCACCTCGTTCTATCTCTGTATTTTTATAAACATAGAAAGCACTGCAACTCCAAGGGGAATAAGATTTGCGAATAAGCTTTTTGTGTAATAAAGAATTTGGAAGTGTAACTATATGCTTTTTTATGTCCCAAAAAGCAGTGGGAACGTCGCTACAAATTTCTCTTTTGATAAGATTGGTGACAAAACTAATTTTATCTTTTTGAGAAATAATTTGTTTAGAAATATTCATAATTTTTAAATCCTTTTGCAGAAAATTGATTTGCTTTTGTTTATAAATCAAAGTTTCTTTTATCATATCAATTTTTCTAGTTTGTGGCTTAGTAATATAGTCAAACATAATATATTGACCATTTGTCTCAAAAACGATACCCTTTGATGTAACCATAAAAGGTTCGATTAGATTTAAAAAGGGAGTACCCAAAATAATTTGTTGAGTAAGGCCTCTAACCATAACAAAAGTGGTTTGGAAACAGATGCCAGAATTACAAATATAGGGATTAGATAATTTATACTGGATCTTCATACGAGACCCATCGGCAATATTTAAAAATTGTGAAGTTTTATCATAATACTGTGTAGGGATTAAGCCTTCACAAATACAATTTAAATCAGCTCCACTATCAATAAGAGCTTGACCAGAAAATGTATATTCTTTATTTATAACAATAGTGACTTGAGAATGCCCCATTTGATAAGTAATTCTATCTATAGTATTAAGAAAAGTTTCATCATCCGAACTGCGACTAGCCTTTTCTTCAATAAAAGGAATATCCTTTTGAATAAAAACTTTAAGAAATTTAACCTCATTTTTTAAATTATAAATTTCGCTGCGTAAATCAAAAATAGAAATCTCTTTTATTTTAAGGACATTAATTTCCTCTTTAAAAGTTTTTACCTCTTTATGAATTTCTTCAATTGAAATACTTTTAGAGGGAAGGGACTGAAGTCCTTGAAACACCTGTTTTAAAGAGTAAGCTTCTTCAGGAATATAAGAGGTTTCTTTTTGCTTACCTTTTGTAAGAACATCCAAATAATGTTCAATCATTTTTTTATTAACATCAGAATTATCAATTTCGTTAATAAGATCTAAGATAGATCGCTCTTGAGATGTAAGAACATTAATACTTAATCCATTCATATCAAGCATGGCTTTATAGTGATTATCCTTACAACCACAATCAGAAGCAGATGAGCTGCTATTTTGTTCAGACTCATCATTATAATCTTCGTTTATCTCATTAGTATTTTCTGACTCATCATCAGAGGAATATAACATGACAGTTATAAGCTGTTTTTTCAGACCTTAAACAGAAATTTCATTTAATTTCTGCTTAGTTCAACATTTATTGGCATAGTGGCCTGTTTTTCCACACTTTCTACAAACAACTGAAGCATTAGAACTAGGCTTAGGTTTGGGTCTAAATTTAGAAACATAATTAGTCTGATGATTACGAGTCTCTCTCCTAGGTTGAGAAGATTTTTTAGAAAATCGTTTTGATTTAGAAAAATGTTTTCTCTTAGAAGAAACCTTATTATAATGGTTTTGAGGAATTTGTAAATCAAATCCAAATTGGTCGCAAAAATCACCAATTTCTTTTCTACCGGTCAAATTTTGACTCTTTAATTGGGCTCGAAGCTTTATGTCGTTACAGAGGGATAACCCTTCACCATCACATTCACTAATAAGTTGCCCATAAGTATAATTATGGTAAGGGATTGTAGTTTCCCCAGTTTGCCGTAAAATTCTATCTTTAACCTTTTGGGCAAATAAATTTGGAAGACCTGCTAAAAAAAATTCTTGACAAAAGTTTGCATTAGTATCCGGTCTCATCATAATTTTTGTAAGGAAAACATCCTTATACCATCTAAAATGAGTTAAAGTTGGACATTTAAGATTAATTAATAAGTCCTTATTTCGTTCAATAGAAACGGGATTTGCTCCAATAAAAGCTTGTAAAATAGCAGTTAACAGAGTATATACTGCATTTGGTGAAACTGTATCCGTATATGAATCTAAACCCTGTTCAGTTTTTATAGGATTTCTAACGATTTTAGTAGGTGTAAATATCATTCTTTGTTGTTCAGGAGACATAACATTGTCCCACCAACCACGTAGTTGGCCTGCAAAGCCTGCTACAATAAATTCGGCAATTTAGTAGTCTGTATTATTAGCACTCAGGCATACCGTAGAGTACATAGTTATCCTATGTAGTAGTACCATAATTTGGTACTCAGTCATACCATCTATATTCCATTCATAGATGGTTCTAGCGCTGAAAATAGCAGCAAGATTAGCACTCTCTTATTCATAGAGTATATCTTGTGGCGTAGGCCTAGAATAATAATGCCTCATAGGGGCCGTTGGAATGGTTTTTCGACCAAAAGCTGTAAATTTACCAAAAACATTTTGGTTTATACTAGCATGTGTATTTGGAGTATGTTCCATGGCTAAAAGTTGTTCTTCAAAATTGTTAATACTTTCTATATCAGTGGGAATTTCTGATAGAGTAGAAATTTGTTTACCTTTACCAATATTAAGGCTTTCTAATTGTTGTGTTAATAACGTAATAATATCATTATTCGTATTAGAAATAGTAATATCAATATTGGGTTTTAAAATAGTAGGTTCAATAACCTTTTGTTGAGGGGTGTAAGAATAACTAGCTACATCAGCTATTTCCTTATGTACTATAATAGTTCCTTTGTCTTCAATACGACTTAGTTGGGAACAAATAGTCTGAAGAGTTAAATTAGTAAAATTTAACTGTTTTTTATGCGAAAATGCCACAGATTCAATAATAGCATCACCAGCACGAATTTTTAAAAGTTCTGAAGTATAGCAGAAATCGTGTCCCCTTTTGCCGTTGTCCAATTTTTATGAAAAGTTTTGAGAACATTTAAAAAAGGACTGTTTTCTATGGTTGCCTGATTAATAAACCATATAGGAAAAGAAATTACTTGTTGCATACAATCAATATGATTATAGTATAGGCGTTTATAATTTTGTTTTTCTTTACTATTATAAGTAGCAAAAAACCATTTACGGAAAGAAGTATACTTCTTTTGATTAAGATCGTTTACACAGTCTTGTCTATCATAAGTAAAAGGAATAGAAATAACATTGACAGCAGATATGTCATCAAACTCAGACAAAGTTTTTGGTTCTCTTTTTTCTTCGTGATAAATAGCACGAGGTATATTTTGTGACGAATTACAAACATCATAAAAAACTAAATTAGAATGTTTTGTTGATGTTATAGAAGGGTTTGCTAAAGAAGGGTTGGGCGTATAGAATCTAGAGGATTGTCCTTCTGGCTTAAAAGAGCTTTCATAGTCAGAAAAAGAACTTCTCGCAGATAAACGTTTTCCTTTATCAAATTTGATAAAGACATTTCCTTCTTTGGTCTGAATAATTTCCTCAATTTTTTTAGTGTCCATAGGTTCAGCTGGACTAACAGAATTTAAATTCCATTCGGATGGAGGTTCAATATCCTCCCATTTAATAGTTTGTGGGGTTTGAACATCTGATTTTAAAAGGTTTGTTTCTATTAAAATAGTTTTTCCTTTTGTGTCAAATATTTTCGCCCTTGGACTTAAAGTAGTCATAGCTTTATAAAAAACTCTATACGTTATGTTTAAAGGCTCAGTGCCTTCTTTGAGTTTATAACCATGAGTTTTGATATTTAAAGTTAAAACATTCAAAATATTTTTGTCTGTTAAAGAAACAGAATACTTAGACTTGGGTATTTTTTATCATGTGTATTTAAAGTTTAATACTTTTTTTTTTATCATGTGTATTTTTTGTGCAAAACTTAATACTTAGACTTGGGTGCATTTATCTTTTAACAATCAACATATGCATGATTGGTTCTTATGTGCATCCATATGAACGGGATGACATTTTGATTAATATTTTTTAGTCCATGCAAAAAACCTAAAACACAAATTAGATCAATAACATTTATGTATATATAGAAGATAAAGCCAAAACATCGCATTTTACTTCCTTAATGGCTTTGGTAAACCTTATGCTTTTGAAAATGAATTGTTTTATTTTAAAAAAGGGAAGAAATGAATGATTTTGCAAACGCAAAAATGTAAAATATTAGATGTGATGTTTTTCTTTATGGAAGGATTGACAAACCGCAAATATTACCAAGATATTATGATCTAGCCGTCTAGGTCTAGCCAAACTTAATTAAGAGCATCTTTAGCGGGGCTGGGTTAGGATGGACGGAGCAAAAAATCCACATGTGTTACGTTTATCGGAGTGTTGGCAGCGATCTCCTATCGTCTCCCCTCTCTCTCTTCTGAATTTGGAGTTCGCTTCTCCATTTGGTCTGCGTTGGCTCCGTGTGTTTAATTACAGGACTGATCTCTGTATTATTTACAAACCAGTCATTTAGTTTTAAATGTATTAAAAAAATATGACCGTTAATAATTACAAAATGGTCGATGTAGTTTCGAAATAATTATAAAACATTCCCTATAATGGTAATAAACGACTAGTTTGACTTTTTTTTGGTTCCCGAATTTTTTTAACTTATAAAATAGTCCTTATAACGGCTAGTTTTTGGTCCTTAAATATTTTTAAATTACAAAAGAGTGTAATTTAATTCTTATATAAAACCGCACTCTACTATCCTTCAAAACACATCATTTCAAAAACACTCTTACTATCTTAAATATATTATTCTATATATCATATAATTCAAACATTTTCTATCCGAAATACAAATGGATCCAATCCGATTCTCCTCCTCTTCATCTGATTACTCGTCCGATTCCGATGATGCCAATTTCGCAACGATGAATGAAAATTTTCTCGCCGACGACCCTATGTTTTTACCGATTCTTGTTTCTTTCGAACATGAAGGAACTTCACAACAACGTCCGTGAAAACAACGAGTTGAGAGGCCTCGATTAATTTATGAATGAGACGCTAAACTACGGAGGCACTATTTTTTTGGAGAACACATGTATCCGGACGAAGTATTTCGACGGAGGTTTCGTACGGACAAGGAATTATTCGTCAGAATGTCCGATGAGATTATTGAGAAAAATCATTATTTCCAACAAAAATATGATTTTGCGGGCCGTATGTGTGCCACCCCTTATCAAAAAATTATTGTTGCTCTTCGCATGTTAGTCTATGATCTCTCTACGGATTTAGTCAATGAGAATATTCGTATATCCGCAAATTCTATCCTTAATTGTATGAAAGAGTTTTCTCGTGCTATCGTGAGAACATTTGACGAGCATTATTTTAGAGAGCCAAATGAGGACGATATTCGTCGATTGAACATTATCAACACTCATACGGGTTTTTCCGGTATGCTCGGAAGCATTGACTGCATGCATTAGAGGTGAAAAAATTATCTCACCGCTTGGGCTGACCAATATCAAAGTGGTCACAAAAACGAGCCATTAATAGTCGTTCAAGCGGTTGCTTCTAAGGATTTATGGATATGGCATGCTTATTTCGGGGCATCCAATTGTAATAACGATATCAATGTATTAGAGGAGTCTAATTTATTTGATAGACTTATGGAAGGCGATGCCCCACCTTATATCTATAAAATAAATGGAACCGAACACAATATGTGGTACTACCTTACTGATGGTATTTATCCTCCATGGGCTTGTTTCGTGAAAAGCGTTCCGTCTTCTATGTCACACAAAAAATTGTACTTTTTCTCAATACCAAGAAGGAGTTTGAAAGGACGTCGAGCATGCATTTGTTGTGTTGCAGTCTCGTTGGCAAATTTTAAGAGATTCGGCACGCTTATGGGATCAAGAAGATTTAAAGTACATCATGTTAGCATGCATAATATGATTCTTGAAAACGAGCCTCCGGAACAATTAGAGTCAAGAGATTTTCCAATGGTGGGTTCTGACGATCCTTCTCCAACTCTTCCGGTCATTGAAAATGTTGTTCCAACAACATTTAGAGAAAGACGTTTATCGTTTAAGAAAAAAAAAACTTGAAAACCTTCAAAATGATCTAATCGAGCACATTTGGCAATTCTATGGTTTGAGAGTTTGAGGCCGACGATGGTCAAAGTCATGTTTTTTAATAAGTGACATTGATGTAATTCTTATTCTTATTTTTATTTTGATTTAATTTTTATTTTCAATTGATTTAGTTTTTATTTTTACTTAATGTAATTTTTATTTTTACTTGATGTATTATTTTATTAATTAATGAAATGAATGTTTAATTTTATTTATTTAAATTTATAGTTTTTAGTTGTTAATTATTTAGTTTTGATTACAATTATAACTGCTAAGACCTATTAACAATTACATTCAAAACTGTTATGATCTGTTTAGTAATTTCAATAACATTCAAAAGTTAAACCAACACACCAATAAACTTGACCCGTCGTTCCTCACAAAACAACACCCAAAATTTAAGTTAAACCAAGAAAATGAACCAACCTATTGTTAAAGATGCTCTATTGAAGTTAGCTTTGATTTCTATCAGCTATTGTGGATATTATCTAAACATAATTAATCTTCTAGAGTTTCCCTTCCTTTAGTTGAACTTGAATATTCTTGAAAAGGTCAATTGAATATTACTAATTTAGTTAAATTCAAGCTTTTGTTGTGATCTTTCTAAGCATAGACTGGGATTCTACTTTCGTGTGGTTGGCACTTTTTCTAGGAAAAGATTATTCAAGTAGTATACTTTAGAATAATTCAACTTATCCATATGGAGTTGGGTAAACTGCTTACATTTTTTTAACGAGGAAAGAGATCTAAAGGACAAATGGGATGCATATTTGTATGTCTGCATAGTATTCCATGGGTATAAGGTTATTAAATAGCTTTCTAAACCTTTTCTTAATCATATATTAATCTTCTGAGGCTTCTAAGAGACAAAGACAGATTTTGGAGAGTTCAACCACCACAATAATGAATCACGTTGCTTTGAGATTTTGTTTAACAAACTCCCTGCCATATTTTTAAAATAATGTCATCACACTGTTATCGGATTTCTTGTCATGATGGAGATGCCAAATATATATATATATATATATATATATTTCTATCATAATTTAATTACTAAAAAAAACTAGGCAACTGGATTATTTAATTAGCGCTCGTGAGCTGAAGGGAACTCCGTTGATGCTTGACGAAGTACAATTTTAAGATTTGGGTATAACTGGATATTTGGACGAAATTGGTCTGATAATTTAATCAAGATCTAATGCGTGTATATATATCATTTCAAGCAAGACATTATTTGGATATTTTACCATCTGGAACTAGATCTTTGCTTGAAAGAGTAATAGATTAATTCGGATAGTAATATTTCACGAAATGGTAAATTATCGGAAATAGATATCTAGCTTTGATTAAACGGTAAGATGGGATTCAAGGTACAAGGTACACACCTCCAGACTACTCGTATTCAAAATACACCCTACACCTCCAAAGTTTTAACTTTTAAGCAAGATATTATATTCAAAGATAAACGAAATAAAATACTTCTACAAGCTACAACACGGTATTTTAAAGTATGTAAAGAAAAGCTAATCGATGGTATTTTTATGGCTTTTAATCTCTACCCTACAACTCGGTCACCAGTTAAATTGACACAGTAATCGCTGGCTTATAATCTCCGCTAAGATAAATGCAATTCGGTGCCTGTCTTGTCTAATTAGACAATTCTTTTGGGACTCCCCAAGTATACGTGATTAAGAGTGATTTTAGGTTGTCGATATAGTTTTATAAACTTTAGTTGTTGTCGTGGAAGCAGCCTCTTACAGAAATACAAGGTAAGCCTGTCTACATTAGGCTCAAAGTGGCCCGACCCCTCCCCAGACTCCACGCATAGCGGGAACTTTAGCACCGAGTTTGCCCTACTTACTGTTGGCATGAAAACTACTCCATAGTTATCAAGTTTTCTTAAAACATTGACGATAAAAAAGACGACAATGAAAAGGCTCTAATAGTACGAACGTCCCACCTTAATCAGTACGTGTTTCTTAAAAGAGTAAATGACCATAATGGCTTATAATGTGGATCACAACTTTTATGAAAAAAAGACAACAAAGTAGTTGTTTGTTTTTTAAATTCTTTCAATAAGCGTGTTGTTTGTCCCACCATCTCAAACCCAGTCACTTTCAACAAAGGTCTGTTAGTGAAACACTTTTTAAATCTCAGTAAGTTTTGTAAGGCAAAAGAGAAAAAAAGGTAAATGCGGGTAAAGGGAAAAAAGACATCGGTTACAAACAGAAGAAGTGACAACCAGTTGACCTCACAATTTTACTATTAAATTACCCTAGAAAAGAAAGAAAGAAAAACTCATTTGATGTTTATTCTTTTTCTCTTTTTGAGAGATGCAATAATTTATAGGGATTTGTGGATCAAGAATACCGCCTTGTTTAAATGTATATGTAAGGAAACTGTCAGAATATCTTTTGGATGAATATGTAAATTTTAAGTAGTTCAATCTTTAAAGTGCATGCAACAAATATAATAACTCAACACGAAAAACATTCTTTCATAGAAAACAATAAGTTTGTTACTCCACTGACAATGTAATTAGATGAAAATTAAAACTTCAAAATATCAAATTCTACACATTTATAATGTCAGTAGCTTCTGTATACTTTTTTTTCTTTATTTATTTTCCCAAAAATATTAAGCTTTTGCTCAAACAATCCCAGTGTTGTTGGCTATCAGAAGTCAAAAGGAACAGGTGATAGGTCTGGTTTCTAACAGGATGTTAAATGTGTAGGTTATTAAATTAGTTATAATTAACGAACATTACCAAGTGAATAGAGTTGTCTCTGCCTTACTGGCAGTGCCCTAAAAATCGGATTAGTGGGCCGATTAGTCGGCGATTAGTCGTTAGTGGTTTCCCATCCGACTCGGCTAATACTAGTCGGTTGAGAAGTCAACGACGGTCAACACATCGATTAGTCGGATTAGTCAGCGATCAGTCGGATCAAATCAGTTAGTCAGAAACATATTAGTCGGATTAGTTGTTGATTAATCATATTAGTCGGCAATTAATAGATTAGTCGGTGATTAGTCGGGTCTAACTTGAAAGCTCCTTAAATACTTTAAATATTTTTTAAAAAATCACCACCGATTAGTCGGCTAGTCGGTTCCTCGGAGGTAAAACACACAAGGAACGCCTAACGACTTCTATAACCTTGCTTACTGGTTGAGAAAAAAAAAATACTAATACGATTAAATAGTTGAACGGAACAGGGGGTATATAATCTTACTGTGCAGTGTTGGAGAGTCCTCCAAGAGGACTCGATAATCTCACTTAAAACTTTGTGTTGCTAGTTAGTAGGAAGTGCGACTGGATTGAGCTATTTTCATATGGGGTATAATAGATAACATACTGAAAGTCCGCAAATAAATTTTGTTAACATCATTCAAGTTTCCGAGAGGCCTTGAAAAATTATCCTCAAGCATATTTGAATGTAGCAGTGAAAACTGGGGAATTTTTTTTTTGAAAATAAAAGTGATACCATCATTAAATTAAGTCCATCCGACCAAACACGATTGTTTTTAAAAGATCCATCCGTATTACACTTTAATCTATCGTTCACGGGTTTAGTCCATTTCGTTTGCACTTGGGTGTTTTCATTTGTATAGTCACTGCTATTGAGGTGCTCTTTCTTTTCAGGAAGTCTTTATGCAACTTTAAACCTTGACGAATAACATGCTTCGGAGTTGGTTTTTTGTCGTTAAAAACGAGCTCATTTCGAGCTTTTCAGATTTGGCAAGTAATATTCATGACCATCTCCACATAGTATTTGGGTAGCTTTTTGTCCAATAATTGCTCAAACCAAACTGCTAGTGAGGTAATACTGTGGGGATCAATGCGAATGTTTAACGGACAACCAAACCAAACTGTTCTAGTCCAAGCACATTGGACAAAAATGTGTTCAGATGTTTCTATTCTGACATTGCATAATGGGCATGTAGGAGTAGTTCCACACTTTCTTTTGAAAATGTTTTCCTTTGTAGCAAGTGAATTCGACACGGCTTTCCAAAAAAAGTGTTGAACTCTCGGTGCCGTCTCTGCCTTCCAAATACGTTTCCATGTGTGGCGGGACGGTTTATAAGATGAACTGGGTACTTCCATTATTTTGTTTCCAGAATACTCCAACCAATAACCAGATTTGACTAAATATATGCCCGTCGCAGTATGGTGCCAAATTTGTTTATCATTCCCCCTTCTTGGCTTATCGGAATAGCACTGATCCTTAGTGTCGTTTGTTTTTGGACCACTGACAAAAGTTTGCCCATATCACATGTCCTTGAATTTTGATCAATGAAGTCGCTAACTAGATTTAGTACACAATCGATCGGTTTTTGTTCCTGGACAGAGAAGGATGGTTCAGTCGGAATCCATTTATCGCTCCAAAAATCTATTTTATCTCCTTTGCCCACATTCCACCTTAGCCCTTTTAATAACAATTCTTTTCCTTTGATTAACCTAGACCACGCCCACGATGCACGTCTTCTTTTACATGCTCTTAGACACCCATCGTTAGGAAAATATAACGCTTTTAAAACTCTCGCCCATAATTGATCATGATTATGCAGTAACCTCCAATATTGTTTTGCTAACAAGGCACAATTGAAGGTATGCATGTTTCGAAATCCAAGACCACCTTCATCTTTCGGCCTCGACAAATATTCCCAACTTTTCCAATGGATTTTCCTTTCTTCTCCATTTCCACCCCACCAAAAATTTCCTATCAATCCATCTATTCGGTTGCAAAGATCTTTCAGGATTAGAAAGCAGCTCATAGGGTAAGCAGGAATCGCTTGCGCTACAGCTTTAATTAGGACCTCTCTCGCCGCTAAGGACATCAGGTTTTTTTTCCATCCCTGGATTTTATTCAAGATTCTTTCACGTAAGTAAGCCATGACACTTGATTTAGAACCTCCCCAGCTAGACGGTAGTCCCAGATACTTAGACTGAGGCTTGAACCTCGACATTCCTAGTTGTTGTAACAAATCTTGTTGTTTATTCGGAGGACAGTTTGTAGAGAAAAAACCCTCAGACTTAGCTAAGTTGACAGCTTGTCCTGAGACATTGCAGAAATCTTGTAAGATACCCTTGAAGGTACCAACATCCTCATTATTTGCTCTTATGAGGATAATCATCAGCAAAAAACAGATGCGAAACAATAGGGCAGCCACGAATGAGAGTGAAGCTTTTGAGGTTGCCATTGTTAATAGCAACATTGAGTTTTTTCGATAACACATATGCGACTAGTAAGAAGAGGTACGGGGATAGCGGGTCCCCTTGTCGAATCCCCCTTCTAGGCTTTAGGTCTCCAATGTTTGTGCCATTCACTCAGACCGAAAACTGAACAGACCTAACACATTCCATCACCCATCGAATCCAAGGGTCATCAAAACCCATACGTTTCATTACCGCTTCTAAAAAATCCCAGTTTACTCTATCATATGCTTTATTTAAATCAATTTGTGTCACACAATTGGTGATTTCTTGTAGCTACCAATTTTCGTGTTTTTATCTTTATCCTAATCTATGTGAGACTTGGTATTACGTACATTTGTATTGCTGTGGTGTGTTTCGGTAAATAAAAAACTCAATGCTGACGAAGTATGCATAGCATAAGAATGAATATCTTAACAAAATACTCTTAACAAAAATCGTTATCCAAATGACATGATTTCAAACGTAATTGATAAGATGCTCTTCAGCAAGGCCTGTCATTCAAAGAAAAAAAAAGTTTTGCCTGGATAGATCATAGAATGTAAATGCCTTTACACAATTTCGTTCACATAACCGATTTAGTTCCTAATTTCATATGGAGCGAGAGTGGGTGATATTAATTTATAGGAGAGTAAAAAGTTTAATATCAAATCAAACATCTTTGCATATCTTCATTTTCAGCAACTACTCTGTATAAACTAATCGCATCGGAAAATGCAAACGTTGTGAATCAAACTAATCACATCTGACAAAAGGTGCTAACAGACCTATTACATATAGTAGAAACAGAGAAATGAGTCAAAAGACGAGGTCTCGTACTCTTGTTTATCGGACCAATACGTTTTAGTCAGAAACAGGAACTTCAAAAAAAAAAAAAAAAACTTTGAAACCTATATATTTGGTAAAATAAACTTGGGAACCAAGCAAAATTATGCTGTTCATTTACATGCATTTACTGCACTTATGAACAGACCTGTCCTTTCGTCTTAAGATATCCCTGCCGGACTATTGCAAAGGAGATGCAACTTCAAAAGTAAAATTTAGTCAAGGGAAAAACAAAACTTGTGTGGACGTTGAACAGTGCCAAGTTCATAGTTTAATATCAAAACAAAAAAAAGATGTGACTCAAAGCGCACAAAGCATAATTAATTTATCAAAAGAAAAGTAAAACTAATATGGTTGATGACGCCATGTCATCTTCAGCAATGGGTATGAGCAAACTCGCCATTCCTTCAAAACGATTATCTTTTAGTAGGTGATTCATACTTCTCCCCATTTGTTACTAATTCCTAAAGTAGGATCCTGTACAGATCCTACTCGATTGTTGTTTATGTCACCTCTTATCTTCTACATTATTTTTTCAGGTTGCATTATCGCGTTTTCATTTCTGTTTCTAAGTAAATTCAAAACTCATCCAGGAAAACCTGGTGTCAAACACACAAAACCCTCTAAATGCATTTTATATAAGCAGCCTTTAGCTCAATACAACAATAAAAAGAAAAGACAAAATTTTAGTTGCCTAACAAAGATGTCACAAAAGCCAAAACCGCAATCCCAATCATGATATTGAGAAAATAATTTGACTGAAGAGGCTTATCTGGGCTCCCTCCAACGGCTTCATATTCTGCACGGATTTTCTGCTTCATAGCATCAGACAGCTCTCTCTGCAATTTAAATACGCATCACTATATAATATTTATTACTCTTCCTGATTTTAGACTTCCAAATTCTACATTTGAATTCACTCGTTTGACAATGTCTTGATCTCGTTTTATTAAAACAAACGACTCGAGAAAACAAGAAACTTGTTTTTTTCTTAATCCTGCAGCAAAAATGAAAAGATAGGGATTTAATACTTTAAATTATGATTTCTGTTGAAAACCTCTTTCAAGCGGCAAGTTGCGAGAGAGTTTCCAAAAGCACAGAAAATTGTTAATGTAAATAGAATTGTGAACAAATATAACCTTTCCGGATGAGTACTTAGCAGCAACAAATTTCTCGGGTACACCTTTTGCAGGGACGTCATCTATCGTGATACCCTGGCCACAAAAATTAAACAATTGACTTAATTAAATTTGACTTAAATAAAATGAAAAAAGTATTCAAAGAGTCAAACAGAAGACAAAAGGACATTGTGGTTCTTCAACAGTGATTAACTTTAGAATAGTCGAATCAATGGAGTAGAACAAGAAAGAAAAGCAGTAAAAAGAAGTTAAGTTAAAAGATAACTGTGATTGCTGATTAGCCAAATACTACAATTTATACTTTAATGTTCAACGAAAGTATGATCATGTATTTGGAAAGAGGTAAAGACCCCAGAGAAATGTAAGAAATCTAATCCCCCTTAATAATAATTTAGAATATGGTTCATAAATAGCAGCAACAAACAGTGGTTTAGAAAGATCACAAAATCACAAAAATAAGATGGAAGCTTCTTCCAGCTTATTCAAAGGCAACAAGTAGCAGTTACCAATTTAATTCTATTTTTCGAAAATTAAAAGCAGGATGGATCAGAAATCCCAAATGGGAGGGAGTGATATTCTATATGAATTTTTTTTTCACACTATGGTGGCAGAAACGCTAGTTTTTAGATTTTCCAAATTGTGTGTGTGTAAGCCCTGACTGTTTCATTTCGTGACTAAAAGCGAATGAGTGATTTATATCAACATACCTCGGGAGGGTCAAATTTGGCTCCAGCATTGCTTAGTTTGGCATGGGCATCTGCATAGTCCTTGAAAAATGCTTCTTGATCCACTGCATATTTCTCTGCATATACCTAAAGGAAAAAAGATTTCAACAAAATAGCAGGTGCAAGATTAATGGATCGATTGCCATTACTATGGGAACTTATTCATTTAACCTTAAATGACGGGTCTTCAAAAAGAGCTGCATCAGTAGGCAACACCAGTAAATCCTCATCCCTCTTTTCCTTTATATCCTGCATCAAACACATTTGATGAACTTCTAGAGTAGTGAACTTTTGCTGTCTAAAATCTCACAATTCTCACGTTGACATTAATCATTTTTACGGTACAATTACAAATAAGATGCAACAGTTTTTTTAAAAAAATTAAGTTCTAACTTAAATCAATGTTTTAAAAATCACGCTATATAGCACGAAATAGCAATTTTTGGGAAAAAAACGCAACGAAAAACCACTATTTGGCTGGAATTGCGCTAAAATCCCGCTATAGGGGACTAAAAGCGCAAAAAGCGCAAAATTCTGGACCAAAAGCGTAAATAGCGAGTTAGGGAAAAAAACAGCGGATCTAAATAATTAATAGTGTAATTTTCATAAAAGTGTGTGCAGTCCGGATGGTTGTGACAGTGCATTAATTTCCAGCAGACCCAAGTTCGAAACTCACCTACAACAATTTTTTTTTTTTTTATTTTTTTTTATTACTACCTAATATAACTATACATTTTATCTTTTATTGTTATATATTCTAAAGTTTAGTGCATATTTAGGCAAAAAAAAGTACACCGCAAAGCGCTATGTAGCAACGCTATTTGCGCTTTTGGCGTTTCTCTCGAAAAAACGCTACGCTAGCGATAACGCTATTTAAAACATTGACTTAAATACAGCGGGTATCATACCTTAAAGTAAGAGTTGTCGAACTTTAACCATTGAGATGTCCACGACTGTCCTCCTGGTGCTCCAGGCCCATCTTTCTAGAATGATTTAATTTGAAACTATTAATCTCAAAAATATGATACACGACGACCAAGTAGATTCTTTTTTGGATTTACAAGAGCAGAAAAAATATAACAAGTCCAACTCTTTAAACATGCATACTTTTTCCAATGATAGACCGTCACTTGAATAAACTTCTTGAAGCACTGTCTTTGGTCCTAAACATCTCTAGTTTGAGTATCAATATTCATATTTTTATGTTTTCTATATATTTCATATAAACAAGTTATGTAAATCTTTGAATACAAAGATTTGCTTCTGTAGTAAGGGCTATGTAACGCAAATCTTTGTATTAATTAGAAAGTAGTTACTAAAAAGTTGAAAAGCCACTCAATCATGAGCATAACATTTTCTACTAGAACTGGCAGAACCAGACCGTTTTATTAGCCCTTTTTTTTTGCCAAGCAATTTTCTGTGGAAAATCTCAAAATTTTGGTTGCCCCTTTAAAATATGGTCATGGATATTAAAGCTTTTGTAACTAAGTCTGATAGTATTTTAGTAAATAAAATTTCTTATATACACATCTGTATTAATAGTAGGCTTTACACGAGTTCACATACACTAGAAGTAGTAACAATTATTAATTATTATACAGTTGGAGTAGAAAGGGATATGTAAACATAAAGCTCTGCGTTACAAATACATACTTGGATTTAAGCTTTAAATGCATTTTCATAAAATAACGAAACAAAATAAATTCTCTTACATACCGTATTTCTCATCAAAAAGCATATAGTTAGCTTGCTGGAAAAGAGAAATGAAACTAGCAGTTGCAGAGGTAATAAATTTTGTATTCTAAAAAGTACTTGGAAAGAGAATATTTGATTTCTTCCTCACAAGTCTTTGATTTCCTTCCTCCAAAAGAATTCAAATCTTTTATTTTACTTAAGCACAACAGGAAAAGAGTTTGGACCTTTGATTACAAGCCTAATCTTTTTTAGCCCATAAAGTTCAGTAATTCTTACAAATATCAGTCTAATTGTTCAAACAAACAAAGTCTTCTAAGCCCATGTATAAAAGCTGCATTGTTTAAGCTTGCTAAAGTAAGAGACTAAAAAGTAAAAAAAAAAACACGTAATAGACAGTCTAGCATTAGCTCAACATTCTATAACAAGATCATAAATGATGACCTTCAAGCATGGCATAGTTGCTGTTTAGGACTTCATTTCTTTATGGGTAGTCTAAACTACAGTTTAATTAGCAAGGTACGAACTGCGAAGCACTCAGTATATGCCATCTTTTTACCTTAATGATTTAATTTACCATCAATCTAGCTAGTACTATATGATACCCAAGAATGCGAGAAGATTGAGGAACACTCTTTAGAAGCTACTTAGGTTTCTTTAAATAAGTAAGATACGAGTAAATATAATTAAACTTTCGGGCAACTAAATAAATCAAAGTACCGTGTATTTTGTCTCTGGCTTTCCCCAACCACTACGCTCTGGCCTCGACCTTCCCAGTGTATGTGCACCTGAGAGAGCAACGATCTCCTGGAGATCAAACAACTGAATTGTAAGCATCACACTACTGAGTACTGACACAACTCAATCACAACAAAAAGGTGCTTAGCTATATACATACTCCCTCCGTCCCATAAAAATAGTCCACTTAGATTTTCATGAATATTAAGAAAAGTTGGTTAGACTTAGTTTGAGGAATAAATAAGGGTACCGATTCTCAAATATACCCTTGCAATAGTAATGGTTTTTGTGATTTGCAAAAAACAATGCTCATTAATTAGGGACATTTGAGTAAACTATTTATTAAAAAGTCACACTGGACTATTATTTTGGGACGGAGTCAAAAACCTAACTGGACTATTATTATGGGACGGAGGGAGTATATCGATATATATATATATATATATATAATCATATATCAACCTTGTCATCTAATCCCATTCTGTAAAAGACATCACGCAGATGAGAAGCAGGACTAGGAGGGCCTGCATCTGAACATGACAAAAATCTCAAATGTTAGTATCTGAATAACATCAGAGATTCAGAAATCAAAACCATGTTCAACACCAGAAGGCATTAAGAAGCACCTTTGTCAATTAATTTATTTTCTGTAAATTTTCGAATACAGTTACAAAAAACCTTTACCAGTAGTTTAACGATTACAAAGATAAAATAAAACTTAAACCAGTACGAAAACAGATAGTTAGGTTTTAAAACACTAAACAGGAAAAAAGAGAAAATCATCTTCGACAGGAACCTGTACCGCCCTAAGGACCAAACATATCAACCGTAATGTAATCGTATGATGATATACCGTGTTAAAAGATATTCTATTTAGGGATGGCAGAACTCCGGGTTTTGGCCCGACCCGACCCGGTGCGGGTTGGATAAAAGTGCAGGTTTATTTGGGCCGGGTTGGATTGGGTCACTTTGCACTTTTGTGCAACTTTTGTGCAAGTTAGAAATATACTGAATAATAAAACACAACCCAATACACACACATGACACATCCTCTCTCTCTAACATACACAGATACATTGTATAAAACATATGTGCCTAGTGATGAAAAGATGAGAGGAAGCTAATTATCAACGATAAAATATTCAAAAGGGACTCCTTCACCAAATTAATTAGCCATCCCTACTCTTGTGTACTAGCTTTCTCTCTCTCTCTATATATATATATATTTTTTTTTTTAGCTTGTTATTTTCCTTTTTTTGTCAGTTTTTTTCCTTTCATTTTTTTGGGTATTGTTGTAAAGAATAATTTAGATTATTATAAATTTTTACCGGGTAAATATGAAAAATTTGGAAAAATAAGATTTTTAGGCTTTTCTAATCTACTTAAGTGGTTGTTGTTAGATGCTTAATAATGGGTTGCGCTTATTTGGCTTATCAAAAAAATAAAAATGGGTTGTGTTTATTTTTAGCTTTTTTGTCACCTGTACTTTTTTGTATAATATTTGTTTATTGGGTTATTACTAGGTGAACAATGTCACGGTTTGAACAAATTGATGATAACAGTTTCTCGAGTCCCGCTCTTACTATTAATTCACCTCGTATAAATAAAAAGAAAAATTCAAGATTGTGGTCCAAAGTCCGGTTAGATTTCAAAAGAAGTAAGGACATTTGTTGGGCACATTGTAATATTTGTAAGAAGAAATTAACCGCGAAGCACACGGGAGGGACGAGTCATTTGAAAAGTCATGCTAATAGGTGTAAGAAATAAACAATGAAAAGGAAACAGAATTTGAAGAAGTACCGAAATACGAATTTAGCCAGGTTAAATCGCGAAAAGATTTAGCTTCTATGATCATTTTACACGAGTATCCCCTTTCGATAGTCGATCATGTAGGTTTCAGAATGTTTGTTGGAGGGCTTCAACCAGATTTTAATAGTGTCTAGGAACACGATAAAAAAAGATATTATAAAGGTTTATGATGTGGAAAGGGAGAAAACGTATAAATTGTTAGAGAGTGTTCGTAGACTATCAATTACCTTTGACATGTGGTCCGCCAAGCCAACAAAGAAAGGTTTTATGGCAATTACGGCCCATTTCATTGACGATAAATGGCGTTTGCAAAATCGACTTCTTACATTTGTCTATGTGGCAATTCCACATAACAAACAAGTGTTATCGAATGTTATGATCGAAACCATACATTTTTGGAATATCGATCGTAAGATCTCAGCAATTACAGTTGATAATGCTACAACAAATGATGCTATGATACCGTTGATTTCGACTGAGCTATCAGGGATTCGTTTTTAATGGACGGGAAATTATTACACGTTCGTTGTTGTGCACATGTACTAAATCTTATTGTTAAGGAAGGTTTAGCAGCTGTTGGGAATAAAGTTGAAAAAATTAGAGTTAGTTGTGTTTTCTGGATCGCGACAGAATCTAGAAAGAGAAATTTGAGGCCGCCACGGCTCAGCTGCATATTCCTTATATGAAGGGGCTCGAACTTGATGTTAAAACGCGGTGGAATTCGACCTATTATATGCTTTCTAGGGCTTTGCTCTACAAAGATGTATTCAGGAAAGCTAAGAAAAAAGATAAAAGTTATGATAGTTTGCCATCTAGTGATGATTGGATTTTTGCTGAGGAGATATGTGCGAGACTTAATTTTTTTGCGGATGCGACTGTAATCTTCTCTGGTACTAGTTACCCCACTGCTAATTTATTTTTAAAAAAAATGTGAGATAAAATTAGAATTCGATAAATGGCTTTTTAGTTCAAATGAAAAAGTTGTAGCAATGACTTTTAAAATGATAGAGAAATATAACAAGTATTGGTCTGATTGCCACTTGATAATGAGTATGGCTTCTATTTTAGATCCAAGGTTTAAATTAAAACTTGTTGAGTTTTATTTCAATAAGTTGTATGGAGTTGGAGTGACAAGTAAACATGAAGTCGAGAGGATTCAAGAATCCGTTTCTGCATTGTTTAATGATTACAAATCGAAATTTGATGCTGTTAATAATGATGTTACATCGTCTTCGGGAAACTATAACATGGATGTGGATGAGGAAGATAATTTGAGTGGTTTTGATGTGTTTGTAAATGAGACTACTACAAGCTCGGAATCCGAATTAGATGTGTATTTGAGAGAGAAATTAGTTTCTAGAAAAGGAAAATTCGATATTCTTAATTGGTGGCAATCGCAAAAAGGTTTTCCTATTTTGCAGATGGTCGCAAAAGATATTCTCGCTGTACAAGTATCTACCGTTGCTTCCGAATCTACTTTTAGTACGAGTGATAGATTGATTTCTCCTCATCGGAGTAGACTACATCCGACTACATTGAAAGCTTTGATGTGTGCCCAAAATTGGCTATGGGGAGAGTTAAAAGGTAAAAGAAATCATTTTCGTTTCGAACAATTAATTATCTACTGTTAGTTATATTTTTGTCTAAAAGTTTGTAGTTGTGATTTCCATTTTATTGGACCTACTTAAGTTACTTAACCTAGTAGATACATTTACATTTTACTGAACCTACTTAAGTTTGTAGTTAGGATTTCCATTTTATTGTTAGTTATATTTTTGTATAAAAGTTTGGAGTTGATTTTCTTATAAAGTTGTCTACATTTCGTATCGAATGTTGGTTTACATTAGTTACTTTTCTTTTTTCAAATTCCGATTCCAGCCTAGATGCGAGTTGTCTCCCGAAAGTTAACGATGAAGAAGAGGAGCCTATTGACGAAATGGAAGCGGGAAGTAGTGGAACAAATGATCATGTGATGATTTAGTCTTTCACAATGAATTTCAGGATTTGAAGATGCTTAATGTAGTTGATGAGCTTTCAGTTAAAGGTTATTTTTACGACTTTAATATTTGCATGTATGATGTATGTTAGTGAAGAACGGTGATGAACTTTGTTTTGGAATTGGGATTTACTTATTATGCAGATTCTGCTGTTACAATTTGGTCTGATTTGACGATTTTATGCCTAGTGTCATGTTGCTTAGTCATTTGTGTTCACTAAGTTTCAGAATCTGACAATAATACAGGATACTTTAGCAGTGTTACAACCATGCTATTAATCTTTACCATAATAATGGTTTTTAACCAAATTTTCTCCCTATAGCGTGTATAAAAACAAAGAATAATAAGAAAAGGAAAAAAATTCCGGGTCAAACAGGTCGGGTATAAACGGGTCGTGTCGGGTTACGTGCGGCTTGATGCCCGGGTCGGGTCGGATTTTGAGAAACCCGGCCCAATTGCCATCCCTAATTCTATTGCTTGCAAATTAACTCAAGCAAAGGCATCAAAATAATACCATAAACAGGATAACAACTATTAGTCTATTATACCATAGCAATGTACAAGCATTTTATTGTAACCACGGCTCAGATTGAATAGAGGTAGTTTCCTATATCTGAAATAAAGTGCTAGTCTCTTGAAATGTTACTCTTACAGAAACACATGGGATATTAGTAATTATGTTTTAAATGTTCCTATCCTAGGTTACAAACCCAGGTTTGTCAACTGAGGGCAGATAAATTCAATCATAATCTGCCTACTTCAGAAATTGTACCTGGAAGCCTTCCTTCTTCTGGACACTGTTCGGGGCTAGTTACTTCCACTCTACCATACTTCATTGGAATTTTAGGACCACCAGCCTCCTATGAGTGCCATTGTGTCAAAGAAAAAGAAAAAGACCATTGGTGTGACTAATCATTAAAATTGACAAAAAAAAAAGTTTAAAGACCAGAATTAGGTTCCCGCAAACCAATTAAAGTTAAAAGTACCTCTATTGCTGTAGCACTGGCCAATTGGAAGAGATCTGCATATGTAACACCAGGATACTTCTCTTTTATAGGCTGGAGCAGTTTCAGTGCATTTACAAGACCTGACGAACGGGTACTTTAAGTATTTGTTAGTCTATCAAAACCCAAAAGGAGAAAAGAAACAAATTGACGATCATCTTATGCAACTACCAACCTGCATTAGCTCCATGTTTAAGCTCAATTTCAAACCTTAAACTGCCATTAGCTCCACCTCTTTGTGGCCATTCCTCAATGTTCTTGTTATAAGTTCCAGCATCGTGCCATCCCAGGCGCACCTATTGACGTAACAACAAACCGCAAAAAGTAAATTTCACTAATAAAAGGACATTGTTAGCCGAAGTAATTATGTACACGATTGTTCTCAAGACATAGATGACAATTCAGTAAAATGATCTAACCTTACACGTCACGCATAAAGTGATAAAGCTAACATGTTTCAAATGATGGGTATAACGTTTTGTTGAGATCGCCGTACTTTTTTTCCTTCTACATATCAGTTAGGGGATTCTAAAAGAAAACCTCAAACGATGATTTAAGAAGATCCAAGTCCCGATTTCTGGGAAGGTTTAAAAAGATGTTTGACATGAGTAAGGCGGTCATGGGGGACAAGGGGAGTAGGCGGTGAAACGGAATTTTCATAATTTCATTTATTTTTTGGATTCCAATATAACTTACATATGTTCTTGGACTTCGAGCTAAATGTAAAGTCTAAAGACTAATAGTTACTCAACTATGACCAATTACAGTGTTTTAAAAATCGGCCTAGGCGGCGCCTAGGCATGAGGCGGGAAAAAATCGGTCTAGGCGGGAAAAGGGCGGCCAATTAGGCCCTAGGCGGACCCTTTCCGCCTAGAACCTGCCTAGCGCCTTTTGAAACCTTGACCAATTATAGGACGGAAATGAGCATAAACATGTTAGATGTTGGCATTATAAGACCTGGTTAGACTTAATTATCCACATCTAGTGCCAATTATTTATCATTAGCTAAGTTAGCTTCGATTGAGTACGCCCAGACCAAGCCGACAAGTCAATAATGGGAAAGGCCACCAAAACCTTACACCTAGGAGAGGACTTTTAGAACCCTGCTTGTTGCCAATTTACTAAGAATTCAGATTACGATTTTCCAATTCCAAATCACGATGAGATCCTGAAATGCACAACTTATGGGTTGCATCTACAATGAACTTGATACTACTGAATATTTTATAGGGTTTTTTTTCATAATATGGGAGGGACAGAAACGTCGATTTTCAAAGATTTTAATCAAAATACATAGAAAAGTTTTACTTTTTCGTCATTTTTTTTTTATCAAAATGGGAGGGGCTGCATTCCAACTGTCTTCACTTAGTTCCTTCCCCGCTACAAGACTCTATTTTCCTTTCGACATAAAACAAGCAGTTGAAGCAGGTAAATGTGCTAATAAAGTATACATAACACACACACAAATATGTATATACCAAAATGGGATGAGAGAAAGTGGATTTAAGAAGCTCCTTGATATCCTCTCTGGCACCCTTTAGCTGTTCCGTAACTGACGCAGCCGAGCATTTTGTTGCTGACGTCATCGGTGGTGGACCGTGACCGCCTTTCGACACCATAACCGCTGACCTACTCTGAAAAACACAAATTGACAACCATTTTGATACATTATTATCCGTAAACTTTCCAAGATTACTAATACATCTACTGTTTTTAAATGCCAAATACTGATATATACACATATATATAGTGCATGTTTGGCAACAACTTTGTTTCTTAGCATTTTTAGCTTTTTGATTAAAAAAATCCATGAGTGTTTGGTATGTAACCTAATTTAGCTTTTAAAAAGGTATGTAACCTAAAGGGTAGGAATTTGCGGGTTTTTTATTTTATCTTTCTCACATTAAATTCTCCAAAAATAAATACTTACTTATAGAATGTGTTTGTATATCTACAGTTCAGTTATAAGTTAAAATAGGTGACCAATGATTTATCAATAAAAATAAAGTACAAGCCAAAATTCACAAATAAGTAAAAAAGTTACCATGGTGTCAAACAGTACAGTGCAACGTTTTTAAGCTAACTAATTTATTGTTGCTTTTAAAAGCAGTTTTTTCGACAAAAGAACTGATGCTAAACAGGCTCATAGGCTGATAGGCAGGTCTGATAACATTAATTTACAAATAGACAACCATTTTAATATAGCAAAGTGACCACTGTTTTTACCAAATATTGTTAACAGATAGAGCATTACTTGTATTTTTAATTGCCAAGTACTGATAAATAACATCAGTCTACAAAACATTTCACATAACAATAGGTAAATACTATCAAATAGATCAAATAATATAAATATTATATATATATATATAGAGAGAGAGAGAGAGGGGGGATACCTGGCGGAGGAAGAGGTGAGAGAGAGAAGGTGAGGATTTGAGAGAGGGGAAAGAGAGTCTGGATACGGCGGCGGAGTGGTGGAGGAGACGGGGTTTTACGGCGGCGCCGGTGAGGGAAGCCATTGACGATGGTGGAGCCGATGAGAGAGAGAGTCGCGACGACATTTCACTGCGGGAAGTTATTTTTTCATTGCGCAATTTGCCATAAAATAAAATATAAGGACCCGGTATTGGAATCCCACGTCATCGATCTTAAAATTGGTCGAATACAGACTTTTTACCCCACGTTCTAGATGACACTTATTTTAAAAAAAACAGAGACGATGAAGATAATAACGTTATAACAAATGTTACATATCGCGAATTTTGCCTAATTTTTATATTTATATTTGATTATTTGGCTATTATTATTTGTTTTATAACATGTACATATTATTTGTTTGGTTTAACTCGTAAAAATATGTTAATTACTCATCATCATTTTCAGCTATAATTTGCTACAAGTCTGAGTAAAAAAAAATTAAAATTGAACATACCAATATAGCATATTATTTTATTAACAACATATTTGTAATGTAAGTACTAATTTTAATGTTGGCATTGTGCTCCACAAAATAAAATAAAATAAAATAAAAAATAAAAATAAAAATAAAACTATAAAAGTCACAAATGATTTGGTATAAAATATATAAAACGAAATATAATACTAATTTAATACGCCACTCAAAATATACTCTTAAACAAAACTACAAAAAATGTCATAATATAATACATCAGTTCAATTTTAATATTAATTTTGTATTCAGAATTTTAGCAAATTATAGCTGAAAATACTGATAAGTACTTAACATATTTTCACGAGCTAAACCGAATAAAGAATCTCTATATGTTATTAAACAAATAACAATAGCCAAGTAATCAAATATAAATATAAACAGATACATTAGGAAAAATTCACAAAATGGAAAATACATAAAATATCTAACATTTGTTACAACATTACATTCATTCATCATCTCATAGATTGGTTTTTTCAAAATAATTATCACGTAGTACGTGAGGTTAAAAAGTCCGGGTTATATGTGTCGGTTTCTAATTCGCTTAATTATTTGATCAATTTTAAAATTGATAAAAAAGCAAATTCACGTATGATGTGGGGTTTCCAATACCGGAGCCCTTATATTTTATGACGTGTGATTTTCAATACCGGGTCCCTTATATTTGATAGTTTATGGGTGTTGATTGCAAGAACTAACAGTTTTGGAGATTATTTGCAAATGACCCAATAGTTCCAGGGGGGTATTTGCATTTTACCCTATTTTGCGTTTGGTGGTGGTGCTTTCTTCTTGGTTGAGTTGGCCCAATGAGAAGTGGACACGTGGAGGTGTGCGTTTAGCACTGGTGTCGACTGTTGAGCTTTCTGTATATGTAATTTCTTTTTTTTGCAACAATTTCTGTGTGTATATATATTATTATTATATATATATATATGAGTGGCCTTTTGCGACTCTATCCTATCCCCACCCCAAAAGACAGTGACACTACAACACGACTACTCACTATACTGTTACACGACTGAATATTAATGTGAAATAGCTAAAGAATCCGAAAATTTCTAAGTTATCTGTTTTAGAGTTTTTTTTTAGCTTTTTCAAAGCTTAAAAGGCCTGATGTACCAAATTAATGTCTCGTGACAAACACCTCACATGTTGTGTCAGACGCATATCCGACTCTTTCGGCAAAAAGCGTATGATATGTGCATCATAGAATACAAGCATAACTTGTGTTTTTGCATATGGTTATACGATCCAAGCTAGTTGAAATCAGAGAGAGAGAGAGAAAATTTGATTGCAATTGATCAAATGTGTCTCAACCTCCTCACAATATTTCTAACATTAGAGTCTTTTAGAACATCGACTCTAACGTTTTCGTGACCTTAATCCAAACTAGAGAATGAACTAGTTGTGTGCAGTCTCCCCCCCCCCCCCTCCCCCCCAAATCACTAAAAAAAAAAGTCATATAAGGTTCGAAAAAATTTATATGGAAATCGGTCCCTCCCATCTCGGATTCGTGGTTCCGTCGGTGGGATCCAAACTAAATATCCACTCTCACAACATTTATTACAAAACAAATTCACCATTTTGTATACTAAATATTATTTTTAATATATATACTCGGAGCGTCTCCAGTTTTACGATCGTCATCCCTGTTTAATACTCGTATTGAGGTCTAAGCATGAGAGAAATGGATAACCATTTATAAGTGCAAACGTGCAGGACCGGTCCTTTTTTTTCTTTTCTTTTATGGGGCACAAAATTATGAAGTACTGTTTCTTGTTGTGCAACTTTCTCTTTGTATTTTTTATCATTATTTCATGTCGTGTGATACTTTTGCAGTATTAATGGAATAGAAGGCGCGTCTGCGTCATTTCACTTTGGTGCGTGTGATTTTTTTTTATTAACATATATCTATAACTATATTCATTTGTGCACGTATACATGAAATGACTCTTTTGGTGGCCGTCTAAAGAGGGGCGGAACTAACGGTGGTAAGAAGTCAGGATGTGTAAATGGGGGTGCCAAATATATGTACAAGTAACATATTTTTATTGGGGTGCCAAATCTACACCTAAAAAGAAATTGTACTAAAAAAAATTTGCGTCACTTGGGATTTCTAAAATTATGTGGGGTGCTGTGGCACCCGATCGTCCCCACTTAACTTCCCCCTGGTGGTAAGGGTGCCATTAAAAATTAAAAATATTTTTTTTATATAAAAAAATTTGAATATTTAATATTTTATACATTAATAAATCCCCAAATAACATATACTAAATTAGTTAAAATGATAAACATAAACTTTGTGTGTCAAAAGGTTCCTAGTTCAAATCTTTTGGCTATTTTTTACTCTTCATTTAATTAACATTAGTTTACTCTTTTAAGTTCTCCATTAATTAATTGCATCTTAAGGTACTATTACAGGTTTTATAAATAAATGTTTTTGTATAGTTTCATAATCATATTATAATAAAGTTTACTCTTTTGAGTTCTCCATTACTCTTCTGTATCGTTTGAAAATTTTAGATCAATGCACAAATCGTCTAACTTTTAAATTCCAGGTTTTTTGGTTTTTTATATCGTTCATTGTCATTGTACTAACAAAAAAATTCAACGCTTTAAAATTTTAAATCAATGGACAACTCAGCTAAGTTTTAAACTCAAGTTTTTTTGGTTTTTTATACCGTTTATTGTTATTGTATTAACAACAAAAATTAACGACCCCCTAAAAATTGAATACTGATTCCACCACTGCTTCTAAGCTGTGAGGTCCTTGGCGGTATGTGGCGAGGGTATTTATGTATTCATTTTTTATTTATTAGAACGGTCTAATTTACGTGTCTAACGGTATTTATTCTATACAAAACTGTACTGCATTTATAAAAACCGTTAACAGTTTCGGCCCGATTAAGAAAAACCCAAGTGAATAGTAAAACCTATTTTAACCCTATAAATACTGATCATTTCCCAAAGGGAAAATGGGCTGCTCTCTCTTGAAAAAAGACACAGATATATACAGAGGAGGGAGGAAGAAAAGGAGGAGATAGATAGAGAGGAAGAAATGAGTTGTCAGATTGATATGTCCATACATCTATTGAGCGTTACACACAGGTACACAACTCGTACTCGGCTGGACCACCAAGTCTAGGGACGGAACCACCGCCGCGTGATCTGTCGTGTCTTGCGAGCACGTACTCCTAGTTGACCTCACTGCAGGTCCATCCACAGGATATCACATTCACGGTTACTTCTCTCTTTCTCCCTACTTATATTTACACACAACTGCTCTGCCTATTGAGTATATTAGCCTGGTACATCATATTACCATCCCTCCATTTACCATATCTAACTCACTGACTAAGTATTTAGCATATAAAATACAAGTCAACACGTCCCCTTATGCACCTCAGTTGCTACATGATGTGTTGATCCAAAATACTACAACAAAACCAACATGTTATTAAGTCACTGCCAGAACCGAACCCGGTAATAAATAAGGTGCAAGTGGACTACAATAATCCAATTCAATAAGCGTACCTAAACAAACAGGAACTCGGGAATCATCGGGACGGGCCGCCGTACCATTACCATGCACGGCCGCCTCCAACGTTTTGACGGACCCTTCAAGCTGATAAAAAAAACACCAACCCCCTATACCGACATGCTTACATGATATATCTGTTTATATATTATCTTTGTTGTGGTACCTGTCCTTTGTAAGCTAGGTACAACTTAGGTGCCGAAGCCGTAGAGAGTCGGGCTACAGATCTCGGACCGTAAATGTATTAAACTGTTTTATTGATTATTGCTATATTATCTGGTCAACTGCTTCAGTAGGGCCCGATGGGCGTTTAGCGAATAAAATCTATAAGCCAAGCCTAGGAATAAAAATAGGCTCGCCAAATGACGCCGTCTGTGGGAAACGTAAATTTGCTAAATAGTTCTGAGAGCCAAAAAAAATAATCAAAAACTGCAAGAGAATATACTGAATAATGTAGAGAACTTGGGCCAAGTGCCCTCCCTATGTCTCAATCCGGTCACCGACCCACTAGGGGCACTACTAACGAGGAAAATATGTTTTAAGTATTTTTGGGCCGTAGCGCCCCCAGTTTTATGCCCCAGTCCGGTCACCGACCCACTAGGGGCATCGCTAACAAGAAAAATATGTTTTAAGTATTTTTGGGCCGTAGCGCCCCCAGTTTTATGCCCCCGTCCGGTCACCGACCCACTAGGGGCATCGCTAATAAGAAAAATCTTTTTAAAGTATTTTTGGGCTGTAGCGCCTCCTGTTTTATGCTACAATCCGGTCACCGACCAACTGGGAGCACATGCTCCAACAGTGATAAGTAAAGTCTTATCACACCGGTACAGTCTTACAGTTTTATGCCCCATACGGGAACAGCCCAGTGGCAACACCTGCTCCAACAGTGATAAGTAAAGTCTTATCACACCGGTACAGTCTTCCAGTTTTATGCCCCATACGGGAACAACCCAGTGGCAACACCTGCTCCAACAGTGGTAAGAAAAGTCTTATCACTCCGGTACAGTCTTACAGTTTTACACCCCAGACGGGTTATGACCCTATGGGAGCACCAGTTTAGTTTCAAATCGGCATAAGCCTATGTGGCCACCGTGCGCTAGGGGTGGCTTCGGTACGGTACCGACTTTTTTGACCATATACCAATACCGAACCGAACTTGTTTGGTTTGAAAAAAATTATACCATAACCGAACCGAAAAATTCGGTTACCGAAAGTTCGGTAACCGACTTTTTCGGTTCGGTACGGTTCGGTTTTCCGTTTTATACCGAAACATTATTATTATTAAAAAATAATTCTTGATAACAATAAAATAGCAAAAAAGTTTGTAAAAATTAAAATGTGTACAACTATTCTTATATTTGCTACTTTAACGATTGTATTTGGCTTCGTAAATAGGAAAGTAAGTCGTGAGAAAAATTAAAATAAACTATAATACAATTTATTTGTAAGTTATAACTATGCGTAAATTTATATATATTTTATAATTTTAATGTTTGGTTCGGTTCGGTATTGTGCCAAACATACGAAATGAATACTGAAACCGAACCGACTTTTAAAGTTTGGTTCGGTTGTACCGTACCGAAAAGTCGGTATACCAACTTTCGGTACCAACTTGTTTGGTTCGGTTCAAAAATCGGTCGGTTGGTACAAATCGGTACAAAAAGTCCACCCCTACCGTGCGCCCCAGACGGGTTATGAACCTATGGAAGCACCAGTTCAGTTTCAAACCGGCATAAGCCTATGTGGCCACCATGCGCCCCAGACGGGTTATGACCCTATGGGAGCACCAGTTCAGTTTCGAACCGGCATAAGCCTATGTGGCCACCGTACGCCCCAGACGGGTTATGACCCTATGGGAGCACCAGTTCAGTTTTAAACCTCCATAAGCCTATGTGGCCACCGTACGCCCCAAACGGGTTATGACCCTATGGGAGCACCAGTTCAGTTTTAAACCTGCATAAATCTATGTGGCCACCGTACGCCACAGGCGAGTGATGACCCACTGGGAGCACCTGCTCCAATAGTGATAAGTAAAGTCTTATCACTCCGGTAGAGTCTTTCAATTTTATACCCCGAATGGGAACTGCCCACTGGGAGCACTTGACTCAGTACATGTATCGACCCATATCATCAGCCTCCGATCCTAGCCCACCGCGACTATTCCAACATAGTCCATCTTCGATAGTATTCGAGCTTAGCCGATCACGGGCTTCTTCGACATAGTCCATCACCGACAGTCTCTGAGTCTAGCCCACCACGGCTTTCCTGGCATAGTCCATTATCGACAGCCTTCGAGCCTAGGCCACCATGGCTTTCCTAGCACTGCCCACCATTGGCGGCCTACACCCATCTCAAACTCCCTGGACATTCCCCGACCTTTGTCCGTCCTGGACATCTCTGACCTAGTATAAAGTTACTATTTAAACCCCTCAAATCCCAAGGAAGACCCATATTTTGTACCATGACAGGTTATTCTTTGAAGCCCCTCGAAAGCTCCGTCTTTGAGGGAGATTTAGTCATGTTTCTATGACAACGGTTCACATACAGTTCATTATGTTTATTTCACGTGATAGAATTAGTCACGCTCTGACAGCTCAACCCATCACGGGCTCCCCGGCACAGTTCACCAGCGACAACTTCCAACCTCAGTTAGCCACATGCCCTCTGACAGCTCCGCCCATCACCGGTTCCCTTGACAGGTTTGCCCATCATGGGTTCCTCTGACACATTTCACCATCACTAGCTCCAGGATTATACAATCGATCTCGGTCTTATGACCTCAGACACTGCCTCGGTCTTATGACCTCAGACACTGCTTCGGTCTTATGACCTCAGACACTGCCTCGGTCTTACGACCTCAGACACTGCTTCGCTCTTATGACCTTATTTACCAATCCCGTGACTCGGGATCTATCTCAATCTTATGACATTATTTATCAGGATTATACGATCGATCTCGGTTTCATGACCTCCGACAGTGCTTCGGTCTATGACCTTATTTTTCAGTCCCGTGACCTAAATTCTATCTTTGTCTTATGACATTATTTATCGGACCTATGAATAGAGACGTTGGGCGATGCCCTCAGCCTTTACTATGTTTCGGACTCGGATCATGCTATTTATTATACCTCGATCTTACGACCTCAGACACCGCATAGCAAAGGTAACCGTGTCAGGTACATGTTTTATATTTGTTTGATTGCTTATTCATTATCCAGCACCGTAGTCAGGACCGAACACACTCCAGAGCCCTCGGTCATGTCTACGCCACTGAACAGGGAGCTGTTGGCGAGGGTATTTATGTATTCCTTTTCTATTTATTAGAACGGTCTAATTTACGTGTCTAACGGTATTTATTTTATACAAAACTGTACTGCATTTATAAAAACCGTTAACAGTTTCGGCCCGATTAAGAAAAGTCCAAGTGAATAGTAAAACTATTTTAACCCTATAAATACTTATCATTTCCCAAAGGGAAAAGGGGCTGCTCTTTCTCTTGAAAAAAGACACAGATATATACAGGGGAGGGAGGAAGAAAAAGAGGAGATAGATAGAGAGGAAGAAATGAGTTGTCAGATTGATAGGTTCATACATCTATTGAGCGTTACACACAGGTACACAACTCGTACATGGCTGGACCACCAACTCTAGGGACGGAACCACCGCCGCGTGATCTGTCGTGTCTTGCGAGTACGTACTCCTAGTTGACCTCACTGCGGGTCCATCCACAGGATATCACAGTCACGGTTACTTCTCTCTTTCTCCCTACTTATATTTACACACAACTGCTCTGCCTATTGAGTACATTAGCCTGGTACATCATATTACCATCCCTCCATTTACCATATCTAACTCACTGACTAAGTATTTAGCATATGAAATACAAGTCAACACGTCCCCTTATGCACCTCAGTTGCTACATGATGTGTTGATCCAAAATACTACAACAAAACCAACATGTTATTAAGTCACTGCCAGAACCGAACCCGGTAATAAACAAGGTGCAGGCGGACTACAATAATCCAATTCAATAAGCGTACCTAAACAAACAGGAACTCGGGAATCATCGGGAAGGGCCGCCGTACCATTACCATACACGGCCGCCTCCAACGTTTCGACGGAGCCTTCAAGCTGATAAAAAACACCAACCCCCTGTACCGACATGCTTACATGATATATCTGTTTATATATTATCTTTGTTGTGGTACCTGTCCTTTGTAAGCTAGGTACAACTTAGGTACCGAAGCGGTAGAAAGTCGGGCTACAGACCTCGGACCGTAAATGTATTAAACTGTTTTATTGATTATTGCTATATTATCTGGTCAAGTGCTTCAGTAGGGCCCGATGAGCGTTTAGTGAATAAAATCTATAAGCCGAGCCTAGGAATAAAAATAGGCTCGCCACATCATATTACCATCCCTCCATTTACCATATCTAACTCACTGACTAAGTATTTAGCATATGAAATACAAGTCAACACGTCCCCTTATGCACCTCAGTTGCTACATGATGTGTTGATCCAAAATACTACAACAAAACCAACATGTTATTAGGTCACTGCCAAAACCGAACCCGATAATAAACAAGGTGCAAGCGGACTACAATAATCCAATTCAATAAGCGTACCTAAACAAACAGGAACTCGGGAATCATCGGGACGGGCCGCCGTACTATTACCATACACGGCCGCCTCCAACGTTTCGACGGAGCCTTCAAGCTGATAAAAAACACCAACCCCATGTACCGACATGCTTACATGATATATCTGTTTATTTATTATCTTTGTTGTGGTACATGTCCTTTGTAAGCTAGGTACAACTTAGGTGCCGAAGCGGTAGAGAGCCGGGCTACAGACCTCGGACCGTAAATGTATTAAACTGTTTTATTGATTATTGCTATATTATCTGGTCAACTGCTTCAGTAGGGCCCGATGGGCGTTTAGCGAATAAAATCTATAAGCCGAGCCTAGGAATAAAAATAGGCTCGCCAAATGGCGCCGTCTGTGGGAAACGTAAATTTGCTAAATAGTTCTGAGAGCCAAACAAAAAAAAATCATGTTGAAAAACTGCAAGAGAATATGCTGAATAATGTAGAGAACTTGGGCCAAGTGCCCTCCCTATGTCCCAATCCAGTCACCGACCCACTAGGGGCATCGCTAACAAGAAAAATATGTTTTAAGTATTTTTGGGCCGTAGCGCCCCCAGTTTTATGCCCCCGTCCAGTCACCGACCCACTAGGAGCATCGCTAATAAGAAAAATCTTTTTAAAGTATTTTTGGGCCGTAGCGCCTCCTGTTTTATGCTACAATCCGGTCACCGACCAACTGGGAGCACATGCTCCAACAGTGATAAGTAAAGTCTTATCACACCGGTACAGTCTTACAGTTTTATGCCCCATACGGGAACAGCCCAGTGGCAACACCTGCTCCAACAGTGATAAGTAAAGTCTTATCACACCGGTACAGTCTTACAGTTTTATGCCCCATACGGGAACAGCCCAGTGGCAACACCTGCTCCAACAGTGGTAAGTAAAGTCTTATCATCCCGGTACAGTCTTACAGTTTTACGCCCCAGACGGGTTATGACCCTATGAGAGCACCAGTTCAGTTTCAAACCGGCATAAGCCTATGTGGCCACCGTGCGCCCCAGACGGGTTATGACCCTATGGGAGCCCCAGTTCAGTTTCGAACCGGTATAAGCCTATGTGGCCACCGTACGCCCCAGACGGGTTATGACCCTATGGGAGCACCAGTTCAGTTTTAAACCTCCATAAACCTATGTGGCCACCGTACGCCCCAAACGGGTTATGACCCTATGGGAGCACCAGTTCAGTTTTAAACCTGCATAAATCTATGTGGCCACCGTACGCCACAGGCGAGTGATGACCCGCTGGGAGCACCTGCTCTAATAATGATAAGTAAAGTCTTATCACTCCGGTAGAGTCTTTCAATTTTATACCCCGAATGTGAACTGCCCACTGGGAGCACTTGACTCAGTACATGTATCGACCCATATCGTCAGCCTCCGATCCTAGCCCACCGCGACTATTCCAACATAGTCCATCTTCGATAGTATTCAAGCTCAGCCGATCACGGGCTTCTCCGACATTGTCCATCACCGACAGTCTCTGAGTCTAGCCCACCACGGCTTTCCTGGCATAGTCCATTATCGACAGCCTTCGAGCTTAGGCCACCATGGCTTTCCTAGCACTGCCTACCATTGGCGGCCTAAACCCATCTCAAACTCCCTCGACATTCCCCGACCTTTGTCCGTCTTGGACATCTCTGACCTAGTATAAAGTTACTATTTAAACCCCTCAAATCCCAAGGAAGACCATATTTAATCATGTTTGAGTATATATTGGCGAGCCTGATTTTCTTCCCAAGCTCGGCTTAATCAATTCGCGTCGGCTCCGATCTTCCAAGGTCGTTGACGTAGGTGGTATCTGCTTCGTCGTCGGGGTGCTCTCTAAGCCTGCACAAGAAACGAACAGGGGCCCGGGGTTGGTACCAGGTTTTCCCTCTCCGACGATCAAGTCAGTACGGTATAGACTGAAGTTAGGAATACAGTTAAGGGTGAGGGATTGGTCCAGTTACGAGTCGTGGCGTAAGGTGTCACGGTTGATATTCTGGTGGTCCGGGTTGTTTTAGCTTTATCTCTCCTCTCTCTTTCTGTCCCTTTCCTAATTGGTATTAGTGGGGGTATTTATAGTCTGATCAGAGGTGTTATTAGCCCTTGGATCACTGCACTATCTAATAAAGATCCAACGGCTCCAGGTCATTTATGACTCTGACAATGGCACTGTTCATCATCCGGGGCCCACAGGGCTGGCCTGTGATTGGGCCACGTCAATGAAACACGTAAAGGGTCCCCCAAGGGAGCAGCAGCATTAATTGGGGAAGAGTGCTCAGCAAGTTTCTCTGGGCCGGCGTAGGCACGGTCCGGCTCCCCAAGATCCGGGGTGATGCGTCGCCCATGCTTGATAGGCCCGGATCGCCTGCTGTGGGGTTGATATCGGTTCGGACGAGGGGGTGCCGACATCCCCTCGCCAACAGCTCCCTGTCCGGAGTCGTCGTTAAGGACGAGGTCTGCAGGGATCTATAGTCGTTACGGGGGCTCCGGTCATAGTGTTCTTGTGCTTGACGGTGCGGAAACGCCTCGGAGTTGTCCGGCACGTGTTCTTGTGTGCTGAAATTTTTGACACGTGGAGCACGCCCATCAAGCATTTATGAGGCGCCGCCTCTGTCTCTTCGATTCCATCAATGCCATCAATGCTAAAACGGCTGGTGAGTGACACTTGGCAGTTGACCTCTATTTACTGTACACGTGTACTGCGTCGATTGAGTGGTAGCATTTATTTGTGGGAGTTCGTGTAATGAACCGCCGCTGTCTTTTCACCTTCTGATAAATGTCTTTTCATCTTCTGGTGGGGGTCTATAAATACCCTCAGTGAAATCTCATTTTGACCTTCTTACTCTCTCACTAAAATTTTCACACCACAGATTATTCTCTTTCTTCCTTCACACTTAGCAGATTTCATCAAACATCTAGCCGTCATGGTTATCAAACACGGTGCTGGAAAAGGCCCGATGGTTGCCCCGCAACCAAGGCGCCTTGAGGTAATGGCGAACGCCTTGCCATTCCGGGAGATGGTTATCGACCCGGCCATATCCGTGGCAGTAAACGATAACAGCATTATGGTCAGGCAGCACGGGGCTGACCTGGACGAGTTTCGCCAACTATGCGGCATAGGGGGGGAGTTCCGACTTCGGACCTGTGCGACTGCAGATGAGGTGAATGGGATCGTGTCTGATCCCAAGAGTATGGTAACTCTCTCCCTCTCTACTCTTCTCTTCGGGGGTACCCACCTCCCCATTCCGGAGCTACTGGCGGAGCTCTGCGCCTGGACGCAGACTCTTCCATGCGTCGGAATAGAGGCACTAAGTGTCGCGTTGGGCCCGGACATCCCGGAGCCACTGGGGCTTAAAGAGCTCTTGGCCTGCTACGAGTTCTTGCAAACCGAGCCAAGCTCCCAGTCTAAGAGCCGGCAGCCCTACCTGAGGTGCCGGTCTCATAATCAGCTGATTACAGGTAACTCTGATTCGAATCGGGGTTACACGCAAGATGTAGTCGTGGTGGAAGGGCACTGGCTGCACCGCGACGACCTGGTTCTGCCAACCAGACCGGGGAGGGTGATGAGCACCAAAGAAAATAAATTCACAGTGGCCTCAAAGCTTAGGGGATTGGGCGAACCCAACCAGTTGGAGGTGGCTCTTAACTGGTGGGGTCCAGATGGGACCGACGTAGGGGCGCGCGATGCGGAGCGCCTGCTAATCTGTGACTCCCCCACCTCCTGCAAGGAGAATAGCTTCAAATGGCCCCATAGGACCTTCTGTCCCGTGGGGTACTCCAGGGAAAGATGGGAGAAGGAGAAGGGTCTGGAGTCGACCCTCCCTCCCAAGGTAGCGGAGGAGGCTGATGCCGTGGTAGCGCCTGCGGTTAAAAAGGCGATGAAGCCGAAGCCGAAGCCGAAGCTAAGTAGCAAGGCGAAGAGCGTGATGGTGGTCTCTTCCGCTCCTGCATCGGCCGGGGTTCACTTTGAGACCCGGCCGGATGGTACCGTCCTCCACTATAGGGTGGGGTCGGACGGTACCCGCAACTACATAGACCAGTATGGGAAGCCTCTGACGGAGGTAACTCCCTTGAGGTCTCGGGAGCCCACAACGGGGAGTCCCCTTCGCTTGGAAGACGACACCGCTGAGGCCGAACCCTCCGGCCCAACCTTAGGCACCTCTCGGACCTGGGTATGTTGCCTTTTGTGTTTCAATACTTCCAGTTTTGCACTTTTACACTTAGCTAAATTGTGTTAGAAATTTGTGTTAATTTTTCTAACTTCTTTCTTGTATGGCCTGTGTAGGTGGTCCGTTCTGACGAGGAGGACGAGGAGGTGGAAGAAGGTGAGGAGGGGGATGACGATGAGGTTGTCAAAAGGGGAAACGGCGGGGGTGAGGTCGTTCAGCCCGAGGCTGAAGAGGAGGGGGTGACAGAGGCTAGGGATGAGGTGGCGGTTGAGGCGGGGGAAAAGGAGGTTGTCGTACCTCTGCCCGGTGTCGATGCTGCGGATGAGATGGCAGCTAAGGCCAGGCTTGATCGGGCCGCCCGTAAGGCCCAGCTTGGGAAGAGGAAGGTGGAGGGGACGAGGCTCCTCCGTGATGGAAAGAAGTCCAGGGCTGGGGGGAGCTTCCCGCCTGAGGTTGTGGTGGTGGAGGAGAGGCCGAAGGTGATGTTGGGCCCTACTCCAAGCTCGGGTTTCTCCTCCTCTTCTTCTCCGTTTCACAGGATGCCTGTGCAAACACCCGAGGAGGTGAAGGCAACGACGGGGGTGAAGAGCATAATGGAGGCTCACCCTTTCGCCGGACTCCTGGCTTTGGCTGCGCTCCAGCAGCAAAGCGTCGAGGCTGACCACTGGGGACGTGACCTTGCCTCCTCGATGGCGTCAGCCATGGCCATGATACCTCAGGTACAAAACTCCTCATAGTGTTTGTTTGTATGTATGTTTTCATGTTCTTTCCAAATAATTTGCTAAGTGTTTGTTCCTTTCTTTGCAGGCCTATCTGATGATGAACCAATACGTTTATCACCAAGGCCAGCTGGTGAGGTCATGGGCCGCGAAGGCCGAGGCTAATGCCAGGCTTATGGAGGAGGCCCAGAAAAGGGCAGAGGAGGCCCAGACTAGGGCGGAGAAGGCCGAGGACCTGAATGCCTCGATCGAGGCTCGAAGGGTTGAGGTCGTGAAGGCTAGGGTGGAAGCCGAGGAGCGCGCCCAGGCTGCAGAGGCGGCTCTGAAAGAGGCTGAGGCCGGCATAACCGACAAGATAAAAGCGGCAGTCCAAACTGGTCAGGCCGAGCTGAATGCCGCCTGGGCCTCAAAGACACAGAAGGAATTCAATTCCTTCTATGTTGAGGGGTGGACCGAGGCAGCTGCATTTCTGAGGGCTGAACCGGATCATCCGGTGTGGAATATGGACAACATCATCGTCCCTGTCCCCTCGGCTCCCGTTCCCGAGGTAGTTCCCCTCACTCCTCGAGATCTCTCCGACGAAGAGGACGAGGAGGATGACGACGGGGCTACCTAGGATAGTTTTATTTTCTTTTCTTTTTTTGATGTAATCTTCTTCTTCTTTTTTTTTGTGCTTAGTATGTAATAGCTCCTCATGAAATGAAATGGAAAACAATTTTGGCCTTTGGACTTGTTTTTATTTTTGTTTTTCTGTTTGTTTTTTTCTCTTCATCGTGTGTTCCGTTTATGTATGTGCTCCCAATGAGTGGGCCCGTATGCTTCGGCGTCGGGACACTCATTTTACATAACTCACAGTTCCGAAACACTTGTAAAATTTTAAATGAACTGAAAAGTTCAAATAAATATAACCGGGGTGCCGTATAGGCTCGGGTGTACTGAAACACTTGTAGAATTTTAAATGAACTGAAAAATTCAAATAAATATAACCGGGGTGCCGTATAGGCTCGGGTGTTCTGAAACACTTGTAGAATTTTAAATAAACTGAAAAATTCAAATAAATATAACCGGGGTGCCGTATAGGCTCGGGTGTACTGAAACACTTGTAGAATTTTAAATGAACTGAAAAATTCAAATAAATATAACCGGGGTGCCGTATAGGCTCGGGTGTTCTGAAACACTTGTAGAATTTTAAATGAACTGAAAAATTCAAATAAATATAACCGGGGTGCCGTATAGGCTCGGGTGTTCTGAAACACTTGTAATACTAAACTGAAAATGTAAGACGGGGTGCCGTATAGGCTCGTGTTCTGAAACACTTGTGAAGCAAACTGAAAATGTAAGACGGGGTGCCGTATAGGCTCGTGTTCTGAAACACTTGTGAAATAAACTGAAAATGTAAGACGGGGTGATTTCGAAAAATCATCAGTTTTATTCATAAAGCCCTTAGGCACATTTACATCATATTTTTCTTTACATTAAAACGCAAAAGTCAAGCCCTATTGATAGTACTTCCTCAGGTTATTGACGTTCCAAGGTCGATCCATCGGGACGTCGTCGGGGAGGCGACCCAACAGGTAGGCCCCGTTGCCAGCCGTACCGAGGATTCGATAGGGGCCTTCCCAGTTGGGGCCTAGCTTGCCGTCGGACGGTATCCTCGTGTTGTTGTTTACTTTCCGTAGCACGAGGTCTTCGTCTAGGAAGCGTCTGGCGTTCACTCTTTTGTTATAGGAACGCCCCAGCTCGTTCTTGTATTCGGCGTTATGGATGGCTGCGACTTCCCTGCGTTCTTCAGCGTATTCGAGTTCGAGGCCCATCATTTTTTCGTTTAGGCCGTTCTCCACCATGTCGGTTCTGAGAGAGGGGAGTCCGATTTCTAATGGGATGACAGCTTCCATCCCATAGGTAAGGCTATAGGGTGTCTGCTGGGTGCCCCGTCTTCTCGTCGTTCGGTAGGCCCAAAGGACGTGCTGCAGCTCATCAGCCCATCGTCCTTTGGACTCGTCTAGCCTCTTTTTTATTCCGTCGAGAACGGTCTTATTCGACACTTCAGCTTGGCCGTTGCTTTGGGGATACGAAGGGGTGGAATAATAGCTTCGGATGTGGTACTTCGCATACATTGCTTTTAACTTGGCCCCGGTGAACTGGCCCCCATTATCAGCCACTATAGAGTAGGGGATTCCGAATCTCATGATTACATCCCTCCAGAGGAACCTGATCACCTCGGCCTCCGTTATCTTTGCTAACGCTACGGCTTCGACCCACTTCGAGAAGTAGTCGGTGACCATGAGGAGGAACTTTTTGCCTCCCGGGGCCCGAGGGAATGGTCCGACGATGTCCATGCCCCATTGGGCAAAGGGCCAAGGCGAAGTCACGCTGCTCATCTTTTGGGCCGGGGCTCTAGGTATGGGGGCGTATTTCTGGCACTTCTCACATTTGAGCACGAATGTTTTGGAATCTTTTTGCATGAGGGGCCACCAATATCCGTGAGTCAAGGCACGATTGGCTAGCGACCTGCCCCCGGTGTGGCTCCCACACGTGCCTTCGTGTATCTCCTCCATGATCTTTACCACCATATCAGGGTGGACACAGAGGAGATATGGCCCGGAGAACGATCTCTTATAAAGTTTATCGTTGGGGGCTAGCCAGAACCCTAAGGCCTTTCTTTTTATTTTTTCAGCCTCCTTCTTATCGTCAGGAAGGTCGCCGGAGCGATGGTATTCGATTATGGGGTCCATCCAGCATAGCTCCGGCGGAAGGTCGGTCACCATGTTAACTCTTGCCCTAGCGTCGATGTCGATGCTAGGAGAAGGGACGTACTCTATGGTGATGACTCGCTCCTTTTTATCACTCATAGCCGAGGCCAGGGTCGCTAATGCATCGGCATGGGTGTTCTCGTTTCTGTTGATGTTGACGATCTCCCGATACTCGAAGCTCTGGAGTATTTCGGAGGCGATGGCCACGTACTTTGCCATCCTTTCGTCCTTCGTTTGGAATTCACCACTGATCTGGCTACTAACTAATTGGGAATCAGTGTGCACCAGTATCTTCTTGATGCCGAGGCTTCGGGCCATTTTAAGGCCAGCTATCACGGCTTCGTACTCCGCCTCGTTATTGGTGGCTCGGAAGCCAAGCTGGATTGACTTCTCGAGTACATCACCCTGTGGGGATTGGAGTACCACCCCGAGGCCTGACCCCTTCTTATTGGCAGCTCCGTCGGCATGCAAGGTCCATGTTCCTTGGGCACGTTCCTCGATGCCGGGGGATGTCGTCGTTCCGGTGAATTCTGCCACAAAGTCGGCTAAGGCCTGTCCCTTGACGGAGGTTCGCGGATCGTACCGGATGTCGTACGCGTTCAGGTGGCAAGCCCACTTCGTCATTCGTCGAGACAGGTCTCCCTTCTGGAGTATTTCCCGAATAGGCTGATCCGTGTATACCACGATACTGTGTGCCGAGAAGTAATGGGCCAGTTTTCGCGATGCCATAACGAGTGCCAGGACAAGCTTTTCTAGGGGCATATACCACTATCTGGTCAATTTTAGGCAGAGGGAAGGGATCCTTAGGACAGAACCGGTTAAGGCTCGTGTAATCGATGCAGACATGCAGCTTGCCGTTCTTTTTAGGGACCACCACGGGGTTAGCGAGCCATCTAGGATAAAAGATTTCCCTAATGGCTCCAGCTAGCAGAAGCTTTTGTACTTCCTCGTTTATGGCATCGGCATGCTCCGGACTAACGCGGCGCCCCTTCTGCATCACAGGCTTCGCATCCGGGTTGACGTTCAACTTATGGCAGGCGAGGTCGGGACTGATACCCGGCATTTCGCACGGGGACCATGCGAAGTTATCGAGGTATTCGAGCAGTAGCTTAACGAGACCTGAAACCTCGGGCTCGCTCAGCCCCGCACCCACCATAAAAAAGTGGTCCTCGTCGTACCCCGGAATCTGGACCTTCAGCAATTCTCCTTCTACCTTTTCTTCGGCTTCCGGACCCATCTTCTTGTTCAGTTCTCGCAGCAGCTTGGGATCCTCAGCTTCTATGTTCATAGCACTCTGGGCCGGAACCGGTTTATTTCCGGAGTATACGGCCATGGCACAGCTTCTCGAGACCTTCTGGTTTCCCGATATGGTCTCGACTCCATTCGCAGTGGGGTACTTGACCTTTTGGTGTAGAGTGGAGGAGACGCCTTCTATCTCATGAAGCCACGCGCGCCCCAGAATGACGTTGTAAACGGAGGGGACGTCCACCACCGTGAACTCCACGCTCATAACCTTGGTTCCTGTCTTAACAGGCAAGGTTATGTTCCCTCTGGGCTGAACAGCCTCAGAGTTGAATCCGTACAGAGGGGGGGCGTTGGTATCTAGCTGCCCCTCCGTCAGCCCCATCTTTTGGTAGAGGTCTCCAAAGAGAATATTCACCGACGCCCCCTGATCGACGAGGATGCGTCCTACTGAACAATGGCCCACTTGGGCCGAGATGACAAGGGCGTCGTAGTGGGGCATGTCTACTCCCACTAGGTCGAAGTCGGTGAAGCTTAGATCCGGCTTGGTACCTTGTTTGCACCTCTTTCGGGGTTTCGAGCTTTCGGCGAGGCAGACGTGCTTTTTCATCGTGGCCTCACGGGCCTCGGTTCTCTCCGCCCCATTTGGCTTCGGCTTCTTTGGTCCAGAATGGATAACTTGGCAAGTCATCACCGGTGGGGGGAGGTCTGGTTGCCTTTCGTCGTCCCCTTCTCGGTCTCGATCGGGGTCCCTTCGCGTCTTGACGTACTTCTCCATCAAGCCGTCCCGGACCCATCCTTCTAGCCTTGCCTTTAGACCATGACACTCATTGGTGTAGTGGCCGCGGCCTCGGTGATAGTCACAGAATTTGTCATTAGGCCCCCGGGCCGGTTCGTTCCTGAGCGGGGGAGGCCAGGAAAAGAATGGCTCGTTCTCGATCTCAAAGAGCAGGTCGGTCAATGGTAGACGGAATGTGGTGGAGTAGGCATTTCCTGGGTTCGAAGGACCAGCCCGACGGGTATCCTCTCTTCTACGCTTAGGGGCCGGTTGCTGGCTCTCCACCGTTCGAGGTCTCCCCAACCTTTCCGCTATGGGGCGATCTCGCCGGATGCTCCTTGAGACGGCTCCTCCCCGAGGCTGCTCGATGCTGGCGACTGGACGCGTCGCTCCAGCAGATCTCATGTCTTTCTCGATATCGACGTGCTGTTTGATTAGTGCCCGGAGCTGGGAAACTGAGCCAGGAGGGGTTGCTATCATTTCGTTGCGGATCCTGCTTCCCACAATCATGTTCTGCCTGAAAGCAGCTATAGCAGTAGAATCGGGGCATTCGGCACACTCAGCGTGCTTCTGCCAGAACCGATTGTCGTAGCTCTCGAGGGTCTCTTTGGGTTGGGCCTTCACTTGGTACAACTGCTCCGGTTGGGCAACCCTTTCCTTCAAGTTGATGAACCGGTGTGCAAAATCATAGGCCAGATCATCCCAACAGTGGATGGAGTTGGCAGGCAGAGACTGGAACCATTTACTTGCGAGCCTCCCCAGGCTGGCGGGGAAGCATTTACACATAAGGCGATCGAGATGGGACCAGTGGTTCATCTGGTATCGATAGTGCCGGAGGTGGGCTTCCGGGTCAGAATCCGCATTGAACACTTGGAGAACGGGGGAAGTAAAATTTCCGGGGGGCGCACTGTACTCTATCTCATCTGAGAACGGGGTACTGCGGGTGGAGGCAACAATTTTTAGCGCTGCCTCGTCCGCGGCTTCATCTCGGCCAGCGCGACGACCCCGCCTCCTCCTCCGGGGAGGCCTTTCAGTCCGCGCACGACTCGAAGCGGGACGTGAATCGTGACTATCACCTGGTCGACTGATTCGTGAGTGTACGCTTTGGTCGTTTATACGGCGCGAACTCCCCTCGTGGGAACGCCTTGACTCCTCTCCCCTAGCCGGCTCCTCAGGAACCTCTAGGGGGGGTCGTCTTGAGGGTCCCAACCGCGACATCACGCTCTTGGCGGGGATGCGAACGGGCTCTGGCTGCTCTATGCCACGAGAAACGGGTCCGGGCTCAGATGCCATCATAGAGGCTATCAACGCCTTTTGAGCCGCCAAGGCAACGAGTTCCTTCTCATGGATCTCCAGCATCATGCGAGTCAGCTCGTCACGCGACCGGGGCGTCCCCTGGACCGCATTGAGTGGAGTAGGCTGCCCCTCAGGCGCAGTTCCCGGCGTGCCAAAAGAGAGGGTCCTCGGCATTCCAAACACTGGGACATGCCGTGGGGGAGGGCTCTCGTACTGTTCATTATCTGTCATCGTTCCTTGGAAACGGATTGTCGGAGCTAGCGCGCTACGGTTTCCCACAGACGGCGCCTATTGGCGAGCCTGATTTTCTTCCCAAGCTCGGCTTAATCAATTCGCGTCGGCTCCGATCTTCCAAGGTCGTTGACGTAGGTGGTATCTGTTTCGTCGTCGGGGTGCTCTCTAAGCCTGCACAAGAAACGAACAGGGGCCCGGGGTTGGTACCAGGTTTTCCCTCTCCGACGATCAAGTCAGTATCGGTATAGACTGAAGTTAGGAATACAGTTAAGGGTGAGGGATTGGTCCAGTTACGAGTCGTGGCGTAAGGTGTCACGGTTGATATTCTGGTGGTCCGGGTTGTTTTAGCTTTATCTCTCCTCTCTCTCTTTCTGTCCCTTTCCTAATTGGTATTAGTGGGGGTATTTATAGTCTGATCAGAGGTGTTATTAGCCCTTGGATCACTGCACTATCTAATAAAGATCCAACGGCTCCAGGTCATTTATGACTCTGACAATGGCACTGTTCATCATCCGGGGCCCACAGGGCTGGCCTGTGATTGGGCCACGTCAATGAAACACGTAAAGGGTCCCCCAAGGGAGCAGCAGCATTAATTGGGGAAGAGTGCTCAGCAAGTTTCTCTGGGCCGGCGTAGGCACGGTCCGGCTCCCCAAGATCCGGGGTGATGCGTCACCCATGCTTGATAGGCCCGGATCGCCTGCTGTGGGGTTGATATCGGTTCGGACGAGGGGGTGCCGACATCCCCTCGCCATATATATATATATATATATATATATATATATATATATATATATATATATATATATACTTTTGTTACTAAATGATTACTTAAATAGAAGATGTCTCGTTTTGATAAAGGTTCGTGCAGGCCTCATAAACTTTTGCACCAGCCCTAGCGGTCGCTCATGAATCAAGATGTCCCTACCTAGGGCCACCGCTGCAAGTGTTTTCATAAAAATAAAAAGGACATGAAAGATCTTCAATATAATTTTATATGCACGTGTAAGCTAGTTTTACTTTTACATTAGGGATGTGATGCGATTGAAGTATATTTTTAAGGTAATCAATAATCATGTAAACATCCAAGATTATGTATAGTTTTAATTAAACAATTTGCTAAATACTATTGCATCTGTCTAAATGATACGGTAGACAATCCGTTTTCTCAAAAAGATGATAAAGATGATTGACTAATTTGTAATGTGGTCTGCTATATTACTGACATACGTACCATTCTCCGGTTTAAAAAATGTTGAAGACGACTTTCCTCGTGGCAAATGTTTGTTGTGCCGGTTGTAACAACAACGACTAAATCAATTAAATTAAACAAAGGCCAAGTGTTTTTGTCTTTTAAAGTTGGTCCAATTTTTGTGGCCCCTATCTTATTAATGGTTTTAGAGGATAATACAAGGTACACCTTCATCTGACTGCCAACCTTTGAACATACGATTAAGAAGACTGTTGACTCTATGAATCTAGATACTTATATCACTAATTTCACTTATATTACTCTATTAGTTCCCCTATATCACTAATTTATGTTAAACAGGATGGGATTGTTCTAAAATTATATACGCATCCGTTTTCTTATACATTATCATTCTATTATAATAAGTCAGCCCAAGTCAAATGAGTCTGTCCAATTTAGTAAAAAAAATTTCAAAAACACTCATACACTTTTATATTAATTACAATAATATCATACTCACATAAAAATATAAAAAGTAAAAACTAATAAAACTATATATTTATCCCTCTTTAACAAACAATTTTTTTTACCAACTCAAGTCAAATGTGTCTGCCCAATTTAGCCACTTTTTTTCAAAAATACTCCTACACCTTTATATTAATTACAATAATACCATACTCGCATAAAAATATAAAAAGTAAAAACTAATAAAACTATATATTTATCCCTCTTTAACAAACAATTTTTTTTAAATCTTAAACTATGTTTTTTTTTATTATCTACATATTTTTTTATATTTTTATTGCGTTATGCGCCGCACACGCAACACGTGGGACACGATTACTAGTCTTAAATATACATGAACTCAAATATCACTCAACTATAACTGATCAATATATTCTCTTATAATTAAAATAATAATTTATCTCTCTTATTTTTCTCTTATTCTATCTCATTTATTTGTACTTTTCACATATAAATTAATAAAATAACAAAAAGATGAGTTGTATAGTTATGATAGAAAAATTTATAAAAAAACTGATAATTTGTATAAAGCAAAACGTTTTCTTATAAGTTGTAAAAATGTACCTTTTACTTTAAATACAAGAAATCTTGTAAGTTATTTAATGTGTTTGCTCTATTAATTAATTTGGTTTGAAATTTTTTGATAGAATTATATTAAAATATAATAATATAAAAATGATATTAATTAAATTAAATATAAGAAAAACGTGTAAGCAGATACGATTCCAATTCATAACCAAAAAAGTAGTATGTACAGTAATTTTGAAAGGTAAATAATTTAAGTAAGGAGCCTAACACAAGTAGTACTAACTAGTGGGTAGTGGCAGGATTATAAATTTAGGCTACATAAATATTCAATTTAAAATCCGGCAGGTTCAATTTAAATATTCAATTTATCCTGTGTACACAGCTAGTTCACAATCTGTTTATATAAAAATACGTTAAATAAAAAAAAATTGATTAATATTTAAGTTTATGGTAGACCCCTAGGGTTCTATATTTTTATTTGAGTTTTTAGTATGTTGTACAATTTATTTTTAATTCATCAAATTCTAATTTATTAAAAATATAAAAAATACATTAATTATTGAAAAATATCATATTATCATATAATTTTCTAATATAAGAGTGATTAAACCGACTGTATTCCAAAGAGGCACTCATTGATTAATCAGTCAAGTTGAGTGATTTGACAATTGGACAAAAGTCTTTTTTGCTTGATCTAATCAATTTCTAAAAAAGTGGCAAATTGTATGCACTCATAAAAATACGTCGTAATTAACTGATCATCTTACTAAATTTGTATTTAATTGTAGATTATAAAATTACGTGTAATTTTAATCGGTTAAAAATTTGTATTAAAATTGTCGGAATGAAATTTTTTAAAAATTGATCATATAGCTTAAATGTTAAATTTTATGATTATATTTAAAAAAAATCATTTCGACAATTTTAATACAAGTTATAAATCGCATAAAATTGCATTTAATTTCATAGTGCACAAGTAATAAACAAGGGAGTTTTATACGTTTGGTACACCAAACTATGTGATTTTAACGATTTGAGTACACACATTTCAATTTTTCCAATTTGGATACCGCACTGTAAAAAAACTTTCAAATTTCCAATTTAGCTACCAATTAATCACGAAATCATGTCACGTGGCAGCACATGCTTGACAAACGTTAACGTGAGAGCATAATTTTGTCATTCTTCACCATAATATATAATTATAGAAAAACGATTTCCCAAATTCCACACATAACAAAAATCAGCACATGGTCCAAATTTGGAAGGAAATGTTGTTCTATAATGATATATTTTGATGCAGAATGATTAAATTATCCTCTCACGTTCAAGTTTATCGAACACGTGCTGTCATGTGATATGATTCCGTAACTAATTTAGATAGTGATATCTAAATTGAACAGTTTATTATAATATATATCTAAATTGAGAAAGTTAATAGTTAACGTATATTTTCCAAATAAACAAGTATCCTTTCAAAAAAATAACTTAATAAACAAGTAAACTCTCCAAGAGTCCCTCCCTCAAAACCATTTTTACTTCACCCCTCTATCTCTCTATACCTCTCTCTAAGTCGAAAATGTCGACCGACCTGTTCGGGTTGAAAGCAGTGAAAAACGTGGTGAATGATCTGAGCGAAACGTACGCGACAGGTGGAACGAGAGCATACGAATGGAGAGTATCTCAGCTCAAGGCTCTCTTGAAACTAACTTTTGATCATGAAGATGATATTAACCAAGCTCTTTATCAAGACCTCTCCAGACCACGTATTGAATCCTTCATGGAGGTTCTCTTTATTTCTCTCATGTGCATATCTATCTATATTACTATATCATGATTCATGAAGTTACTGATATTGTCATTTAATTATAACAAAACTTTTGCTTCAGGATTCAGTTAGTTTTTGAAGCTATGTTTTCAACTTGGAACTTTTTTCAGACTAATTGTCAAAAACTATATATTTTCCCTTGGAAAATTAAGAATACTATCTTCTTTAAGACGGTCAAAATTCAAATACAAGCTACATAAGCCGGTGAACTTCCATGGTAGTTTATTACTCGTTATTATAGATTATCTTTATATTTATAGTAGAGGTAAGTGGTAAAATAGACTTTTTGTTAAACTAGTTCCAAGTGTGAGACTATTATTGTTCAGCCCAAAATTTTAGTTTGTTTAGTCCAGATATGTGAATCAAGGTGGATCTTGAGTTGTCCAATCAAATGAATAGTACAACTTATATTATTTTTTTTTGAAAAAGATAACAGAAATTTGACATAAAAATCTGCAAGCAAAAAAACATGTATTGAACTTTTTTTCTTTACTCTCGTAATTAGTTGAAGGCCAAAAAAAAAACATGTATTGGATATTTCTGCAATTTTCAATATATCTAGCTCAAATTTGGAGTATTCTTGTACGTTAGGACTTAGAAAAATATGATTATTATGTTGTCACCTTATTATAATTGGTTGTTCTGAAAGATCAAAAGTGGCTGTTGAAGTTCTAATAAATTTTTGATTCTCTCTATAAATTGGTGGACAAACATTTGCCTGTTTACCCGTAGAAAAGTCCTTGCATATTAATCATCTTTAAGGATGTAATTAAAATATTAAAATGGATTCCTTGACCATTTATTCTAATTATTTGGTGAAGTTGGTTGAGACGGTTGACTTTTAGATTATTCAAGATATTGGCTCAAGTAATGTTGAATTGGTTGTTGATGAGTAACTCTTGGGATTTTCCATGTACTTGGATGAACAACTATTGAATTACTGGATGTTTTAATAGATCTAGAATAGTCTATTAAACAACCCTTCTAAATTTGTATTTTTTCCTTTTGTTTTATGTAACACCGAGTATTAGTTCCATCATGTACCCACAGATAGGTATATGTTCAAACGTAGTTTTTCTTCTAGTTTTAGTTTTTTTGCTTGGCTTTAGAAAACTTCAACTACTTGTGGATAAATGTTGATAATGAAATAACTACAAGAGCTACCCTCTTTTTCCTTTCTTTGCAAATTTCTACTTCTAGCTTAAGACATACCTGGAAAAATAGCTAAAGGCAATATTAAAAATAGTATAACATTTAAGAAATTCGTTTTTTTCTAGACTATTATAGAAGGCATCTATTAGAAGTAGATGACAGGTTGTTCTAGCGAGTAACAATGGACAAAGAGTTGCTGCAATCCAAAATGAATTCCAGATGCGAAATTGTGGTACAGTTGCCGGACTAAAATTGAACGGCTGAGATTTATTGAATTTTAAAAAGATGAATTAAAATAACATAGAATAACAAAACAATTCTTTAATTGCATTTTATCCCAGACGTTGGATCTTAATTCGCGACTGGGATAAGCAATTGGATTCGCCTGCAGCAATTTGCTATCCAGTAACACTAGCATTGCTTCTAAGAGGATCTTTAATCGGGAGGTTGTTACAAGTTTCTGAAATCACATATGTCATAATAGCGTTTACCTTGCTAGCTGATTCTGAGAACAGCCATCGAATTGATCGGTAAAATTGGTGAATCTTTTCCTGAACAATAGGAAACCAACTTGCCTTTAAATATCTTCTTTGCTCCATCTGCTTTGTGCGTGGAAGTATTAACACATAATTGACAGTTAAATGAATACTTATAAATTTTTGGCAATTGAATTTTAATATTTGTGAAAAAGGCGTGTACTAATTAGGAGTAAATATGCACTTGTCCATAATTTTGACTCTTCCAAATAATGATTCGTCTACTACTTCACTCATTCTGCACAAGATTAAAGTTTTGGCTGATTAATCTGCTAGAGTTTGAGATGTAATAGCATTTTAATAACTTCAGCAATTTAAAATTTGTGTTTCATTTAGGCCTTTTCCTTTTTCTATAAGGAACATCCAGTTAGGCTCCTAAAGGCTATGTGTGCCTTGTTAACTTCAAAATCTAGCTTATGCAGCTTTCATGAATGGTTAAACTTAATGCTTTTGGATGACTTTTCAATGGGATCTGTCTATCTATTACAGTTGATATATCTGCAGTTATTTTCGCATTGATGTCCTTGCTTGAATATATTTTCGCTATTTCTTTTGCAGATTCAATTGATCAGGGGTTCGTGTGAATTTGCACTTAAAAATTTAAAACATTGGATGCAACCGGAAAAGGTTCTTCATGATTTCTCTGATCTCTTTTAACTTTTTCTGTCTATCTTTTTTTATCACTGATCAGTATTGTCTTAGTCTTGGCAACGTCTATGTAGGGACCTAATTACCAGAATTGTTATTTTACACTGCAGGCTAAAACTTCTATGACCACTTTCCCGTCATCAGCAGAAATTGTGCCTGAACCATTAGGAGTGGTGTTGGTTATATCAGCTTGGAATTATCCTATCAGTATGTGAGATAGACCTTAATGCTGGCATAATTGTTATCTTCAATTAGCGTTTGTTTGGTTGTTTGCTTGTTTCATGAGTTGCTTAGAGTTAATTGGGATATGGAACTTTATAATTAGTTTCTTTAGTTCTTCTGGTAGAATTTATAGATTCTTACTCCTCAGTTTTAGTGATATTTCTTACATTAACATATGGTTACCTTTTAACTTTTTATTATATTTGCCAAAAAGAGAACCAGATTTCAGAAGTATATCCATAAGAAGGAAACCAAACCAAATGTTTCTAGTTTATATAGTCCTACACCGAAATCATAACATAAAGTCATAAACTAATAATGTCATATTGAACTGGTCTTTGTTCGGTTGTTCCAACTCGTCTAAGAAATTAATACGTGATCGAAGTCGGAGTACTATACTGCAGTATCTAAGGAATTGAGACTTAAGAGCTGGTTCTCATGGTTATCATTATATTACAAAAGTTTCTCCTTTCTTTAACGAATGCAATAATTGAACTCCTTCAAGTCTTGACTTTTTCTCTGTTTGCATCAACTCACCTTTTTTGCCGGTACAAGCTCATCTTTCGTATCAACTTAGCCTAGATTACTGTATGAATTTTTGACTGGCTAGTTTTGTGATACTTCTTTTTCAGTGTTATCTCTTGACCCAGTCGTTGGAGCTATTGCTGCTGGGAATGCCATAGTCTTAAAACCTTCGGAAATATCTCCTGCCACATCATCACTTTTATCAAAATTATTAGAAAAATATATGGATAACTCTGCGATAAAAGTTGTTGAGGGTGGTATTACTGAAACAACAGCGTTGCTTGAGCAAAAATGGGATAAGATATTTTATACAGGTTTAAGGCGTCTAACAACTTCTTCTTTTGGTACCTCATGTTTTATGCCTTGCAGCCTAATTTACATAATTTTTTCACTTTTTTAATAGGCAACGGAAAAGTGGGACGCATAGTAGCGGCTGCAGCGGCGAAGCACCTTACACCTGTTTCCTTAGAGCTGGGAGGAAAGTGTCCTGTTATTGTTGACCCCAACAACATCGATATAAAAGTATAAGAGCTAAACACAATATGTCCATTTTGCTGTAAATATGAAATGTTATTTTCCAATTTAACATAATAGCGTCATTTTTCTGTCCCTGAAGGTCGCAGCAAGGCGGATTATTATGGGAAAATGGGGACTAAATTGTGGACAAGCGTGTATTTCTGCTGATTATGTTATAACAACAAAAGAGTTTGCCCCACAATTGGTAAGCTTATATTAAGAGGGATTTAAACACTGTTATCTTTTTCTTTTTCATTGGCTTATTTGTGTGACTCGTTCTACAGATAGACTCATTCAAGACTGAGTTAACCAGTTTCTTCGGTGACGATCCGTTAGAGTCAAAAGACATGGCTCGCATTGTAAATTTCAACCATTTTAATCGTTTATCAAAGTTCTTAGATGATGACAAGGTCGCTGGCAAGATAGTTCATGGGGGTCGAAGAAATGAAAAAACACTGTGAGTTCTTTACTTGATGCAATTTAACATCCGCCAATTATCAAAGATTCAATTATATAAACAAAAAACTATCTGTATCTAACTATCTATTGGACGACTAATCTTTTGCAGAAGAATTGCACCCACGATTTTGCTCGATGTCCCAGAAGACTCTCTTGTTATGAGTGAAGAAATATTCGGCCCTTTGCTTCCGATTGTAACGGTAAATTTACTAGAATGACCATGAAGATTGAATTAGGAATCCTGTTTTCCATTTCTTTTTATCATCGGTAACTGTAACATATACCATTTTTTAAGATGCTTCCCGGTTCTTTCTTGGTTATATAAAGGTTGATAATCTGGAAGAAAGCTTTGATTTTATCAACTCAAGAGACAACCCACTTGCTGCATATATATTTACCAACAATAAGCAGCTGAAAGAGAAATTTGTTAGAAGAATCTCAGCAGGGGGTATGCTCGTCAATGACGTTGCTTTACACGTAATTATTCTTTCTCTAACTATACATTAACACGGCTCGCATATCTCAATGCATATGATCAATTTCGACAAATATGAAGTCCGGAATTACGATATCCACAGTCATGATTTACTTTTTTCTCCAACATTGTCTTATATTCTTCTAGACTAAGATCATATTTTTCTTGCTGAGTATCTGCTATGATTTCTATCCTCATTTACCTGTTTTCTTAAATCTATATGCATAGGTTTTCACAAAATAATACCAATAGTGCAGTTTCATAAATTGCATCAGTGTTTCCTTGGCTACCATAGTCTCTAACATAAGCTTTTGTTATGAAAATATTATAATTTACATTGAACCTTCTCCTTTTCAATAAACAGCATATCATAAAATTAGTTATACATTTGGCAAGACTATACCGGGTTCTTGTCACTCACATTGTAAGCGCATATTTGCATCCACTCAATGAATGTTATTGGCATGAAGCCATGTATACTGAATTACTAATATACTCAGTTCACCATATTGCACACTTTTAACGTTTTATGATGATCGAACTAATTTATTTTTTCATCTGTCGAAAACAATGATACAGCTTGCCAACCCGAATCTACCTTTTGGAGGAGTTGGAGAAAGTGGAATAGGCGCGTACCATGGGAAATTCTCTTTTGATGCTTTTAGCCATAAAAAAGCTGTTCTTTATCGAACTCTAGGCAAGGACCCAGATATAAGGTACCCTCCCTACACACCCAAGAAGCTAAAATTAGTCCAAGCGCTTCTTAAGGGTAACATTTTCGGCATTATCTGTGCTTTACTTGGTTGGTAAGCAGTTTTAACGCTAAAATTCCACATATTAGTGGAAAACTATTTCACTGTCTCTTCACCCTTGCTCAATTCGTCTCAAATTTCATTTCTTGTTTTATATGTCATATCAAATACCATGTTGATTGTATTTGTTGTTTGGGTAGATTAAACCGTTGTAATTAAAGCTTTCTAAATATTTGAGTTGGTATATTGCATATGATATTAGGAATATCCGATCATATTTGCTGATATGTATTCACATGCAGTATTTTCCACTGATTCTTTCAGTTGCGGGTAACAAACAAGCACGAACAAGCTAAACAAGAGGAGGAAAGGAACTTATTAATACCTCAAGCTATTATGCTTTTTCGATTTACTTCTCTAATCTTGACCTTTTAAAAATAATATACATGAAATTTGCCGATTCATTAATATAGACCTGGGTACTGAATTGATAAATATCCGTCACTCAAAATTGACAGAGATGTTTTTAGTGACAAATTTCATGTCAGCTGATGAACGCTTGTAATTCGCACAACTTAGAGAACTAAGTCGAAATTTAGCGAGAGCCATGTAAACAAAATAAAGAGATGCTAAATGGAGAAAATCCCTAAATTTCCCTTAGTTAAATTGAATGTATAATCCTTCCAATATATAGGAATTACAGTTCACTTATTCAGTTAAATTCATGTCGTGTAAGATGCAATACCAGTTAAAAAGTAAAAAACAGTACTAAAATGCAACATCTCTTTTTTTATCATTTGACGGATAAAACCACGGCATTTTGGGATAGTAATTTTTGTTTGTTAGTACATCGCACCCTGCTATGGTGATATAGTTTATCGCACATTACATATGCTTACATTTTTTTTATAATCGATTACATATGCTTACATTTTTTTAATTACATTACATGTATAACATAATAAGGTTAATTCCATGTCGCCCCTTTAACTTCTCTGCGTCGTTTCACTTTGTCCAATACTCTTTCGGTTATTTCAAATTAACTCCAACTATTTTATCTAATCAACCCAATTAAAATTTAAATGATGTTAGAATTTGGTTAACAAAACTTTCGAAAAACCTAATTTATCATTCTATGGGATGCGGATTCTCTCCAACCCCTTCATGGTTTGTTGTGAGTTTATTAATTGTAAAAATAGCTGTTTTCTAAACTAACATAGAAAAAAGTCAATTAAAAACTTGTGCTTTTAAAAGAATAGATTAGAGAAATAATAACTTAATAATGTATGGCAGAGGATCCTCACCTGCATGGTGAACTTGTTAATTTTCTTTAAGTCTCAAATTTCTTTAAGTCCCAACTTATAATTTTCTAAGAAGTTTAATGTTACAGTATATACTAACTAAATAAAAGTACTACTAAACTAACACTCGATGTGTATTTCAGTGCTGAAAAAATTCACCCAACTACCTAACAAGAAATTTGTGATACCATTTGATTTTTGGTTGTATATGGATTCAAACGATAGGGCATCAGTTCCCGTAGGGGTGGGCACGATGCGGATTGGGGCGGATTGGTCGCAATCCTAACCCGTCCCGTAAAATAAATAGCGGGACGGATTGGGACGGATTAGTAAAATTCAAATCCCAACCCAACTCAATCCAACCCATTATAATTAAAACCCCAACCCAACCCAACTCAACCCATTATCAAGCGGGGCGGATTGGGTGCGGGTTGTTTCTTGAATTTTCATTTTAGTCATTAATTTTTCATTATTTCGCATAATTTACCTAAATATTTTTAAAAAAATAAATCTTTCAAATAGAAATATAAACTAAAAGTCAACCAAAATACGTTTAGAATGTTCGGAACAAGTAACAAAGCTAAAACAAAACAAAACAAAACAAATTATTCTTCATCAACATAATCAAAATAAAGTTCAATAGATAATTGAATCCACAAGTTCAATAGCTACAGATTTCGTAATAACTTTATATAACTTCGTATTTGGCTATACTTCAATTACAAATAAAGTTTTTAAAAATAAATTAACCACTCATACTAGCTAGACCCAGATTAAAAATTCCTTATTTTTGTAAATACGAGATAATACATTGAATTTATAAGACAATATATCAATCGAATCATTAACCTTAAGTTTGGACAATGCAAAGATTTTTTGTCTATATATATAATTTTTCTTAAATCAATACTATTATAATATAGAAGCTCTTATTAAAAAAGATCTTGAGAAAATTTATATTTATATATATATATATATATATATGCGGATTGAAACGGGTTGGGGTGGATTAACCCGCGGTTTGGAAACCCCAACCCTAACCCAACCCACGAATGTTTTTACGGATTGGGGCGGGGCGGATTTAACTTTTTTTGCCACCCAACCCGCCCCAATCCGCCCCAATCCGCACGGATTGGGTTACGGGGCGGGTTTGCGGATTTTTTGCCCACCCCTAAGTTCCCGTATACGACTCATTTACATTAGGGATTGTTTTAAAATTGTACACGTATCAGTTTTTTTATCCATTATTTTAAATTTACATGAACTCAAATATAAGGGATCCCTTATAATTAAAATAATAATTTCTCTTTCTTACTTTTCTCTTACTCTCTCATTTATTTGTAATTGTCACATATAAATTAATAAAATAACAAAAATATGAGTTGTATAGTTTTGATAGAGAAATTGATAAAAAAAACTGATAATTTGTATAAACCAAAACGTTTACTTATAAGTTGTAAACATGTATTTTTTACTTTAAATACGAGAAAACTTGTAAGTTATTTAATGTGTTTTTTCTAGTAAATTAATTTGGATTGAAAAAAATTGATAGAAATATATTAAAATATAGTAATATTTAGTTATGATAATAAATTTGATAGGAAAACTGAAAAATATATAAAGTTAAACTGTTACACTAAAAATATAAAAAATGTGCTAATTAACTTAAATATAAGGAAAAATGTAAGTAAACTGTGCACATCTCTTAGAAGAATAGGAGGTTAATTCAAAAAAAAATTAAAAGATGAGGCATGGAGGCAAAGTTAATTGTTGGGGAGGTCCAATAAACTTGACTTATTTAAGTTTTAGTATAGAGTCCAAACTTATTTAAGTTTTAGTGCATGCCTAATACAAAACTCATTATTTTCATATGTTTTTTTAAGTACATATGATTGACTTTTAGTAAAATTAAATTTTCACATTTACACAAACTTCTACATATAAAATATAGATTATTAACTCGTGTGTTGACTTTGTATAAATACAAATTTTAATATTTCATATGTTATTATATTTTGGACTAAAAATTAAATAAGTTATATTTTTTAGACTTACACTTAATAAAAAAAAAATCAAAGACTGGACCGGCCAGAGAATTATACAGAGTTGAAAACATCTGAAAGGATATGGGACAAAATAAAAATAGCCACACATTGTACACATGGTATAAGAAGAAGGAGTGGCACCAGACTCTCTACTTGGGAGTTGGGGGAGTTATCGGAGTCGCCATCTGTTTTCACGATTTGGAATAATTTTTCAGTTACTTTTTCTTTGTATGAATATTATATATTTTTTCGAAATTGTTTGTTCTGTAAATTTTTAATTTTTTTACATTTTTTTAGTTTACGAATGGATAAAAAGGCAAAAATACATGTGTGAATTTGACAGGGTTTTTCCACTAGTCTGATCCGTGAGTGGGGTTTTTACTGTGACATGCTGCCCTCAAACCTACCCCGGCCAAAGTGGCTAAGAATGAGAAAGCGTGCACGCTTTTATACCATTTGCTTTTGACACTTTTGGTTTTTTAGCACCCGACACTGTAGAACTTCTTAATAGAGTTCAAATTGTCATGCATAGTAATGTCATGACTTATAGATCTATGAACGTTGTGTTTAAGAGTATTGATTTTACAGAAAGATATAACAGTGTACAGCTTGTTACTCGAATTCTATATACGTGTAATCATTTTTTTTGTTTTAATAAAATTTAATATGTGACAAAGAGTGGAGACAAATTAAAAACATCTGAAAGTATGTCAAAATAAAAATAACCACACACGGTCACTGTATAAGAAAAGAAAGTACCCTTTGCTCAAGGAAATGTACAGTTTTGGACTTTTCTGATATCTTTACCGTTAGTGTTTACTACATATGTGGCTAAACAAATAGATAATTTTTTCATGTATGTATTGTCGGACTTTTCAAAACTTAATCACGTATGTTATGTTAGAACACTAGTGTTGAATTTTTAATTTTTCTATTTAAAATTTTTGATACGGATAAAAGTTTGGCTTATTTTGGTGGGTACATTTGTGTAGGTAAGCAGGTAAAGTATTAAAAGTCTCATTTCATCACTCTTAAATTTCGCTCTCTCTCTCTCTCTTTCTACATATACATATAATAATATATCTATATAGAGATATTCAATTCAACTAGTATATAAATGCATTGACAAAATCTCAAATAATAACAATTTGTAGTAATCAAATTGAGCTTCTAAAAAATAACAGCTCACTTGTTACTTGTTACACTTGATCAGTAATACTAATAATTGCATATCTGAGAGAAAATGAAGCTTTTATTGCTTATTTTAGGGTTTTTTATTATATTCTCAGTTTCTTATGGAGAATTTGATAAACCACAGAAGAAAACTGCCAAATCATCTGTTATCTTCCCTGTCACTGGAAATGTTTATCCTACTGGGTAATTTCTTATTTCATTTCTCACTTTTGTTTTTGTTTTTTTGGTTTGATAACTTTATATTTTTATTATATGGACAATTTTTTCTCACTCCTAAGTTTTTGAACTAATTTAAATTTTGCCTTTAGTCTTGGTGTTTTTTTACAATATTAGTTGGGTAAACATATCACAATTAGGAGTTATTTAGTTAAACTTTACCAAATTGGGGTTTTTATTTATTTATTTACAATATAAGTTGGGTAAACATGTCCATGCTATAAGTTGGGGTAATATATCATAGTGAAATTATTAAGAGTAAAACTACAATAATTCCGGAAAATGGAGTTTTTTGTTGTTGTTGTTGTTGCTAATTTACCTTAATTTGAATGCTTATGTTGGTATGAATGTTTTATTTTTTAGGGTACATACGATGGTCGCGAATGGTCGCTGTTTATTATGTTGCCTTTAATCGATTGATAATGGATAATTGATTATTGTTTTTGCACAACTTTTAGGGGTATATTAGTTTTGTGTTCAGTGTTGGTTTTGGGTGAGTTTTTTTGTTCTTATCTTTGTTTTTGTTTTTATTATTTAGAATTATGCATTTAAAAGATCTCTTCCAAAAAGAATGGATAAGAATAGAAACTATTGTTCAAGTAAAAATGTCCACGGCAGGAAATATAATTTCTGCAGAATTATTGGCGTCCGCACGCAATTAAATGTTTGTCGCGGTTTTTAAGTTTTACCTTATTTCAGTCCTTATCGTTATAGCTTTTGGAGTAGAAATTCAGAAGTTACCCATTTATATTTTTATAGGTTTATTATATTTGACGGACTAATTTTACGATAAATTGATGGTTGTAAAAAAGTAATAATTGTTGCCGCGCTCAGCTTATTCTGTATTTTATTTTTGTATGGATTTTTCATAAGAGACAGTGAAGTGAAAAGTGAAAATCCATATAAGTTGCTGGTTTTAACTAGTATATGTTAAATTATTTGAACAAATTTCCCGGGGAAAGGAATTGATGAAGTTCAATGCTAACTTCAGCGGCTAAGGTTCCAGTTCTATTGTGGTCCATTGGATTTTTGCATCCAACGATCAAGATGTGTTGGATTTTTTTTTACTTTTATTTAAACCCTTAAGCATTACACCTTTGGATGCAAATCCAACGGATCACAGCAGAACTTTAGCCGTTGAAGTTCATTCCCCGAATTCAGATCCTTCTAATTGATCTACCTTTCATTTATGCAGAATCTCAGCTATATAAGTGCACAGAAAAAAAAAAGTTTATATATTGTACAATTATAGAGTTTACAATTTCTGAATTTAGACAATGTTTTGTCCTTACCTTACATCAGAAGGGGTCTACTTATTTGGACTTTAGAACAAGCCCACTGGAGCCGGAACACTCTTATACATGAATTTGGATTTTCTTTGAATTGATTTTAGGAAGTCAAAAGTTAAAAGTTGTACTGTTTCTGGAGTAACTTTTGTAAGGTTTTCTTTAATTCTTTAAAAGAAATATATATATTTTTCTGCTTTTAGGAATTAAAATCTGCCCATCCTAAACAAAATTATCATCAAACGGATTAATATTTATTAAATCTAGAAAACAAGATAAACCATACTAGGCCTTTCAAGGTGAAGAAATTAGACTTTTATGAGCTTGTATAACACAAGTTGTTCCATATAGTTAATGTTTTAGACACGAAAGCTTGTCTTGTTGCAGGCTTTTTTTTTGGTTTATTATTTGCAGTGTATTTGGCTACAAGCTTTGTTTTTTTGCTAATCGTTTTGAATAAGTGAGAAGTTTTAACCTGGCTGAATGCGACCCTAATTTTTCTCTGTACTTATTAGCTAATTTGCCCTTTTACAACCATATCTTTTTGCGCTTGTGTTTTTGAGGATTTTCTACCGGTCCGTTTTCTGCTTGTTGATTGAAAATACATGGCATCTTCTATAAAATTCCACTTCTACTCATAAACTAAAGTTTTACTAATAAAAAATAGAACTTCTTGTACTCTATATGCAGGTACTATCATGTGACTCTGAACATAGGTAACCCCCCAAAACCTTTCTTTCTAGATATAGACTCTGGGAGTGACCTCACTTGGCTCCAGTGTGATGCACCTTGCACTAAATGCATTCCGGTAATTCTCGTTCCTCCTCCGTAAATAAAAAATTTCTACTCTCAATTGCAGCTGTCTGATTTACATATGTAAAGTAAATAATCCAAAGACACTTCTTTTGTCCTGAGATTCTCTGAGAATAATAGAATTGAAAAGATTTGACTAGGTGGTGGGTATTGCGTGGGTGATTAGTTTATGAATAATCTCCGATATTTTTATATGGTAATGAAGTTTCTACTCTTTGGTTTATTTAGGGGTTTGAAACTCATTAGTAAGGGCTTTGAGATTGACACTATTGCATAATAAACAAACAAATATGTTTTGAAGTGTTAAATAACCTATGTTGTACAAAAATCCGTAATCTCTTGCTATAAAATCCCCTTATTTTTAAAAGCAACCTAGAGCGTTATTAGCATTATGGTTTTTCCTTTTAGCATATAACTAGATTATAAATTCTGATGTCGTGGACAGCCTTCTTTAGATTTATTCAATTGTAAGAGTTGGACTTCCAATGTAGATGCATAACAATTTTTGGTATAGCCATCTAATGTAGAGGCTTAAGGTTTACTGAAGTCTTGTTTCATTCTCATCATTGTGAGTCATAGTTAAATATTTAATTGAAGAATACTGTTTATGCTAATTGTACTTAATCTGTGCTTGTGAATTGTGATGGCAGGCCCCTCATAACCCTTACAAGCCAAACAAAGACATAGTTAGATGTGGGGATCCCCTTTGTTCTTCACTTGCCTGGCCTATAAACCAATGTGAGAGCCAAGAAGAGCAATGCGACTATGAGGTTGAGTATGCTGATCAATGCTCGTCTATGGGTGTTCTAGTAAGAGACTCGTTCCCGTTTAAGTTGAACAACGGAGTATCAGTTGCTCCTCGTTTGACATTTGGGTGAGTGTGTACATGTGTTTTTTAACCACCTCTTAACTTTAGCCGACCCTTATAATTTCCTGAGTATAGTAGTCACTCTCAAATTTGTTCTGCCAATCACATTTTTATCGTCCTCTCTCATGTATAGCATAGAATTAGTTTCCTTTGTTTTTATATCGTGGATATATGGATGATCCAAGTTGTGATTGATTCTAAATATATTCCATATATTTGACGGTCCTTGTTATATTCTTGTGTACAGATGCGGCTATGATCAAGTAGTCCCAAACTCCATTCACGCTCCTTACACAGATGGAGTATTAGGCCTTGCCAAAGGAAAATCAAGCATAGCCTCACAATTACATGACTTGGGACTAATTGACAATGTTTTAGGTCATTGTTTAAGCAGTAAAGGAGGTGGCTTCATTTTCTTTGGAGATGATCTTGTTCCATCTTCAGGAGTTACGTGGACCGCAATGTCTAAGACTTCTTTCGAGTATGTACACCAAATATAGAATGATATCTCATTGTGGAATACATAGGTTTCAGTTATAACTGTTTATTTTCCTCATATTTTTCAGGAAACACTATGCGCTGGGACCCGCTGAACTACACTATGGAGGGAAAGGGATTGGAATTAAGGAGCTCCCGGTGGTATTCGACAGTGGAAGTACATACAGCTACTTCAGTTCTGATGTTTATGGAGCAACAATTACTATGGTTAGTGTGAAATAAGGGAAACATCTTTATATGTAGTTTCAAAGGTTAATTCCACTTTTATACCATAATGTATAATCAGATATCAAGTGTGGACTAATTGGTGAATAGTACACTATTAGGCATTTCTGCACGACTTATTACACTTTTAAGTACCCGATTGAAACAAAAGTATATGCTGACTTGTTAATTAGTTATGAATGCCAAGTACTGTATCACCTTTTCTTTTTCTTTTTCTAATTTTGTACACTATACTGCTATGTATTTTTCATTTGATTCTCAATCTATGAAATCTTTCTGCTTAGTGTTGTTGTACAGATGCCTAAGGGCATGTTAAGTTTGTGTAATACTTAGAATTTCTGTTAGGTTAGGTCACATAAGCGAGAAATCGTGGTAAGTTTGTTTACGAAACTATAATTATCCCGTAATTCAGAGGTGACCTGGGATATTGTAACAACCCCATAGGTAGAACTCACCCTATAAAACCAGTTATATAAGGGAGGGTGCCTATGAAGTTATATACAACACGAAGGTAGCTTACACTACCGATGTGGGATAATGTAGTTTACACTACATCACCCTAGGATCGTTACAGATATAACCCAATGAAAACTTTTATTTTGTATTGAACATGATTCACACCATTAGAAAGTGACTAATTTCGAAACATAATGATTGACGTGAGAAAGTACGTACTGTTTGTTATCCCATTGGTTGTGAATTATTTCACTTATTTGGTGTTCAAATGCTTTTCTTTGACACTCAATAAGTATAGTACTTAAGGATGGACTATACTTTAATTAGACATGGACGAGTGACAACTTGGATCGTCGAACAAGCATAGGAAAGGATTTTTTTATCATTGGTAATGGTATTACCGTAGAATAAATGAGTATGCAAATAGTGGGAAGACTCATCCTTTATTCTGTAACTGCAGATGAAGAAGAATTTGGATGGCAAGAAATTAAAAGATGCAGTTGAGGATCAAAGTCTTCCAATATGCTGGAAAGGTGCAAAACCTTTTAAAAACATTAATGAAGTGAAGAATGACTTCAAACCCTTAGTTTTAAGCTTTAAAAAGGGGAAAAAGGCTCAGCTACAATTGCCACCTGAATCCTATCTCATCATCACAGTAAGCACATTTCATATGTACTGTCCTTCCATGAACTTATATGAACATGCATGTAGCAAATCGTGCACTTTAAGTTTTATTGCATTATCATCAAAGATAAGTTAGGAAAGAGAATAGCAGTCAAGGTCTGGAGTATAAGTATATGTTTCTTAACTGAGGACTCGGTTAATATACATACAGAAGTGGAATTTTTTGTCAATATTTCTTCCTCGAGTCTATTACTAAGATGCCTCATGACTTTGTTTGTGCCCTCTGATCATTTGGAGTCCTATTTATTCATTCAATAATATTTTCTTGTGCATTTTAGTTATTAAAACTTTATAGAATGATATGTAAACAGTGAACTCCCTTGGTAGAGATATTCAAGGGAGTGTGCTACTGTTAGTTGACCCAGATAGAGTCATACAGATAACTGGTTAGGGACTTTTCATGCTTAAATAGTTTCCTCCCCTCTGTCAGGAACATGGAAACGCCTGTCTTGGCATATTGAACGGCACGGAAGCAGGGCTCGATAAATTCAATATAGTTGGTGGTAAGAATCACGGAACAATCTATTATGCATATTTATCTGAGATTTTTATATCTTCTAATATACCTTTATTGTGCCTGTGCAGACATTTCTTTGCAAGGTAAAATGGTGATCTATGACAATGAGAATCAACAAATTGGTTGGGTTACTCAAGATTGCGGCAGGCTTTGTAGGTACTAAATTATTACTTGCTTTTTTCCCCTTTGTTACTGAAGTGAGGAAAGCGTGGTTAATGATTTAAACTGTCACGGTCTCGAGCATACTTTAATATAGGATGTGTTTCCCATATCGATAGTGTGACACTTTCTACTTGCAAGCTGTTCGTCATTTGTTACACATGTTTTGAAACTTCCGACCTTTATATGGGATTTTTGACCACTTCTCTTACATTTCTGTTTGTCATTTTTTACAGCGTGGGTCGTGATTTTATCGGAGACATTTCTCACCCATATGCTTCAAACTTGTGCATTCAAGAAGAGGGTTCTATTGAAACTAATGCTTTCATAGGCTTCCTAAACTGAGCACAAATGAACTGTGATATATATTCCGTGCACATATGACTTCGTTGAAACTTTTATAGATACTGATGATTTGTGGTTTCGAAATGCCTTAGTCTTAGGAGTATGTGGTTTAGATGCTATGCTGAGATATGTTGTATCATTCAATCAACTAAAGTAATACTGATATGGAGGAGGTTGTTAAGCTCGGTTGTACAAGATCCGATACAAAGTAGCCAAGATCTTAAGCAACCTCCAAATGGAGATATTTTATAAATTTCCTTCACAGTTCCGTGAACTAGGTTTTGAACAAGTCGAGCATAAAATCTCAACAAATGAATGCTGATCTAAATATAGTAATTAAGAATTAAGATCAATCTGGACTTTCAAAACAGGAACACTTGGATAACATTTCTTTTTAACTTGGATAAGTTACATGAGAGCACTTAGTGCCAAAGAAAAAGAGAAAAAGAGAAAAAGAGAAAAAGAAAGATTATAATATCATCTTTCTCTTTCTGATGCACTCTCTAAAAAAATCTTCATATAATCACACCCTTACAAACTTGGTTGGGCAAATATCTACCAGACAACAATCATACAGATTGAGAGCTCTATGCTTTTTACTCTCATCTCTATAGCAACTCTTGTTTATAAATAATTGAGAAGCATACTCTGTAACTGATTGGAGGTTAAAAACGATATTTACGAGCCTAGTATAACTCACTCACATTCAAGGGATAAGCCATTCGACCATGTTATCTCAATTTCAAGCGTTCGAGAAGAGCTATCTTTGTTTCTGTCATGGCTGAGGCTGAAAAGTCCACTGTATACTCCTTCACTTACAACTTTGTCGATTTGAATGGTGACTGTACCGAGATTACTCTGGAAAAAAACAAACATAATTGTGATAATGAAAGTTCCACTACATACATGAGAATCGAGGAAGGAAAACTTCGGAGATATCAATTTGACACATATCTGAGCTTATTGTGTTTAAGAAAACAATTTTGATACTTTGTTTTTCCTGAATTGAACAGAGGAAGAGACATCAGAATTAGCTTATCTCCTTTTTGCTTTTGAGAAAGAGTTGCAAGATAAATACCATAAACAACTTGTTCAAGACCAGTTACGAAGATCAATGTAACTAATGCTAAAATTTCATTTACCTTTCCAAAAGTGCTTTTGCTTTTGCACAGGATGTGGAGTTTTTGCCCCTTTGGAGGTACATCAAATGCCCATGTAAACCCTTCTTTCCACTCTGGGGAGGTACTGTTGCTCACTACCTATACAATCCAGAGAGTTTTTAGTTCGTAGGGTTAATGTCTTGATGATAATTCTACTTATACACCTTTGTTAAGATTACCAAACACTTTTCAAGCAACTTTTAGAGAATATCATGATTGTCATCCACTGTTTTGGCATAGTTTTTAACAAGTACAAGAATAAAGACATCCATTGAATTAATTTACTAATAAAAAGATCCTTCTGAGATGTTAGGAAAGGTCTAGTAGGCAAGTGTTCAAGAAAAATAGCATCTTGGAAATTAGAAAAAATTAAATAGGGTTAATTATGGCTTGTTGACCTGTGTTTTGGCCACTTTTAGGATTGGTGACCCAACTTTTAACAATTCCGTTTTAATGACCTAAATTGCCGTTACATTTCTTGGATGAAAACCGTTTTGAAGTTTCAATTTAATCCGTATAGTTTAAAACGTAACGATAAATACTTAAAAATTGTAAAAATTACACACTCATATAAGCCCACTTAAATTACACACTTATATAAAACATGTGTTTAAGTGAGTTGCACAATTAGCAAATAAAATGAATACAAGTATCAAACACCATATGAACTCTATTAGTTGGGATGATATAAATATATCGTTACAAAGCTAATTAATTGGAAAGATACTTACTCACAACTCAATTTTAATAATTTATCATTTTTTTTCATTTCTTCACGAATAATCAAATATATAGAATAAAGTGAAAACTTGTTAATATCATCCTACATAAATAAATTTGGATACAATAAAACCAAATATGTATGGGTTACAATCTAATTAATAAGACTCTTATTTTATTTTAGCATAAGACTAATAACTCAAAAAATTCATACGTCTTTAATAAGTTTAACAATGAACTTACATAGCAAAAAAAATAATGATTTAACTTATATTTATTAATTTGTATCACGATGTTTGATAGTTTTATATCATTTTTAAATTTGCATTAACAAAACTTGTTTTTTTTTTATCAATTTACATATGAAATTGTAACTTGCATTTGATAGTTTTATAAGATTTCGTATAAGTGTTTTTATTTTATGTGTAAATTTTATAATTTTTAAGCGTTTATCGTAAATTTTAAACTATACGGACTAAATTGAAACTTCAAAACGGTTTCCATCCAAAAAATGTAACGGCGGAACACTAAATCAACCCAAGCTATAAATTTAGGTTACTAAAACGGGATTGTTAAAAGTTGGGTCACCAATCCTAAAAAAGTGGCCAAAACACAGGTCACCAAACCATAATTAACCCAATTAAATATAACAAAGGTTTGTAATCAAAGCCAAGATGAACCTTAATGAGTTATCATCACTTAAACTGTCGTACCCTTTTAGGTTTATTGAATATCCTTTCTGAAGGAAACTTCATTACTTGACATATCATACCAAGATGAAGCTGTATAATCATGGCAAAAGCCAATGCAAAAATAAATGTTTTTACCTGTTTTTGGGCTGCTTACCTTTGACAATTCAAGCACCAAAGCACTCTTCTCAAGAAAAAATTTTTGGCTCTCAAATGGTCAAAAAAAGAAAAAGAAGTAACATTTGACTCTAATTTGATAGATTCCATTACCTTAGTTTGCCGTGGGGGACCATTCCCAATCGTCAAACGACAAAATGCATTTGTTCCTCCCATTACATGCCTTAAATTGTTTCCTCGCCTAACGGTAACTGTTAAGCAACCTGGTAAGCAATGCAACAAACTATCTGCTCTCTCGTGAAAACTTGGCGGACATGTTTTCATCAGCATTTGAAGAATTGGAACCGCTTCTGAGGCTATCATAGCTTGAGATTTAGATATATCTATAGGCATAGTTGACCATGATTGTTTCAATAGACTTAAAGTGTCTAAAACTGAATCTTGAGCAGTTTCGGCACCAGATTTAAGAGCTGTTACCAATTGGGGAATACATAATGTAGCAGCCTCAGATACATGTAGCTTAGGGAAATTTGTGAAAATGACAAGTAAAGCTTTTAATGCTTCTTCGTTGATACCTCCTGTCGACCACAATTCTTTCTCAAGCGCCGCTGTGAATCGATGCAATGACAAAATAAGATAATAGTAAACACTAAAATTTGCAGTGACAGGTAATTACATTCTCACAAGAAATGAGCGAGTGTCAGCATAATAGTAAGTTCAACAGTGAGGGTGAAACGAACTGATAGTTTTTGACATAAATTCTAAAAGCTAGCGTAATAAAAAGACATGAATACTAACCATAAACTTGCAAACTGTCATCAGGATACAACCTTTATATCGGCAATGATAACAATCAAAAGATGATAAAACATATGCCATCACCGAGACTATATGGTTAGAATAGATAAACTATGGGATCATCAGCGACATAATAACATTTTCACAAGTCACGACCGATTAGTAACTAAAAGCACAATAACAATTCCACCGGTGAGGGTGAATTGAAGGGATATAGTTCAACATTATGTCAGAAAGTACAGAAGTTCAACAACAAGAAAAAAATCACGAGCACTAAGCCACTAACTACAAACATGCAATTGATTAAACTGATGACGATAAACAATCAAACTGATGAAAAACATATGACATCCCAGGGATTAGAAGATAAGCACCAAGTATGAATGTAAAACAATGATGTACATAAATTGGTTAAACTAGTATTTACCTGTCAAAGATCTGATAAGCTCGTTCGATACATATTCTTGAAGTGTGTGATTCGAAAACAAGTACTTGATGAGTGAAGCTGCTTGCCCAGCAACCTCAGCGTTGGGAGAGAGCAGCAATTCCTGAATTATCAATATTCCCCCGGCTTCTGCAATAGCACGCCTATTAGTTCTACTTCGCATGACAAAGTTTTGCAATGCACAAACTGCTACCAATTTCAATTCCTCTGTGGGCTGATCTTCCAATAAACTTATAAGCGCACGACAAGCAGATATAGAATCGGTTGCCCTAGCAAGTCCTTCATGTTGTGACAGGTCACCTAAAGCAAGAGCAGCAAATAATCTCCCAGAATTTGAAACAGTTTGTGGGTCCAATAAATACTGTGCTAAAGGGGCAATAGCGTACTTTGCCACTTTCATTTCTCTCACTCTTTTATTATTAAACAAAGTTTCGAGTAACCTTCCGCAAGCTTCCTCACATTGGTGTGATCTTAACACAACTAATAAAGCATCTATGGCACCAGCTCCAGCCATTTCGATAGCACTGGAAGAATCTATTGTCTCTTGAACTATAAGTGCTTTTATTGCTATAGTTATGGTGCTTTCTCTAGCCGAGTGTAACATTTTTATAAGTACGATAATTGGAACTCTGTAATAGTAGTCGGCGTCCGAGTGAAGAATATTAGATAAAACTAATATAGCTGATTCCCATAATTCAAGAGAAGGTTGGGGATCATCTTGCATTATAACCTTTGAAAGTTCGATTAGACCCCCAGCATCAGCTACTGCGTTTGGCCAACTTAATGATATATTTTCTAAAGCCTTGATGGATGTCTGTTGTAAATTTAGTATTCCTATTCCGGCGAGTTGAACAAGTGGAATAACAGCGTTTTTAGTAGTAATATCTTGTTTAAAATGATCCAACTCTAGAAGACGACTTAAAAGTTCTGTGCTAAGTTGCTGTATAGCTTGAGCAGAGGAGAGTAGAAACGGTATTAAGGGCTCGATAACCTGACTCGGAGAAAGTTCTAAAAGTGCAAGGCTTTGTGGTTTCTCGAGAATGTTAACAAGTGTTTGTAAAGCACTGTGTTGACCCAAAAGACTAATATCTGAACGAAATAAAACACCGAAAAGAGGGTTCACAATATTTGCCGCAGCTGAGCTTATGGATATTGCACCAATATTTGTCAGAACACGAAATAATTCGGCAATTGAGGAGCACAACGTACTTGATGATCTGGGTAAAAGCTCGAGGCAGTTTTCCAATATTCCGGATTTAAACATATGCAATTTGCAGAGAGTCCGATCTTGTCCTACCTTAATGAGAGCACTGATACTAGCCTCTATAAGTCTAACATTCGACCCAGAAACTAAATTAACAAGAAGGTCAATAACATCTTCAGATGCAAGAGATTCTACTAAACGGTTGTTATCTAACAATCTTTCTAAAGCACAAACACCGGATTCAACTGCAGTATCATTATCAGATTGAATCAGCAATAAAAGAGGATCTAGGCATTTAAAACTAATTTCAGCTTCTCTGAGCTTCGAGTTCCCGAAAATGATGAAACAAAGTTCCGCTGCTTTTGTCTTAACTTCCAAGGAAGAAGCAGAGGACAAAATTTTAATCAGGCTTGATAACGGGTTTTGTTCCAAATCAGTTAGAAAGCCTGCTATATACGAATCCTCAGAAGTTAATTTAATCAAGCTTGTAAGTGCAACATGTTGCTCAGCTTCTGATCCAGCTTCAAGCATGTTAACCAAAGGCTGAACTGCTTGGTTGGAAACTTCAGAATATCTAATATTATCAACATTAAAAAGCTCATCAAGGGCCCTGGCAGCATTTAATCTTGATTTTTTTGACCCCAATCGTAAGACAGCTATAAGCTGGTTCAGAGAATTAAAAGCTGCTTCATGTCGAACAAGCTCTGGGTTGCTATACAATATTCTCAAAAGGTCGGTTATTATTAATTCAGTAAACTCTTGAGGACTTAAAGATAAGTACTTTGTTAAAGCTTCTAATGCTCCAGCTTCAGCCATCAATATTTTATTTGAATCACTATAATTGGCGAGCCGGGTCAAAAGTTGAACAGATATAAGTGGTGCATTTGGCCTATCTGGCATAGGTTTTAATAAATCCACTAATAAAGGGATAGATTTACGAGCAGTTGAACCAAATTTGACATCTTCAATTTCGAAAAGGTGGTCGAGTATTACTTGACCGGGACTTTGAGAGAGAGAGAAATCATCGCAAAGACCAACTAGGTTTGGAAAATCTGATTCTACACAACCGATCAAGGACATTAAACCAGAAACTGCTCCAGAATTTGCAACTGCTAGACTTATTCCTTTGTTTCCGTTACAAACAAGAGATGCCATTGCCTGGGCTGCAAAATATTTATCAGTCATTTCTTCGGATTTTAGCAAAAGTGCAAGAGAGGGTATAATACGCAGAGTTGTTGAAGATGATACAACATTTTCATCTTCAAACAATATAGCTAGGACAAGGGCACTTATCCATATGCCCTCTGCATTCTCCATATCTGCCTGTATACAAACATAATACTTGAATTAGTCAGGAAAGAGGAAATAAAGACACATATTCAATTAGAGATATCAAAGGAAATAAAAAGGCAATTTCAGTAGTAGAAGAAGATGGATAAGGATCCTACTCAAAGTTGTTAAAAATTAACCGTTAAACCGTGTAGGTTCAGAAAAGATCACACCTACTTCTATGACTAGACTAATATTTTGTCTCGCTGCTGGTACTTCACTGCATCAAAATCGTTAACAAGTTAACGTCCTTGTTTGGTTGCGGCTTTGAAAGTTGGCTATCTGGCATTTTTGCTTAAAGCTGGATGGCGTTTGGTATTATCAGCTAAAGGTTGAGATTTTCTGTAAATATACCCTGAAAAACCTACAAGATTTCAGTTCAATAAAAAAAAACAAATGCCCTAAAGATTTAGGGCTTTTCTATAGGGAAATGGATAAAAAAAACCATGTACTTCTGTTTGGGTGACACATCCGTCGCATTTATACCGGCAAACTACATATGAAAATTAAATCACAGTATTTTTTCTTTAAAAGAATGGAGCAGTACCCGTGCATTGGAAGTATGAGAAGCAAGCTTATCAGAGAGAACCTCAAGTGCCCCAGCTCCCATTACAGCAATCTTATTCTTCCTATCAAAAGAAGAAATTAACGATAGCAGCCACAAAGCTGTAGCACCTTCAATAATAGTGGCTGGATCATCAACATCAAACTTATCCGCTTCCAAATACGAACTTTTATCCACAAAAACTTTACTTCTAACTTCAATTTCGAGTGAAGAGCAACTCGAGCTACACTTTATCATATCAACTAATGTGTAAATCAAGCGTTCTAACGAACCTGATCCACGTAACACCTCCATTGCCTGGATTTTACATTCTTTAGTAGCACAAATGAGCAATGAAACACTTCCAACTCTTGCCTCTAAACTTGAAGAGTCTGTAATTCTCATTGATAGTCCATTAATAGCTCCTGATTTCAAAACCAACAAATCACCTAATAAAACAGGGTGATCCTTGCAAAGCCTAGAAAGTATCTCAATAGCTTTATCTTGTAACAATGGAGGACCTTCAGCCAAACAGTGCACAAGAGGGTCCAGTGTAGAAGGAAACTCAGCAAGGGAAGAAAATGGAAAAAGTGAAATATTCAAATTTTGTTTCGCCTTTGCTACGAGGGACAGTAATTCCAGAGCCTCGAGAGCATCTGTTCCATCCATATCTGTCGTATTTAACGAATCCAACACAGAGAGAACAACAAATTGGCATTGACCGTTACCCCTGAAAACATCACCGATGGAAAAATGTTTTAGTAATTGATGTAAAGCACGTATGGCGTTATTCTTTCCATTTAAAGATCCTTCTCCTAAAACCCTAATCAAAGAAGAAACCACTTCTTCGGCTAATGCCTCAGCAGCTATTTTAAAATCAGATAAAAGATTGGCCAATGCTGAAATTGCAGTTTCATTGGCATCGATGGAATTAGTTTTCGCCAACAGAATTAGAGGCTTAAGATCGCCTTCTGCAATATAAGACATAGTTTTCCCAGACTTCGTATTAAATTGGCGAGACAAAGCACCTAAAGCTCGAGCAGATTGTGTTGCGATATCTTGGAAATTACTACTCAAAAGCTTCATGAAAGCGAGAACTACTTCGTCAGTTGCAAAACTATCGCAAATATCTTGTCTTTTGCTGAATATATCTGCTAAAACAGTAGCTGCACATTTTTGGGTTTCTTCATTAGATGAACTTAAAACCTGCACAATCGTTCTCATCCCTTTACACGCTGGACCTCCCTTATGCACGAGATCATTATGTGAAGCTAGAGAAAGAATATGACCAAACACTCTAATTATCTGCATCTTTGAAATTGGAGACTCTCCCAAAAGCAAAGCTAGTAACTGGTTTATGGTAGCAGAATCGGCTAAACGTACGAGTTTTATAAGTGCTTTAGCAGAAGCTTCTTGCCCTTTATTTGCACCACATTTTAAAAGCCACAAAAAAGCTGGAATTGCCCCAGCACTCTCGACACATACACGTATATCTTCACTGTGACAACATAAGTTACGTAAAACATGTGCTGAATCCTCTCTTGCCTTGTGGGACCCAGTTTCTAACAGCTGAACCAATGGGGGAATCCCACCAGCAGCTGTAATAGCCCATTTACTGTCATCAATTTGTTCCGTTAGAATGAATAATAATCCAACGGCATATTCCTGATGCTGTTCACTCGACAAACCGAGTAGAGATATAAGTAACTGTATTCCTTCTCTCTTCCCAATAGCCTCCCATATACTCATCTCCTTGCCACATAAGCTAATTAGAGAAAGAATCAAATATTCCCTCACATCAGGAGAGGCCATCGTTGTTAATCCAATAAGCACTTTTTTAGCCTCGGCCTGATTAAGCTTTTCCGCAAGATATAAGTTGCCGTAAAGACTTGACATAGCTTCTAGAACCCGTTCCTGAGCCAGCTCATTATCTTGATGCTTTAGTAAAGTAATTAATAATTCCTCTATTTCTTTAGCATCTAGTGGTTCTTCATCATGCATATCTTCAAATACCATTAGCGAGTACGCAAGTGCTCCGATTATATCAGTGACAGGAGCAGATAAATGCGTGGACTGTGATAGTTTTCCGAGATATAATACTAAAGCACACATTCCATCACATATATTCACTAAAGCACATAAAGCATGCTTTTGAAGATCTTGGCCAGATTCTCCTTGCATACACTCTTTTGAAGGAGCAACTATTGCTCCAATCAGAACTGGCAGACCATCTGCCTCAACAACTGCTTTTTTAGCATCGGTAGACGTTGAAGAAAGCGCCTCCAAAGCATCAGCGGCGCTCGCACGTATAGATATATTATTCGTAGAATCCACAAGACGAAGTAAAGCTCTGACTGCCCCAGAAGCTAATATTTTCGGGATACTATCGCTAAAAGCTAAAATTAAACGGGCTAATAAAGAAGCTGCGTTTGATTGCGTAGCAACATTATCTGAATTTAGTAATTCTACGATAATATCTACACCTCCAGCCTCAAGTGTAGCTTTCCAATATCCATCTTTATCGCCACATAGATTTCTTAAAGCACCGGTTACAAAACCCTCTACTACTTTGTCCTGTTTGTTTCTTAAATTAAGCTGCTCCCACAATGTTGGCACTACATTTTCTGTAACAAAAATTTTCATGCCCACATGATCATCCGAAAGCCCACCGGATGAAACTTCGTATATAGATTCTGCGGCAGCTTTTCTTGCTTCCGTTGACTCAGACTTTAAGAGAGAAAGTAGAGGAGGAACACATCCACCTAGGAGCACCTTCAATCTTACATCTTCGTCCTTACATAGGAGACTCAGTATTGAACAAACGTCTACTTTTGCAACAGGAGTGCCATTTCTGAGTATAGATATGAACAATGGCATAGCTTGAGCATGTGAACCAATAAGAATTTGAACCTCTTTTTTATCTCGAGCTACACTAAGCAAACGTGATGTGATAATTTCTTTCTCATTTTTTGAGGACATTTTAGCATGCAGCTGCTCCAAAAGATGTGCAACGGTAGCCATTGTTTCATCTGAGTCATTCATTTTTCTATTTCCAAATGAGTCCCTGTGAAATAAACAGTATTTTTTTCAATTAATGTGTACAGGTATTACAGTCTATGAGTGTGTACATTTGTGAGGAACAACTCTATCTCTCCAAGAAACACAAATACATATCCATTTATGGACAAAGACATGGCAACTGTCGAAAACTGAGGACATGGACCTATAGTTACATTTATTTATTTGTCCAAGATTATGGTTATTCTAATCACACCAAAATCGAAAAGCAAAACTTTAGTTTGGTGAAACTGCATGGAATTCACATGAATTCTCACTGGTCCGCAGAAAACATGGATGAGGTTCCCATTGGATTGGAAAGACATAAGTCATTACAAAGATGAGATACAGAACAACACATTTGCAAAAGCAGACCTAAATAAAATTCAGCTAAAATTCATCAACTACTAATGAGCATCATAATGGATCCATTTATAGAATATTCTGATTTCTTCGCAGCGGATTTTTAAACAAAATGATGCAAGTAATCCAAAATTCAAGAGAACTTTCTAATGATGAGAGAAAAGGATTGACCTAGGCGACAGAAGCAGCTCCCTGGGTCCTGGAGACTCTTGACATTTGCACAATGACAAAGTTAGCCTTTTCCTTTGGCCTCTGCATTGAGGTACACAATTAACATCATGAATAAAAACGATCGATATGTTCCATGTACTTATATGATAGAATAATTTTCTTTGATTCAGTTTGCAAATAATCACAGGTGATCAGATTTCTGAGCTTCTAGTTACAGTATTCGTGGGATCGCCTCTCTGTACCAGGCATGTCGCTCATGTTTTTTTTTTCTTTCTTTAACATAGTATTATTTAAAGAAACATACTCCAAGAACTTAACCTACATAGTTACATTATAATGGTTGAATACTTGGACCTGATACCCACCAGGAGTAAAAGAAACACACCTACATATAACACAAACCCGCACACACACACAAAAAAACTACCACCAGTTTCAGTAAACTATTACTTCATTCAAATATCAAGATGAATTTCTAAATATCAGACTGACGGAAGAAATTTTAGTAATTCCTAATACTGAAACAACCAGCCAAAAAGAGAGTTCCTTTGAAAAGCCCTATTTTCTATTTCTAATCGAGTCAAGGTGAATAAGTGTTTAAAGTGATGTATTTTCAGTTCTCCAATTCTTCTTTCCGTGCGTTAGTAAAACTTCAATTATTAGTGATGAATTTAAATCATTATCTATTCATGCCATGGTTAGCAAAAAGAATGCTCAACATACGTAATTATACAAGTAGATAATTTAGTTGGCAAACTCCCATCCAACCGTTACGAATGAGTCCAATCATAACTGGCATTGCCCCATGATTAATTACCCATATTATTATGTATGCTAGCATTTTTGTAGCCACAATGCTATTGCGTGGGAAATCAAATAGTTGCAATTACCTTAATCACGTATGCTGGTACAGCGATGGCTTCACAGATAAGCCCTAACTCGCCGAAAAATCATCTAAACTGCATTTACTTCAACTGCGTGGCAAACCGGATACCAATTAATAATCACATACACATGTAAATATCTCAATGTGCATACGCATACGCACACTCCACTTCACTATCCTGCACTGTGAGTTTGTTTGGCTGTAGTTTGTAGGAAAATAAGATCGCTTATTTAAGGCTGAGAATTAAGTTGGTCATCCACCTTCAAACTTGTAGTTTTTCGGGCCAAAAGACAAAAAGGATCGTCTTTTAAGCAGCCCAACCAAATGCATTGCAAGTTATAAGAAGAAGAAGAAGAATAAACGGCAAAAAACTTGAGCTTTAAAGCTGCAACTCAAGCCCTAAATAACCACAGCCTACTTTCTACCCTATCTGCTATATAAACTAATGAAACAGCTAAAGAATCAATTTTTCGCAAAAGGTTTTTTTTATAATCAAGTGTGTGGATATAAATGTGTATATTACATTGTAAAGGTAATTGGGTGCCAAACTATTAAAAAGTGCCCCAAATTAAGTAACCCCAAACGACTAAATCCCCAGAAAATCATCGACGTTGCTCTTACTTAAACTGCAGTGCCTCATTTTCCAGTAAGTAACGAATACACATGTATATACATATATAGATAGCAATTTTCAGAGATATAAGCACAGCCTACTTAAGCATTCTACACCATCTGCTATAGAAACTAATGAAACAGCTAAAGACTTGATTTTTCGCAAAAGGTTTTTTTTAATAAACCGAGTGTGTGGATATAAATATGTATAAACAGTGCATTGTAATTGAAATTGGGTACCCAAATTAAGTCCCAAACAACTAAATCCCCGGAAAATCACCAACCTTGCTCTTACTTGAACTGAGTGGCTCACTTTCCAGTAACTAACAAAACAAACACATGTATATTCATGTATACATAGCAATTTTTAGACATATAAGCACAGCCCACTTCAGCATTCTACACTATCTGCTATGGAAACTAATGAAACAGCTAAAGAATCAATTTTTCACAAAAGGGTTTTCTTAATATCGAGTGTGTGGACATAAACGTGTATATACAGTGCATTAGAATTGAAATTGGATACCCAAATTTAGTAACCCCAAACTACTAACTCCTGGAAAATAATCGACACTGCTCTTACTTGAACTACAGTGGCACATTTTCTAGTAAGTAACAAATACACATATTTATATACTCCCTCCGTCCCATATTAAAAGGAACAATGGGGATACGTGCAATTTTGCAACGCAAAATTGGTGCATTTTAAATGTCGGAATTGTAAATTTCAAAAGTTATTCATATAATTTAGCATGTTAACTATGTTACTAAATTTTAAAATTTACAATTCCGACAATTAAAGAACACCAATTTTGCATTGCAAAATTGCACGTATCCCCATTGTTCCTTTTAATATGGGGCGGAGGGAGTACATAGCAATTTTCAGACATATAAGCACAGCCCGCTTCAGCATGTTACATTATCTGCTATAGAAACTAATGAAACAGCAAAAGACTTGATTTTTCGCAAAAGGCTTTTTTTAATACACCGAGTGTGTGGATATAAATGTGTATAAACAGTGCATAGCAATTTAGCATGTTAGATATGTTACTAAATTTTAAAACTTACAATTCCGACAATTAAAGAACACCAATTTTGCATTGCAAAATTGCACGTATCCCCATTGTTCCTTTTAATATGGGACGGAGGGAGTACATAGCAATTTTCAGACATATAAGCACAGCCCACTTCAGCATGTTACATTATCTGCTATAGAAACTAATGAAACAGCAAAAGACTTGATTTTTCGCAAAAGGCTTTTTTTAATACACCGAGTGTGTGGATATAAATGTGTATAAACAGTGCATTGTAATTGAAATTGGGTACCCAAATTAAGTAACCACAAACAACTAAATCCTCGGAAAATCACCGACATTGCTCTTACTTGAACTAAGTTGCTCACTTTCCAGTAACTAACAAAAAAATACACATGTATATTCATGTATACATAACAATTTTCAGACATATAAGTACAGCCCACTTCAGCATTCTACACTATCTGCTATATACACTAATGAAACAGCTAGAGAATCAATTTTTCGCAAACGGGTTTTCTTAATATCGAGTGTGTGGACATAAATGTGTATAAACAGTGCATTTTAGTACATAAAGTGAGATCAGATCAGGAGATATGTATACATCAAAATCTAGGGCTAAGGTGAGCTGTGAATTTTCCAGATTTGTTCTTGCTTTTTGGTAAATATAGAAATTAAGAAGAATTAAGTTAGAAAATTTACCTTTTAAAAGTAGATAGAGAATTGAGAGCTTAATCTTTTAGTGATGAGAAAGATAAAGACTTCAAATAACTGTTTTGTATCTCTCTCTCTCTCTCTCTCTCTCTACTGATTTCAGTCACACTCTTACTTTCTTTCCTTTTTTTTTTCTTTTTTCTTTTTAATCTTTTAAAAAAAGAAAATGGGTTATTGCTTCTTTATTTTAATTAATTTCAGTAACGTCATCGGCATTCATAAAATATATTTTTTGCTCTTCATAGCTGCACTTTGTAGTTGGTGTATCGATGTTCAAAAAGCTCAAGGTGGGTTTTGGGGTAAATTGGTCATCTAACATCAAATCCCGTCTAATTCTATTTGATCACCGTCTGATGCGTTTAATCTTGTCTAACCTTATACGTTTATATGTCTATTGTCTAAACTCCGACTAATTTCCGTTTTGGGTCTATTTTTACAACAGTGGTTGGTACTATCCCTCCTATAGAAACTTACCCATATTGTTAGTATCGTGACTAGTAGTTTTTCATCCAAACGAGGTCTTAGGATTTGGATGACAATGCCGAAACGGGACCAAATTTCAAACGCCGTTATTTTCGAATGACATTTCAATTGAGCTACTGATTTAATAGTTAACCAGTTATGAAACTAATGACTACTGGTGAGAAGTCGGATTGTCGAAATTACTATAATAAAAAAAATATACAAACTTACGGTAAATATTTTTACAGATTGATTAGAGGCTCACAACTGTCACCCTCTCTATTATAGCTATAAATAAACCGAAACAAAATATAAGAAATTAGTTAACGACATATGAAATGTTCAGCCGTGTTCGTTCATTTGTAAGTGAATATAATATGAAGAAAAAGAACTGAGGTTATCATTCGATTATAATAATCCAACCCAAATCAAATGAAGATGCCCAATTTAGTCAAAAAAATTTCAAAAATACCCTACACCTTTATATTAATTACAATAATATCATATTTTCATAAAAATATAAAAAGTAAAAACTAATAAAATTATTTATCACTTTTTAACAACCAAATATTCTTTTAAATCTTAAATTATGTTTTTTTTATTATTCACGTATTTATATCATAATTATACATATTTTATATATTTTTATTGCATTACGCGCCGCACACGCAACGCGTGGGGCACGATTACTAGTTTAGGCGATCAATAGCAATGATTGCTTTTATCTTCGTGATGACTTTGGTTTAACTTTTCATATTAATTTTATCTTGAGGGTGGATGTTTAAACTGCAATTTTTCTGTATAAACGCTGTAACCGTAGATTAAATCTACGGTTTACAGTGAATGTAAACCGTAGATTTAATCTACGGTCTGTGTAATTTCTGCAGAAATTACACAGTCAGTCCCTAATTTTCAGAAATTAAACAGTCAGTCCCTGCGCAAAAATTACATAGCAGGTTCCTGAAAAACAGAAACTTACGGTTTTTTTTTTTAAAAAAACAATTTTTATACTACATTCTCTCTCTTTCTCTCAAAAACCCCTAATTTTCATCCAAAAAAACCACCCAAATCAATCAACCACAATAACTATCAAATTTATTAACAAAAAACCCCAAATCATCAATCAAATTTATCCATAATTGAAGGTATATCTTTTATTCTCTAATTTATTATTTATTTTTTGTAATTTCAATTTGTAAAATAGAAAAAAATATATAAAATATGCAAATTGATTGTTCACTTAGCTATATATAATTGTTTGTTGTTTGTTTATATTAATTATAGAAATTATAATAATTGTTGATATTTGTCCCATTTTTGCATTAATTTTTTTTTTGTGTAATTTTAATTTGTAAAATAGGAAAAAATATATAAAATATGCAAATCCATAATTCACTATAATTGTTGATATTTGTCCCATTTTTGCATTATTATTATTATTTTTTTTGTAATTTCAATTTGTAAAATAGGAAAAAATATATAAAATATGCAAATGGATAATTCACTTAGCTATATATAGTTGTTTGTTGTTTGTTTATATTAATTATAGAAATTATAATAATTGTTGATATTTGTCTCATTTAATAAAAAAAATTATGGTTTTTATTGAAATTTGTTTATTTAGATATTTATTACTAATGGTTTGGTTATGATGTTACATGTTTATGATGATTATTTGTTTTAATTGAGAAAAATAAAAATTGTTACGCTTTATTAATATTTACCCGTTTTGAAAATTAGGGGTTTTTATAAAATTAGGTTGTTTGCCCAAACACGTACTAAAAATTGGAGTTGTTGATATTTTATCCGTTTTATAAAAAAATTGAGTTATCATTGTTTGGTGATCATTAAATGTGTTTGGTTATGATTAAAAAATTGAGTTATTATTGTTTGGTTATGATTAAAAAATTGAGTTATCATTGTTTGGTTATAATTGAGTTATCATTGTTTTGGTTATCATTAATTGGTTATCATTGAGTTATCATTGTTTGGTTATAATTGGTTATGTTATCATTAATTGGTTATTAATTGGTTATTTTATCATTGTTTGGTTATCATTAATTGAGTTATATTTGATTATCATAGTTAGGATGGCAGACTCAGGTTCACATATTAAAGGCAGGTTGGGTATTTTACGACAGATCGGTCACATTTCTAATCAGACTTGAGATGCTGGAAGAGAAGCGGGTAGAGGAGATGCCAATAAGATTAGAGTTTATAATTATAGTTGGCAGATACCGACGCCTGAAAGGGTAGTTCAAAATATGATTAGGGCTGGTTTTTACGGTATTTACACTATAGGTAATTATACCGTAGACCGAGGCTTGCTTACAGCCTTAGTTGATAGGTGGCGTGATGAGTCGCACACGTTCCATTTTGTCGGTGGAGAGTTTGGGATATCTTTACAGGATGTAGAGATTATTCTTGGTCTCAGGGTGGATGGTCTTGCTGTTACCCGATCGGAGCGGAATGATAACAGGGCGAGCAGGTTGGATATGATGGAGAGTTTGTTGGGTGTTAGACCGGCTGACAATCAAGTGGATATAAACTGTTTGACAGTTAGACTTGATTGGATGTTACACACATTCGGTGAATTACCCCCCAACCCTAGTGAGGAGCGTTTGCTATATCAGTCTAGGGCTGCCATGCTATTATTACTGGGGGCACATGTGTTTTCGGATAAGAGCAGTGATCAGATTCCACTCTGGCCTCTGCCATTTCTGGAGAATTTTGACACATGTGCTGAGTATAGTTGGGGATCAGCTCTTCTGGCCTGTTTAGAGGCTAATCTATGCAGGTTGGTACGTTGTAAGGCAAGCGGAGTAAGCGGGGCGGTGATGTTTCTGGATATGTGGGCGATTACCAGACTACTGCCGGTTAGACCATGTGAAGAGCTGCTGGAAGATATCGAGCCACCTGAGGGCTGGCCTAGGTTCCCCCTCGGTTACAGGTATGATATTATTTAGTTTTTGTATTGGATTTGTGTTTTTTTTTATTGTGTCATCTATCATTTATTTAGCAGCCGGTTATATTTATTGTTTATCGGGTTTTGTTTGTATATTACAGATGGAAGATTTGGAGGCAAACTAACCTTACGTCATATGTCTACGGACATAATGTGGTCCACATACGTGACCAGTTTGACAATATGTCGCCTGAACAGGTAAATTTTAACTTTCGTATTATATGTAACTTACGTATTATATGTTGTATATGTTTGCATTGATCTTATGTTCGCAGAATTTATTACTAGTATTTTTAAACCATTGTTTATATATTCTAATTTTGCTGATTACAGATAGTGTGGCAACCTTACGGAAATCTCAATCAGTATCCGGAATACTGCACGCGGGGCCGTTATATGTGGCATTGTTCTGTGCCTCTCATTTGTAATGAGAAGATTGAGTTCCACCCCGCGGATAGGTTCATGAGACAGTTCGGTTTTGTTCAGGGGGTCCCTACATATATTTGGAAACCCAGAAAGGGTCACGGCAAGGATAGAAGATTTGGGATTGGGCAAAAACACGATTGGCCTGCACTTTTTGCAGAGTTTATAACCGTGTGGAATGATCGCCACAACCGGCTTGTTAACGGCGAATTTGGTACGGGGATGTCACCGGATTACATGAGATGGTATAGAGAGAGGACCCGCATCTTCATAAACCCACCTGAACTTGCCCCGCCATCTCACGGTTTCCGGGAGCATACGGGGTTGTTCAATAAAATGGTAACAACTAATTAAAGTTCATTAATATTTGATTGTTATTTTTCTGTTTGTATATTTCAATACTTATAAATCGTTTTTTATTGGGTTTTTTTCTTCAGAAAGCGGTATTACGCCGCAATTTCAAATCGTTCAAACGGGCGAAAATGAAAACGGAAGTGGACTTACTACAAAAGGACTTCGCTGAAATGGGAATGAATCCGTATGGGTCAGCTGATGAACAGTCGGATGAGGAGGATGACGATGATGACGACGACGACGATGGTGATGACGACCTACGTTACGACCCAAGAACTTACACTAGGGCTTCAAGTTGTCGGCGTCCCGACGAAAGAGGCAGATGGGAAGGCGAATCTAGTAGCGGTGGGCGTAGCGGGGGTAGAAGATCAACTGGAGGTCGACCCCCGACTACAGATCAGGGTCCGGGTCCGAGTTCAAGTGGTCATGGTCGTCGTGCTTCTTTTGCTGGGTCGGAGTACGTTCAGGACGATGTTCAGGACGATCATCATAGACAATCATTTGGGTCGTACGAGCATCATCCTGGTCAGCATTCAACCGACAGTTGGAGTCGAGGATTGGCACTTACATCCCACGAGCGTGCTCCGTATCCAGAATCGCAGCATCGACAGAGACGGCATACGGAGCTAAACGAAATCGAAGAGTCTGCTGAGCCGTCATCGGATAGATTAACATCGGCGGGAAAGATGCTCCCTACGTCAAATTTTAAATCATTTAGTCGTTACAAAAAAAAAATGCATGGTTGTGTTTTTTGTATTTGATTTCTATGTTTGATTTGTAAGTTTTATTCTTAGCTGAGTTGGAATATTATAAATTCGTAAGTTTAATTTGATTTGTATGTTTGATTTGTACGTTATAAGTTCGTAAGTTTAATTTGATTCGTATGTTTGTAAAAAATATTCTGTATTTTAATTGATATGACAAATATTGAGTTTTTACAAACCCTAAACCCCAAAACCCTAAACCCAAAATTACAAACCCTAAACCCTAAATTACAAACCCTAAATCCTAAACCTTAAATCCTAAACCCTAAATCCTAAACCATAAACCCTAAATTACAAACCCTAAACCCTAAACCCTAAATTACAAACCCTAAACCCTAAACCATAAACCCTAAATGACAAACCCTAAACCTTAAACCCTAAATTACAAACCCTAAATCATAAACCCTAAATCCTAAATCCTAAACCCCCTAAACCCTAAACCCTAAATTACAAACCCTAAACCCTAAACCCTAACCCTTAAATCCTAAGCCCTAAACCCTAAATTACAAATCCTAAACCCTGAACCCTAAATCCTAAATCCTAAACCTTAAACCCCTAAACCCTAAATATTCTGAAATATACATACAAACCGTACATTTAATGTACGGTTTGTACAGATTTCATACAAACCGTACATTAAATATACGGTTTGCATGTATTCTGTGCAAACCGTAAAATAAATGTACGGGTTGTACCCCTGATTTAAGCAGCGTCATTTTACGAATGTACTTTTTGCACTGAATCACCGTTAATAACGTAAAAAAAAAACTACAAACCGTAAAAATAATCTACGGTTTGTAGTGTAAATGACATTGGATACCATATCTATCAAAATAAATCCGACAACACCTTATCACTTTTGAATTATTATGATTTGACAACCCTATCCGAAAATGACTACTTAATGTATTATTAAAGTTTGGAAATGACTACACCAAAAAAAACACTATAAACCGTAAAAGTAATCTACGGTTTGTAGTGTAAATGACATTGGATACCATATCTATCAAAATAAATCCAACAACACCTTATCACTTTTGAATTATTATGATTTGACAACCCTATCCGAAAATGACTACTCAATGCATTATTAAAGTTTGGAAATGACTACACCAAAAAAAACACTACAAACCGTAAAAGTAATCTACGGTTTGTAGTGTAAATTAACACTATAAATATGGCTCAATTTTGCCAATTCTAACAAACCCTAAAATCAAACACAAACACATTTCAGAAATCTCTAAAAAAATACTCATTTCTCCCCAAAAAAAATATAAACAAACACTTTCCGAAAATGAATTACAACTATGGTTATGACAACAACCAATGGAATAACAACAATGCGAATTCATCCAGTGGCTCAAACGATGAGCTAACTGATTATTCAGAGCACTTTGAAGTTGATGAATTGACTTGGGAAACAAGGGATGAAATGCTTGCTGATCTTGTTGATGTGGCTGGAAATTGGGGTTTCATTCTTACAATTCGTAGGTCTGGAGGGGGTGATGGGAGCAGAACACCGTATGTTGATATTGTGTGTGATAAATCGGGGGTTTACGAAAAAAAGAAACCATCTTCCGTAAATTCAGGTACAAAGAAAAAATATTGTCCATTTTTCATTAAAGGTTACGTAGTTAATGGTGAATGGATGTGTCACGTAGAAAATGGACAACATAACCACCCACCTCCAACTTACCTCCAAGGGCAAGCACGACGTGCTCGTTTAACCCAAGATGAAAAAGAAATTGTTAAAACTTTAAGGCAAAGTAGTTTTAAAGTTGGTGCAATATTAGAGGCCATAAAAAATCGAAATCCTGACAATGTATCAAACACAAAAACGATACATAATTTTGTGGCTGGACTGAAATTTAAAGAACGAGATGGTAGAAACCCGATACAAGAACTGTTTAATTTGTTGGATAGACATCGCTACACATTCTACTATAATATGAACCCATCAACCCATTGCCTTGAGAACTTGTTTTTTGCACACCCCGATTCTATAAGGATGTTCAAAGCTTTTCCTGATGTCTTGTTAATGGATTGTACATATAGGACAAACCGTTTTAATATGTCATTCCTAGAAGTCGTAGGAATGACATCAACGAATCAAACATATTGTTTAGGTTTTGTTTTCATGAGTGACGAGACAAAGGAAAGTTATATATGGGCATTGGAAAAATTTAAAGTTACATTGGAGGGTTGTATACTACCTAGGGTGTTTGTAACCGACAGGGAAATGGCCTTATCAAATGCTTTATCCGTTGTTTTTCCCGATTCTCATCATATTTTGTGCACTTTTCATATTGCAAAAAATGTTTTGAAAAACTGCCGTAAAAAGATCCCTGACGAGGAGTGGCAAACGTTTCTAGATGATTGGGGTTTATTGGTTGATTCTGAGTCGATAGAGGAGTACAATCATAACCGAGCTTATTTCAATTCATCTTACAAATCGTACCATGCTGTGATTAAGTATGTAGACAAGCTTTTAAATGATTATGCTGAAAAGTTTGTTGCATGTTATACCAACCACACAACACATCTAGGTAACATAACTAGCAATTGAGCCGAACAACAACATGCTAAGCTGAAAAGATCCCTTTCCACAAATACTGGCACGCTTGAAAATGTTTGGGTAGAGGTGAATAGAATTCTAGAAAAACAGTTTGAGGATATTAAGATGAAGTTGGATAAATGCAAGTCTTATTTTCCACATTCTGAACGAACACCTCTATTTATAAATCTTAGGTCGTATATCACACACTATGCCTTTGATTTATTATTTCAAGAACACAAAAAATGTAGTGGCCAGACTGATGAGAATTGTTCTTGCGGTTTCAAATTGTCTCACGGTTTACCTTGTCATCATATTATGAGTGAACATATTTTATTCGGAAAGCCTCTTCCTCTAGAATATATTCATCCATTCTGGAAAAAATTATACGTAATTGATGATAATGGGAACACCGATGATTATGGGGTAGAGGGTGATCTAGAAGAGTTTAAAAGTGTTTATGCTAGCAAAACTAATGTTGAAAAACGACGTATGAAAACACAACTCCGAGAGATAACCGTACCAGCTAGAACATCCATCAGTGACCCCGAAGTGAGACAAAATAGGGGGAGACCTAGAAAGGGAGACAAATCTAGTAAGAGAGATAAGTCGGGATGGGAATATGTGGAGGAACAGAGTGCTGGTGCTAGTAGGGACAAGGGCAAAGGTAAGGCGGATTAAACACCTGAGGTAAGGGTAAACCCAACTAGGAGGCCGCGAAACCAGAACCTTAAACTCACCCCCAATAGTCCAACCTTCCTGTACAGTGACCAAATATGGGTCATGTTACATAGTTACATCGAAACGGTTTATGATGTGTGTGGGGATGGTAACTGTGGGTTCCGGGTACTTGCAAATGCGACGGGTAAACAGCATGGGGAAGATGATTGGTATGCGGTAAGATGTGAGTTGTTTCAAGAGCTGCAGCAAATGAAAGGTGTTTATTATGAGCTGTTTGAGAATCTTGACTTTCAAGGTTACCGGTATGATTATATTTTATCAAGTTTAAATTTTTATGATCCTATAAATCCCGCACCTTCTGAGAAATGGATGAGATTTCCGTCTTATGGTTTTTTAATTGCTTCTCATTACAATATGCCAATTGTATTGTTGTCCTTATGGCAAAATAAAAATGGAGGGGTAAACATGTGGAACGCCACTTTTTTACCTCTTTATACTGGTCCGCCTCAGAGAACGACATATTACATCCCGACTGTAATGGTGTTCGTCAACAGTTGTCACTATGCTCAGGTTATTCCTAAAGAAAAAGGGATCTTCCCAATGCCATGAATTATAGCACGGTGGGAACAAACACGTACTGAGGCAGCTGCACCATGGAAGGAACTTTTTCGACCAAATTTCAAGTTATATATGGCGCTGGAAAAGCAATCGGGAAAGCAAAAAGCAAATGAAGAAGAAGATATAAACCTAAGTCCATAATCAGTTTTTTATTTTTAATTTTATGTAAATTACTATTTTTTCCAATTTGTTGTAAATTTATATGATGTAAACAAATGTTTAATAAATTTGTTTTATGAAATTTAGTTCATGTTTGCATATTGAGTTAATTTCTTTTATGAAAGTTATATAATTTATGATTGTTTCATTCAAGAAAATTGACGATTGACACCAAATTGACGACTTAGTTAATGTTTCATATTGCGTTATACAAGTGTTAAAAACAAACCAAAGGTACTTCACAAAAATTGACGATTTAGTTAATGATTCAATAAATATCAACTTATACACTTGACAAAAATATAACATGAACCAAAAACATAAAATTTATCAAATCAACTTTTTTTGTATAAATTTGTGTAAATTTTGTGTTTATTTTGAGAGATTGTTAGAATATTGGTAATTTATTTTATGTAAAATTTTAAAAATAAGATATTTAGTTTTTTTATTAAAAAAAAATCATGTTTAATTTGAAAAAAATATTCAGTATTTTAATTTTAATTATTAGATTTTTATTTTAATTTTTAATGCAAAAAATCTGAAAAACACACAGAGACCGTAGATTTAATCTACGGTTTACAGTGAAACACTGTGCGTTTTTAAAGATTTTTTGCTGTTTAAACATCCAACCGCTTTTATCTTACTTGGCCCTTTATTTTTATATTTTCTGATATTTTAAAAAAATTCAATCCCGTATTTATTCGGTTTTGGTTGAAATGCTATTCTCTTCCTCTCCTTCATACTAGGACGACTGAGAGCCCATGGTTCACTTCAAATGTTAAATTTCATTTAAACACTTATCTGTAGTAGTTATTTACCAAAATGTTAAGGAAAACGGAAGAGACAAAGAAAAAACCAAAAAAATGATTTTTTTTCGTCTGAATCCAGCCATGTTGTTATTTTCAAGTTTAGCGAGCTAGAATATGCAGGGCTCCGACTACCAAGTGGCAAGCCACACTAGTACACTTTTAACACTTCATCGTCATACCAAATGACTTGGGAATGGTATATAGTATAGAGTAAATTGTGGAGAATTGACCATACATTTGTCTTGTGCTGTATCATCGTAATGTCGTTCATGGACCGCGCCTATGCAACGGTCTATCTTGACGGCATATGAGCGGGTCACATGTTAATCTTAAAACAATTAATAGGGATAGACGAGACATGAACGACATTGAGTAACATCCTTTCAGACGTCTTAGTCTATAATGGTACACTTTCAATGTTACAATGCCTGGTCTTAATAGAGAGGTTGCAAACACAGGATCTACAGAAGAGACAAATAAATATCCGCAGTCTATCTAGCAATTAATTGGAGCTTGATGGAGGTTCTTACAAGCAATATGGGGTTGTTTGGTTGCCCATCAAAAGTATACTTTTAGACAATTTTACTTATAAAAAGTAGGTGTTGTTTGGATGTAACCAAATAAATAATATTTTTTCAGAAGTAAATGTCCATAAGTAAACTTTTCCAAAAGTAAGTTGTATCTTTACTTTTGTAACAAAAGTAAAATTTGGCTACTGTTTGGTTTTTGTTACTTGCTATTAAATTTTTAAAAAACTTGTATTCTCCATTTTCTCTTTCTTTTTATTAATCTTTGTAACAAGTTCTTTCTCTTTCTTTTTATTAATCTTTGTAACAAGTTCTTGAATTGATAGGTCAATCTCATCTGCAAACCAATATTCATATATAAGTTTTTCTATTGTTGGTTCATAATTTTTGTTGGTAAGTTTATTTAAATTATGTATGAAAAAAAAAAGATCACTTGGTAACTTAACATTACTTTTTTTTTTTATGTTCTAGTAAATTTTGTAATTTTCTTTGTTGTTCCTTGAAAAAAAATTTCAATTTTTTTTTTAATGAATTTTACACTTATAATACGCATTTTGTTGTGTGACATATTAGCTAGATATATAGATATGGAGATACAAGTATGGAGAGATAAAGGAGTCGTCTTTATTCATTGATAAGTGTAGAGAAGTTACATCAAGAGACCCCATAACCTTCTTTATATAATAGAAGGTAGGGTTACATATGCTAGGAAAGCCCAATAGAGGCCCAATAGAGTAAGGCCCAAGATGGACAATAATATCCTACAACACTCCCCCTTTGGACGTCTTGAATTCTTCGTCTTCATACAGTCGATCTGAGTCGAGTTCATTCGCAGTGCTAAACACATAAAAACCTTAGGGCCGGAAAACCCAGTGTGGGACAAAACCGGTACCTAGGAGAAACTGTGTAGCCGAATGATATAGGCCGAAATATGATGTAAGTAACTAACCACAAAGCAGTGTGCCTCATCAAAACCTTGCCAGAGCAAACCCAATGGGAAAATCTCTAGTCGAAGGAAAAAGAGTGCAACAATGGTAGTCGTAGGGATCAACCACAAAACAGGTGCCTCATCAAAACCTTGCTAGAGTAAACCCAGTGGGAAAAACCTCTAGTCGAAGGACAAAAGAGTACACAGTGGTAAGAAGTATACAACAGGATACTCCCCCTAATTTCGGCAATCTTAAGTGAGATAAGATGGGAACGTGTCTCGCTAAAAACCTTGCCAAGGAAAACCCAGTGGGAAAAAAACCTTGGTCTAAGGACAAAAAGAGTACACGAGCATACGACTGGATGCTCCCCCTCACTTGCACACGACAGGGTGCGAGGATTTCGACTAAGTAGTAATTAGTGCAATAAGCATTCACCTGGATGCTCCCCCTCACTTGCACACGACTGGGTGCAAAGATTTCATATTTCAAGAAAGAAAACGAGCATTCGACTGGATGCCTCATTTACTTACATACGACTGGATGCAAGAAAATCTAACGTGGAATAGAACGAGCATTCAACTGGATGCTCTTAAACTTCATTTGTGAAGATTGATTTCGGCGAGAAATGCTAAATAGCATAATGTAGTCATGTCTCTCTTGATCGATAACAACAAGTTGTCCTCAAATAAGACAAGTGTTTTATCTGGATCATGAGACAGAGCATATGTAATTCAAATATGGCTAATACGAGCTCGAAACCATATACACTCTCTAGTCGTCTCATAGAGCACGAGTAGATCAGAGTGATTCGTTTTGGAGTCATTCCAAGACCTCCAAGATATTGCCTTATTCCTAATGGTAAAGACAGACCATGTTAGGAATATCCTTTATGCGGGTCTGATAAGTAACCGGCATCGGTATAACCGAAAAAGGGTTGCGTTAATTCGAGTACCGAAGGGGGTAGGTACACTCGATGACGCAAAATGGGATAAAACAAGCCCTCATCCACAGTTACCTTAAGGTAATGGGAAAATGTCTTTTATGCCATTTCGATGGCAGCGTGTTAGCGCGATGCTGTGTCGAGCTATACCATTCACAGCAGACGAGATGTTCGTCCTAGCACATTAGATCAAGTACAATGATGCGCTTATTGTACTTAGATATGAACATGATGGTTCAATATCTCTTCATCGTCACATCAGGGACGGAATGGGTCTATATCAATGTCTAGTGATCGAACGATCATGGGAGAATCTGACGACTTAGCGTCATGATGAATACAACGTCATAACACCTTCTGGGTGTAGTCTGAATCATGAACTTAGATTCAATCTTTACGGGAGTCGATCATCAGGCCGAGTCACTACCGTTTCTTCCCAAGATCCTTCATCTCGAAGGCAAATCCAAAAATGGATCGCGTAATAAAACACGCAAGGGCATAATACTTGTTCAAGTATCCCAAGCTAATCAAGTACTCACTTACGCGGTATACCACATCCGCTCGGATTATATTAATCCATATAGTGAACGTCTCAGTCAATTGAGATCATGTTCCGTGGTCAGGAACTACTTGATTTAACCATTATGAAGTCACACAGGGACCTTCATCTATATCTCTTTGTCTAAATCCCCATAGAGATAAAACAGTGACCACAATCACATACTACATAATCAGTTTTTTGGGAAACTACTAAACTGATAAAGTAGGGGACCGTTATAACGTCCATTACGAGGAAATCAACCATCTCGTAATCAATTCCAAGATGTGAGAGAAGCCTTGCGCTACTAGGCGAGCATTCTACAATCTCATTATTCTCATCACTTTTCCTTACGAATAACCAAATAAACGAACTCGTTTAACATTGGTGGTGTTGGAGCTACAGGTCCGAACACACTTTCGCTAAGGAGTCTACTTGGATTGCAAGTTTCCATTAGTCTAGTCTATTCTACGTTGACTTCAGGCAACGGTTCATGGTTCCCTATCATAATTTGCTCATATTATCAGTCGTCACCGAATATATGAACAAGTAATCAATGACAGTCTCGTTTCGCTTCAATATCGTCTAAGATATCATGATCGACAGATATTTCGAGATTCTTAGGATGAAGAGGAATCACACATCTCCTAGATCCTTTATAATCTCGTGCGACGAACGAGTTTCAGTTCACCACCTCTGGGGCTGAACGAATTAAGAACCGGTCAACTTCCTCATATCTTAGGAAGGATGACAGACTGACGGCCGACGGCAGCGTCCTTTGCTTGGCGGGTTCGGCCAAAGCAACGTGTTACGACAGGAACACGGCGTCCGACAGGGACGTCTATCCTTGCAAGCATTTTGCAGCAGGTATAAATGATCTCGTGACATCTCATAAAGTCTTCAAATGCGTCTGGCATTTAGTTAGACTTGAGGGAGTCTATGCACTTACTTATCACTAAGTGCAGTTTTGGGGATCAAGCTAAGACTGAGTGGGTTATGCCACGTTACTTCACGTCGTTCCTTATTAACGGTAACATGCAAATCTCCCCCTAACGACGGGGAGAACAGTCTTAGCGATGTCACTTTCGCATATCATGCGGTAAAGAGATCGCTTGCCAAGGTTACTCTATCAAATGATAGGCAGGAGATTCATAATCGACTTATGTCCCCTTCAGAGGTCCATATTTTGAACGCTAGAACGGCTCAATTAAAATATTAATTAATCACTCTAAACACGCGTTATTATGAGACTTCTGGCTCATAACCAGTAACCAGCTGGTACGCATATGGTGTTTGAGTGTCTATGGGCCTCATAACGGACCAATGCAGCAAAATAGCATAACCCCACACGGAAATATAAATCTTGGTGCGCAAGACCAAGAAGTGCGTGCAATCATTTGCAGTCGCATCATCAAACTTTCCGTGAGTCCATTTGGGTCTGAACATAATCGACATGATGTTCAATTTCAATTTCCAAACTCAAGTAATTCAAATCGAAATTTCGATTATTACTCTTCGGAATTATCAAGTCGGCTAGACTTTTCAGGATAATCCGGATCATGAGCCATCAACTTAATGATAGGGCTAAAAGTTTGGAAAATGCTGCATTTATGTGGACAACATTAAAATGTGACCATATTGTCGATGCATCAACCATAACCATTTATATTTATGGTCCGTCTTATGGTTGGATAAGTCCACAATAACTCCTTCAATTCTTTACAAGAATTCTACGAGTTCATTTCGTGATCTTTACACATACTAGTCTTTCAAAGTGAGCATTACTGGCATGAATTTCGGATTAATCACGAAATATATCCTCAAAGAGAATCCAAATGCGATGCGATTATAAATCAAGCATCGTCTTTTGACCCGGGAATATCTAATCCGGTCAATGCCACAATATCAAAATGCTCTTATCAATCGACGACAGGCGAATGATAGTAAAGACAATCATGTCTTAGCATTTAAATTCTTTATCATTCGACGACAGGCGAAATGATAAGGAAACTTTAAACGCTTTAAAGAATGTGATAGCAACCACTTGAAAGACATTTCAACTCCTCTAAAATACGCTTTTGGTCGTATTGAATGGAGACTATGTAAAGAAATTTCAATTCTTTCATGAGCTATTACCAGGTAACACTGGTTTTCTCGAATATTTTATAACTCAACAAGGTACGACAGGACCTATAGGAGTATAACGCCTCATATTTGACAAATCAATTTGGCTTTACCAAAGATTTCGATTTGGAACGACAGGTCCAGAATCGCTGTCACTGAGTACACTTTTAGGCAAGTAGTTGGTGAAATTATGTGGTACACTGTTACCCACTATTTCTAGAAAACCAACTACACCACAAGTATTGCCTAAAATTTCGTAATTTAAAGTTTGGTCACATTTGTCAAAAGAATTTGCTCAATAAACACTTTAAATTATTTCGAGAAATTTCATAAACAGGCAAACCATAATCCAAAAGTATGGTCCAAATGGAAAAATAATAATCCAAATGGAAAACATAATCCAGATGAGCGAAAAAATGGCTCAATGATTTATCAAAATCAGTAAAGAAAGGTATCAAACTCATTTGAGCCACAAAATCGGGGGTCTCAATAGTTTCCTTTCAATTAACTTTAACCACATTAGCATCGGTTTTTCCACCTTTATAATAGTTGTGAACTATTTAAGGAGTAACCGTGCATGACCTTTGTCTTTATAGCATAGAGTTGCCTCCTTGAGCATTATCTCTTGCTTTGTGACAACGGGCCATATTGTTCCTTTCAATTACTGTCTTGAAGCCACAGGTTTTCAATTTTGACGATTGTCTAAAATCTCGCTTGGCTAGGCGATTCATCGGGATCGCGACAGTTCGAGACAAATAACACTTGTCTCGGTTCTCGATTCGTGGAAAAAAATATACACGAAGAGCATTAATATCAGGCAAACAATTCGCCATTGACCCAATAGGATTAAAACTACTCACCGGGGTAATTTTCTTATCCAATAACAGATGGGCGATAAAGGAACATGGTGAATATAAATTCACGATACTTCTTATGGAATACAATTTCCAAGCTAGTATTTTGGTGAAGGATTGCTCCAATATGTCAATTTCAGACATTTGTTCACCATAGACGTTATCACGTCTCAAATGTGGCGGCGGAATAAAATCAACGCCTTAGCATTCATCTCGAGGGTAACAACAAACTCGTGTTTTACTCATCAAAGATGACATCCAAATAATTTGGGTATCACATGCTCACACATCAGGGTGACTAACATGTGGTGACGGAATAACATCAACGTCTAAACAGTCATTTCGCAAGTATGTTTTGCGATTTTTCTCATCATAGATGGCATCCAACATGTGTTGGGAGTTCTGGATTATTTTTCATATAAAACGACTGGTTTATATGTTTATGGTTTGCACAAGCACAAACTTTAATTTCGAAACGACAGGTTCGAAAATAGTTTTGCTTTTAATGTGAATTGGTTCTCATTGATCGAACGACGGGTCGATACTGAGACACCAATTCGGCGAAACATACATCACTATATAAACACATTCGGGGAAATTATTATTTAGTCAACCCCTTTCGGTAGCTCTACTTGAAAAACGACCAGGAAAGACGGTGAGGGTGGAGGGCACGAATGCCACTTAAAACCCGACCTCATTAGGATATCGACTTCCGCCTATATCTTTCCTAGACATCGTATCCAAATAGGTGAGCCTATTTAGGGAAGGTTCATAATTTTTCCAACTTAAATGTGAAAATATATGATTTCGCAAATTTACCATATTTTACACATGACAGTAAATAAATATAGATTGTACCTGCTTGCATAATTAAATAATATAACGGTAGCATGATAGTACATATTAGGACAATCTAAATTTACCAATTTACACTTAGCAAGATATTACTCAATATTTTATTATTCTATTGCTATATGTGTAAGTTTAATTATGGCAATTTACAAGATACACCATATAACATACATGGAATCAAATAAATTAAAGTACACACGTAAGTTACATGCATGGTAATTTACTGAGTTAATTAGCTAGATCTATGTTTGCATATCTTGACCAAAATCCAATTGTTTAAACACATGTTGATCTATACAGAGGTAATTAACTACATGACCATAGGTGTAATATAAGTAAACTATCTCAGTTATAGACTTATTTCAGAGTCAGTCCAAAATCTATGGCGAGTTATACAGTGCAGTCCATAATCTATAGCAAGCTATAAACTGATCATACGAGTTTCAGTATGTTACATATGCAGTCTAAACATAGTACAACATATGGATTTTTCTCAACTTACAAGCATGTTTTATCAATATGGTAATCACTCTAGGGATTTATTTGGTGTTTAAACAGGCTTTTCATCATGAACTGTTAACAAAATACAAGCAATTGATACTACAATTTTATCTACGAAGCTTAAATCGCACATGCTGTGACAAATTAATTACGCATACTCATAATTTCATAACCACGCAAATCATATAGTATACCAGTGGTTTAGACAATTTGTACTCACGTGTGTTAACATTCAATTTACAAACGAATATAGCATGCAATTTTGAGTTTATAAGCTAGAAAAAAATTATGGTGTACCGTACTCCATGTATTTTGGTGAAGCTCGATATAGCAATATCCTAAAAAAACCCAGGATAAACCTCAAGGTTTATAGATATCCAATATCTGTGCGTTTACCAAAAATCTCCAATATCCGCGAGGGTATATCTTAGTCTCCGCGAGCATCGTGCTGATAACGTGTTGTGTGACATATTAGCTAGATATATAGATATGGAGATACAAGTATGGAGAGATAAAGGAGTCGTCTTTATTCATTGATAAGTGTAGAGAAGTTACATCAAGAGACCCCCTAACCTTCTTTATATAATAGAAGGTAGGGTTACATATGCTAGGAAAGCCCAATAGAGGCCCAATAGAGTAAGGCCCAAGATGGACAATAATATCCTACAACACATTTAATTTTTTTATCTTTTAATGATTTTTTTGCTAATTAATTGTTTAGTATGATTCTATAAATCAGAATAACTATTCATATTAACTCAAAAAGTACAAAAGTAAACAGGTTATACCAAACAACATTTTTACTAGAAAGTATATTTTTACAGTGTTTACCAAACATCATTTACTTACTAAAAAATAAACTTTTTCTACCCTCATCAAAAAAAAAGTATACTATGTGACCAAAGGAGGCAATCAGAAGTCTTCAATCAGAGCATAGAAATACACCCAATGTGGTTTTGACAAAAAAAAAACTTTCAGAAGGATCATTTGACTTCTCCCCAGAATGTAAAGAACCAAAATTAAATATTATTCAAAACCTTATGCAAAATCTGTTACAACTTGGAGCCATATTATGTTATGGAATAGTAGCGAATCATCAATGTATATCCAAAAGACAAGTCTATTTACATACATGTGCGCATACACTTCATGTTGACATGTGCAGTAGCCAAATTGCAACAAATTTCAACACCTAATCAACTAGTTTACCTTAACCCCTTCTTCCAAGTGCACAATCATTGACCCTACATTCTAAGGTCTCCTGTGCCACATCGGATCACTTATCCGGTAATCACACAAAACAGTCCCCATGGTCACAAATCACAACATCCATATGGTTTGACACTTGGTCAACTTCAGCCCACACAAACAGACTGAGATGATTTCAGGTTCGAGTCCTCGACTGTTCAAAAATTTGCAAAACCAGAAGGACTGGAACTATGGGAACCCTCTGTGCAATTGACCCGTAAGACGACCCTTGTACAATGAGCTACACTTTAGTATGGCTTTTGGATGTACATAAACATGTCCTGCAATGGAGAGAGCTGACTAGAACTCTGGAACGGTGAGACGAAATCGTTATCCATGGTGGCATCTAGGTAATTATACGTAGAATCGAAGGCATTTTTCTCCCACTCTGTGATATTGCTCTGGACCTCGGAGTTGAACTCGGGGGACACCACATGTTCTGAGCAGCTTGAATCTGTGTGGGGCTTTGGTACAGAATCCGACGTCTCTATATAAGCCATCTCGTTGAACATCCCTGCTGGAGAATGACGAGGCGGATACTGACTGTTGCTGATATTTGGTTTCTGTTCGTAGATTTCTGATGAGTCATCATGTTGTTTCGTGTTTGCAGCTGCAGCGTTTAGCTTCTGCTTCTCTAGTGAGCCTTTTTTGTTGTATATGCGACATAGCACCCAATCATCGAGCTGCAAAATTAATCGAAGTCAGACCACAAAGCATTACTTAATAAAATAATGAAAGAGATGCAACTTTGAAATTTGAACATTATCTAATTAAATTATATCCCGTGTATTATTTTATATCTTCTCAATCTGGCCTAGCAAGGGATAATGCCCCGAAAGAATGCACTGTCATCCGCTCAAGCCGAAGGCGGATGGATGCCAATGTCGGGACCAAAATAACAGTACTAAAATTAGTAATCATATTTACACGCCGCACATATAAGCAATCTTTTGCTTCCAGTGTAAAAAGGATTAGTTTAAATTAGTACGCCAGTTGATGGAATAAGTCTGTAGATGTCATCAATCCCAAATATGGCCCAGACCTCTTACATCAATTATTTGAGGCTTTAAAACAAAATCTAGGTACTTGAACCTAATAAACAACAAAAAGATTGAAAATGACCCATTTGATTCCGTTCACACCAGTCGTATTTATACATAGATAGAGCAAACAAAGTATGCTAATTTGAGAACCTAAAATACATTCCGACTCAAATGACTATATAATCAAGTGTTTACATTTGATCACCAATTTTACCTTTATACCCCACTAGAACTCAAAACATTACAATTATACAGTTTTTGGTCTACTCCCGTTGTTCTTGTACTTAAATATTTTTATTGATAAACTAAGAATCACTTTGCTTTCTGTATTTTGATCATTAATTTTGAGTCGTTAGAAAACAAATACTCCGTATTATGTCTTTTATAGAAAAACAACCCCAATAACACCACACCATGGGACCAGGAGTAAGATCTAAATATCTGATGACATCTTTTTTACCAAAATATATATAATTCTTATCGAAAGTTGAGATTGCATTAAAAGAAAAGAGATTCGGTTACGGATATTAGTTGCTCACACCACGCAACTTGGTGCTAATGCTGTAAAAAAAACTAAGATTATAAAAGCAAATTGGTTCCCTACCTATAATTCGATTATGAACCATCATTTCAGAGACTTTTAGCAGTTTCTTCTATACCATTTCTTAAGAAAAGTACACATACATCTTCATCTTGGGCTTACCATTTACTCCATTTATCAAATAAAGATGCTTAAATTTAAACAAGGACCAATAATTGATGCAACTATGTTAAAAAATAACCATAACCTAAAAAAAAAAAACTTAGGACAAGATACATACCCTTAAACTATTGCCCTTCTTACGAGCAGAGCGGTCCACATCAGCGAGCCTGTATTCATGCATGATCCAATTAGTTTTCTCCCCTTTTGGGGCTTTTCCGGCGTAAAAGACAAGTGCTTTTTTAATCCCAACAGCTTTCGGGTTCCCAATCGGCTTATCTGCTCCAGTTGCTTTCCAATATCCGCTACCTGCTGCCCGGTTTGGCCGAGACCCATTTGGGTATTTCCGGTCCCTTGGGGAAAAAAAGTACCACTCCTTTTCTCCATACAAAGCCAGTCCTGTAATTTCATAAAGATAAGTTACTTTGTTTCAAGACTTACTCTTTGACAATCATATACTCCAATATCACTTTATAAACATAATCTAGGAGAATAAATTACACTCAAAACATTAATAACATAAAAAATTACCGACGACTATAGATTTCTCTTTGGAATTTTCAATAGTACTTCAAATTTTACTTATATCTTTACAACTTTGAATCTAATATTAAATATTTTCCTTTCCAAAAAAACAAAAACAAAGTATAATACATTAAAAATTTACCAAAAAAATTGTATTATCGGAAAAAAAAATCCATTTTTTATTCACAAGCAGGGAACGAAGGAACTATGTGAAGACTAGAGACACTGCACCCCAATAAATGATAATAATTGATGAAAAATTATTACTTTCCTAGGTGTTTCAATTAAAATATTCAAAAATTAATAATATCTCACAAATATAATTCAAAAATGATAATTCCAATCCTAGAATTCAAGCTATTAGCTATAGCTACTTAACAAAAATGGAAATAATAAAAAAAAAAACATTTCTGAAATTATGAGACTGAACCCTGATTAAAAAAAGAAGCAATCAATCAATCAAGATATACAATTCACTTATTCAGCTAATGATATAAAAATTAAAGTAAATAAAATGATTTGAGTTAATAAAACCTTAATTAAAAATAAAAACCAATCAATCAAAGATAAACAATCCAGCTAATGAAATAAAAAGCAAAGTATAAAATGATTTCTCAATAAATAAAACATTAATAATGAGTACCAGGGAGTTCCCAAGGGTCGAATTTATAGAGATCAATCTCAGCAATAATCGGTACAGAAATCTGCTGCGACGCACACTTTCTACACAAATAGTGCATCACCAGCTCCTCGTCCGTCGGATGAAACCTAAACCCCGGTGGCAACACCATCTCACCGTTCATTCTTATTTATTTCTATTCTTTTTTTATATATTTCTATTTGATATCTCTCCTCTTTTTTTTCTTTATTTTTTTGTAATCTGATATCTCTCCTCTCTATTATTATTGAAACTTAGAACGCAAGGGAGAATTCGGATATAAATAGACGAACTTAATACTAACTATTGGTCATTTACAATTAACCCCCATCAACTATCAATTATTGAAATTAACCCCCATCAACTATCAAACTTTTACAACTAACCCCACTGCTATCTTTTGCTCACGGAAAAAAAATACGTTTAATGTATTGTACTACCAATTTTTAGCGATTTAGTTACGGGACAAATAATTTTAACAATTGACCTACCAGACTACGAAATTTGTCACAATTAATAACCTACCGTTAAACGAAATTATACTCACATTCTCTTGTCTACCACATGATGAGTGTAATTCTATCAACATATGTCAAAAATAAATCCCCAAATGTGAGATATAGTGACTGAAATCTAGTCGATTTATATTTTTAGTCCCTAAATTGGATGAATTTTCATAGTTCGGTATCTTAATTGTTAAAATTGGTAGTTCGGTATCTAAATCGTTAACCATCGGTAATACAATAGACGTATTTTTTTCCTTTGCTCTCTAAATAAGTGTCCATTATTGCATATTAGGTTGTTCCAAAATAATTGTCCGCTTTTTCAATTTGGCAATTATTTATAAAGTAATAAACTTACTCTTTTACCCTTTATATGATCTTAAAAGAAAAAAAAACATATAAGGAAATAAACATAAAACTTGGTATACTTACCATTCATGGCTGTAAAATCAACAATTTTCAGGAAAAAAATTACCCGCATTAACTTTAATTATACTACTTATAAGGGCAATATTAGTAGTTTATATATACAAATTTAACACTCTTAAAAAATAGCAATTTATAAAAAAGGCACTTAAAAAATGATGGAGTGAGTAAATGATTGGATATGTTTTGATTGATTTTTCATTTATTATTATCACTTATTTGATATTTATACATGTCAAGTAAATTTTTAAGGAATGACACAAAAGAGTTTTGCTTACTAAAAAAAACTTATATAAAACATATTCTGATGACATTTTACAGTAATTGTTATTTTAACTCATGTGCATTGAAAAAGTATATGAAACAAATAATTTTTTAAAATGAAGAGATGAATAAAGAGTTGTGTCATTGTAAATATGAACTTGGGGGATAGTTTAGGGGGTTTGGTTTCAAGAATTAATAGGCCATGGGGATTACTTGCAAATGGCTCATAGTTCTATGAGGTTATTTGCATTTTTACCCTTAAAAGTAAAATATAAAAATGATACTTCCTCCGTCCCATTTTATTGAGACACTACGACTAAGTACCAAATACTAATGGAATATCACGATTACATTGTTTTTTGGTTTAAATTATCTTTTTTGCCCTTATTTACTGTTTGATTCGTTTTATGTTATTTTTCCAAAAGGATAAAAGGTAGAAATTAAAAAAAAAAAAATAGTTTATATTTTAGCAAGATGGCCTGATTAACTTAAAATTTAATTGGTACATCCAAAAATGGATACTATACTGATACTAAATTGGGAGGGAGAGGGGTAAATAACAGGTGGGGGGGGGGTTTTTCTAGAAGAGACGTGGGTAATAAAAATGGGGGGTTTTCCTAGAAGGTGCTAATAGAGAGCAGCCGGACACGTGTCATGTGATAAGGGTAATGTGTGTGTGTGTGTGTGTGTGTGTTGTGTGCGTGTTTTACAGTTGTGTACTCTGATTCTGTCACTGCTTACGTTTTGTTTCTTGGACTGATTTGGTGATGACTCTTACGGTGCCTTTTGGTCCTTTTTCTACTACCTTTTTTTTTTTGTTTTATTAATTTTTACTATGCCTTTCTAATCTTTTAATCTTAGTAGTTGCGGTGGCTGCAAAAGTAAACAAAGCCTTTATGAACAATTCACGTGTTACCTCATTCAATTATCGGTTTAGGTTCGTTACTTTACTTAGTATGAACAAAATCATAACACTCGTGTTTTCTCTTGTTTTATTATTTTAAAGTATATTATATATATATATATATATATATATATATATATATATATATATATATATATTTCTGCTTATATAATTAAAATTTATAATCTTGAATGTTATTTATATATTCACTCTATCTAATAAATTTATATTTTTAAAATAGTAAAACTAAATCAGTTTTATATTAAAACTCATAATATACTTATTTGTAGGAGTAGTATTTATCTTAATTCTTATCATAATTTTAGATAAGGAAAAAAAACATATCAAACGAAGAATGTTAAACGAGTTCGACTGCACTCGTGAACAGAGTCGGATCGAACTTGTCTACAAACGAGTAGAGTCTAAACAAGATCTTAGGAATTGTTTAGTAAACGAATCGAGTTTGAACATATGTCTCATTTGCATCTCTAGATACGGGTAATGATATACACAGCCGTTACACTACTTCATACTCCATCCATACCAAAATATTAAATCTCTATGTATTTACGTGCAATTTTGACCGACAAATATCTTGTGATTAAATTGTTGAAATATAAAATTTTAAAATTTGTTCATATAGTTTAACATTTGAACTATGTGATTAATTTTTAAAAAATTCGATTTCGACAAATTATATATGTTTTATTTATCGATCAAAATTGCACGTAGATTCGTATATACACTAACCATTTGAGACAAACTGAGTACATTATGTATGAAATGAGTGAAGATAAAAACTGTATTTTTGTGCTCAAGTCAATGTATGGAGAAATATAAAAGTTGCGAGCAAATATTGGAAATTTGGAACATTATGCATAACTCGACTAAATACATCCGAAGATAATGCATAGTTGACTAAATTAATCCATTTGAAGGAAACTAGCCAAAGTTCATTGTTGTGGCCCTTCGTTCAAAAACTAGTTGAATTTTAATGAGTCCAAATCTTCTACCCTATTTCTTTATCCCATTCCGTGCCCCCTTGTTTATTTTAACCAAAAAAAAATTCTAAAAAACTTGAAAAAAATTGTACAATTACTATAATACATCTATCAATACATTCCAATAATTATTTGTAAAAGAAAATCCACACAAAATTTGTTTTGGAATGAATGTATAAATTAGTGTAAATTAAACATTGAATATTAAAAAAATTGTCTAAAACAATATTATGTTCAAAAGTTTTAAAATTTGGATACAATATAATATAAAAGTTTATAAAGTTGTGGTATAAGTTGTGAAAATTTAAAATTTGAGTAAAAATAAGCAAGGGGACATGGAAGGGGGTAGAGAATAGGGGGTAGAAGATTTGGACTCAATTTTAATGCATCAGATGGCACTCGAATGATTATTCATAGGCAAAATTACCGACGGGTATAAGTCTAAGAATCTAATTACCAAAAACTAATACTCCAAACATTTATTTTCAAAATTTACAACCAGCTAACAAATAAGAAGGAAAATTTCAAAAATATTATTAACAAATAAAACTAAATAAAAAAAAATATTTTGAAAAAGTAACATTTTTTTAAAAAGAAATCAAAAATTAACTTTTTTTAAATTAAATTTTAATTTTTTTTTTCAAAAAATGCGTGCATACTTATAAGTATGCCGGTATGCATGCTTCAAAAAGTTCGCATACCTGTAGATATGCATATTTTGGTATTTTTCTAAAAAATAATACTATTTAAAAAAAAAAACTTTAAAAAGTGCGTGCATACATGTAGATATGCCCGTATGCACACTTCAAAAAGTGCGTATACATACTTTGGCACTTTTCTAAAAAAAATTACTTTTAAAAAAAGAAATTCAAAAAATACGTGGATATCTGTAGGTATGCATATTTTGGTACTTTTCTAAAAAAAAATTTACTTTTGTAAAAAAAAAACCCCTTCAAAAAGCATGTGCATACCCTGTAGCTATTAAAAAAATTATTTATTTTATTTTTAAAAATAGTTATTTTTTAAAAAAAAAATAAGTTTTTTTTTAAAATATTAATATTTTTTTATTTTTAGTTAGTTAGTTAGTTAGCTAGCCAGTTGTATCTTTTGAAAAAAAAAAGTTTAAGATAGTATATATTTTGGTAATTAGGTTTGGTGAAATTGTATGTTTTGGGCAAATATCCTTATAAATACTCTAAAAGGCTAACTATCGAAGGGTGAGACATGTTTTTTATACGGCAATTTCCTATTAATTAATGCATTAAAAAATCAAACAAATTAACATTTGATCACTACAAAAAAATACTTAAATAGCGACGGGATTAGTGACGGTATTTTTTGTTACGAGCTTATTAGCGACGGTTTTTGTGACGGGTTTGTGACAGTTTAGTCAATTTGCGACAGATTTGTGACAGCTTTTTAAATTAACGACAGCCTTATGACAGCTTTTGACTCTCTCTAAATCAAACATTATTTTGTAGTGGATGCTAGTCCTAAAAACTAGTAATTATTATTATTTAGTAAGAGATACTTTGAGTTTTTTCACTTCTCTCTATTTTATTCACATCGGCGTAAATACAATAACTTTTAAAAGAATAATGAAAATTTTAAAAAAATCCTAAAAATAAAGTTAAATTTAGAAACATAATAAAAATGTCAAAATCCAAAAGATATATATATATATATATATATATATATATAATTAGAAAAATAGTAGTTAATAAAATTTACAAATTAAAAACAAAATTGAAAAAATTAGAAAAAATTAAAAATCAGCAAAAACACAAATATAAAGAAATTAGAAAAATACAGGAAAATTATATGGCTCGACTAGTAACCAATGGTGAAAACTAAAACAAATCCAAACATCAAGAAAAATACAAAAACAAAGCATATATATATAAAAATCAATAAAAAGTGTCACTTAATTAATGGTATTATTTTTACTATACCACAAATTGGTAATTAGGTTTAAGAAGTGCCACTTAATGGTAATTTTCTTTTCTTTTCTTTTTTATGCAATGAATTTTCAACAAAGTAGTACCGGCTAATTAGCAGTATTGTCACATGGTATTAATTAGAGTTCAAAGTGGTCATTTTCATATCAAATCCAACAATAATGTTCCAAGATCAAATTTTGGAAATATTGACAAAAGATTTGTAGACTAATATCACACCATATTCGTCACTCTGTGACCATGCATATTATGGTTAAGTTTTTTCTGCATACAAAACAAATAGTTAGTTTTTCAACAAAGTAGTAACTCCTCTTACACTATGAAACTACGTGTAATTTTAATCGGTTTATAACTTGTATCAAAATTGTCAAAATAATTTTTTTTTAAATCTAATCATAAAATTTAACATTTGAACTATATGATCAACTGTTAAAAATTTTTATTCCGACAATTTTGATATAAGTTCTTAACCGGTCAAAATTACACGTAGTTTCGTAGTGAATAATTAAATAGGAACGGAGGAGTAGGTATAAAATAAAGTTTTTTTTTTATGAAGTGTCAAATCAAACAATTGCAAAATCAACTAATTAAGTTGGCACAGAAGCCAAAGCCGCTACCAAAGCAATGAGCCGTAAAAAATAACTGTCACTTATACATAATTTTCTTTTTTAGTTACAGACTAACAGTACCGTATATGATACGAATTAGTTCTAATTTTTAAGGTAGTAGTATAATACAGTATTTTGTCCTGTGTTGGAGCCGACGGTTGATGGTGGATGGAGAGTATACGTGGCCATAGTAAATGAATTAGATAGGAACGGAGCTACAGTCTCTTATTTTAGAAATTTTTTATGAAAAAATAGATTTTGACTATGTATTTTAATTAAAACATTTAAATTTTAATGTTTCAGTCTCTCATTTCATAAAATAACTTCATATAAAGTATAAAATTTTTTATATAGAAAATTAGCATACATTTCGCAATTCTGATTCCGTCACTGCGTGACCATTGAATAAAATTACGTGTAATAATAGTAAGGTGAATGTGGTGACGTTAAAACCTCTCTATAAGAATACTCTATATAATAATAATCTATCTATAATCATAAAAAATTTCGGCCACAACTCAGACCAATTATAAATAATAATAAACTATTTATTGTCATGTTTTGTGATTTCGTGTGGCCCCGTTAGTTATAAATTAACTTCATTATAATAATAAATAATATTTCATTGCAAAAAAAAAATATTTTCTTTCATCAATTTTGGAACAAACATATATATATATTCATTTTGTTATACTGTATCGAAGTTGTGTGAGTTGATTACTCAGTTGTGTGTAGCTACTTTTTGATTTTTTCATTAATTTCATGTGTAACTTATATTTTATCGACATTATGACTCCGGTGTCGATGAAATAAAAGCTACACATGACTTTGCACGTTTATATATACTTGTATCTTATATTATGTAAATACTTCTAATGTTTAAAATTTATATATTTTTTATATGTTACCTCTACTTAAAAATAATTTCTATAGTAATATTTTTCTGTAGTATGACTGTATGAAAGTTTTACTATAGTTACTAATCGGTCAAATCAAAAGTTCATTTTATTTTATTTTTTTGAAATGCACTTGAAAGTTCATTGAGAGGAGTCGACCAATCGAGTGTTAATCACCTAAATGAATTGTCAATATAAAAACAATGGATAGCGCTACTTCAATCTTTTTGCACTCTGTGTGGGTATGTTGGACAGTGCCAATTCAAATGATAATATATACTGTAATAGTTTATCTTTAAGAAAGTTATATGACCCAATAAGATACAATTTGAAATATTGAAATTGTTGTGTGACATATTAGCTCACATATATATGTATATAGATATAGGGAGAGAATATAGAGAGAGACACAACAAGGTCTTTATTAATCAGGATGTATGAATGAATCATCAAATAGAAGACCCCTAACCCTCTTTATATAGATAGAGGGGTAGGGTTACAAGCCCACTTGGGCCCATAAAGTACAAGCCCAATAGTCCAATAATATCTTACAACACTCCCCCTTTGGACGTCTTGAATTCTTCGTCTTCATGCAGTCGATCTGAGTCGAGTTCATTCGCAGTGCTAAACACATAAAAAACCTTAGGGCCGGAAAACCCAGTGTGGGACAAAACCGGTACCTAGGAGAAACTGTGTAGCCGAATGATATAGGCCGAAATATCATGTAAGTAACTTACCACAAAACAGTGTGCCTCATCAAAACCTTACCAGAGCAAACCCAATGGGAAAATCTCTGATCGAAGGAAAAAGAGTGCAACAATGGTAGTAGTAGGGGATCAACCACAAAACAGGTGCCTCATCAAAACCTTGCTAGAGTAAACCCAGTGGGAAAAAACCTCTAGTCGAAGGACAAAAGAGTACACAGTGGTAAGAAGTATACAACAGGATACTCCCCCTAATTTCGGCAATCTTAAGTGAGATATAATGGGAACGTGTCTCGCTAAAAAACTTTGCCAAGGAAAACCCAGTGGGAAAAAACCTTGGTCTAAGGACAAAAAGAGTACACGAGCATGCGACTGGATGCTCCCCCTCACTTGCACACGACAGTGTGCGAGGATTTCGACTAAGTAGTAATTAGTACAATAAGCATTCACCTGGATGCTCCCCCTCACTTGCACACGACAGGGTGCAAGGATTTCATATTCCAAGAAAGAGAACGAGCATTCGACTAGATGCCTCATTTACTTGCACACGACTGGATGCAAGAAAATCTAACGTGGAATAGAACGAGCATTCAACTGGATGCTCTTAAAACTTCATATGTGAAGATTTATTTCGGCAAGAAATGCTAAATAGCATAATCTAGTCATGTCTCTCTTGATCGATAACAACAAGTTGTCCTCAAATAAGACAAGTGTTTTATCTAGATCGTGAGACAGAGCATATGCAATTCAAATATGGCTAATACGAGCTCGAAGCCATATACACTCTCTAGTCGTCTCATAGAGCACGAGTAGATCAGAGTGATTCGTTTGGAGTCATTCCAAGACCTCCAAGATATTGCCTTATTCCTAATGGCAAAGACATACCATGTTAGGGATATCCCTTATGCGGGTCTGATAAGTAACCGGCATCGGTATAACCGAAAAAAGGTTGCGTTAATTCGAGTACCGAAGGGGGTAGGTACACTCGATGGCGCAAATGGGATAAACTAGCCCACTTCCAAAATTACCATAAGGTAAGGGAAAATGTCTTTTATGCCATTTCGATGGCAGCGTGTTAGCGCGATGCTGTGTCGGGCTATACCATTCATAGCAGACAAGATGTCCGTCCTAGTACATTAGACCAAGTACAATGATGTGCTTATTGTACTTAGATATGAACATCATGGTTCAATATCTCTTCATCGTCACATCAGGGATAGACTGGGTCTATATCAATGTCTAGTGATCGAACGATCATGGGAGAATCTGACGACTTAGCATCATGATGACTATAACGTCATAACACCTTCTGAGTGTAGTCTGAATCATGGACTTAGATTCAATCTTTACGGGACTCGATCATCAGGCCGAGTCACTACCGTGTCTACCCAAGATCCTTCATCTCGAAGGCAAATCCAAAAATGGATCGCGTAATAAAACACGCAAGGGCATAGTACTTGTTCAAGTATCCCAAGCTAATCAAGTACTCACTTAGGCGGTATACCACATCCGCTCGGATTATATTAATCAATATAGTGAACGTCTCAGTCAATTGAGATCGTGTTCCGTGGTCAGGAACTACTTGATTCAAGCACATGAAGTCACACAGGGACCTTCATTTATATCTCTTTGTCTAAATCCCCATAGAGATAAAACAGTGACCACAATCAAATGGCTGCATACTCAGTTTTTCGGAAACTACTAAACTGGTAAAGTAGGGGACTGTAATATTGTCCATTACGAGGAAATCAACCATCTCGTAATCAATTCCAAGGTGTGAGAGAAGCCTTGCGCTACTAGGCGAGCATTCTACAATCTCATTATTCTCATCACTTTTCCTTACGAATAACCAAATAAACGAACTCGTTTAACATTGGTGGTGTTGGAGCTACAGGTCCAAACACACTTTCGCTAAGGAGTCTACTTGGATTGCAAGTTTCCATTAGTCCAGTCTATTCTACGTTGACTTCAGGCAACGATACATGGTTCCCTGTCATAATTTGTTCATATTATCAGTCGTCACCGAATATATGAACAAGTAATCAATGACAGTCTCGTTTCGCTTCAATATCGTCTAAGATATCATGATCGACAGATATTTCGAGATTCTTAGGATGAGGAGGAAATCACACATCTCCTTGATCCTTTATAATCTCGTGCGACAAACGAGTTTCAGTTCACCACCTCTGGGGCTGAACGAATTAAGAACCGGTCAACTTCCTCGTATCTTGGGAAGGACGACAGACTGACGGCCGACGGCAGCGTTCTTTGCTTGGCGGGTTCGGCCAAAACAACGTGTTACGACAGGAACACGGCGTCCTACAGGGACGTCTATCCTTGCAAGCATTTTGCAGCAGGTATAAATGATCTCGTGACATCTCATAAAGTCATTAAATGCGTTTGGCATTTAGTTAGACTTGAGGGAGTCTATGCACTTACTTATCACTAAGTGCAGTTTTGGGGATCAAGCTAAGACTGAGTGGGTTATGCCACGTTACTTCACGTCGTTCCTTATTAACGGTAATGTGCAAATCTCCCCCTAACGACGGGGAGAACAGTCTTAGCGATGTCACTTTCGCATATCATGCGATAAAGAGATCGCTTGCCAAGGTTACTCTATCAAATGATAGGCAGGAGATTCATAATCGACTTATGTCCCCTTCAGAGGTCCATATTTTGAACGCTAGAACGGCTCAATCAAAATATTAATTAATCACTCTAAACACGCGTTATTATGAGACTTCTGGCTCATAACCAGTAACCAGCTGGTACGCATATGGTGTTTGAGTGTCTATGAGCCTCATAACGGACCAATGCAGCAAAATAGCATAACCCACACGGAAATATAAATCTTGGTGCGCAAGACCAAGATGTGCGTGCAATCATTTGCAGTCGCATCAACAAACTTTCCGTGAGTCCATTTGGGTCTGAACATAATCGACAGGATGTTCAATTTCAATTTCCAAACTCAAGTAATTCAAATCGAAATTTCGATTCTTACTCTTCGGAATTATCAAGTCGACTAGACTTTTCAGGATAATCCGGATCATGAGCCATCAACTTAATGATAGGGCTAAAAGTTTGGAAAGTGCTGCATTTATGTGGACAACAATAATCATGTGACCTTATTGTCGATGCATCAACCATAACCATTTATATTTATGGTCCGTCTTATGGTTGGATAAGTCCACAATAACTCCTTCAATTCTTTACAAGAATTCTACGAGTTCATTTCGTGATCTTTACACATACTAGTCTTTCAAAGTGAGCATTAGTGGCATTAATTTCGGATTAATCACGAAATATATCCTCAAAGAGAATCCAAATGCGATGCGATTATAAATCAACTATCGTCTTTTGACCCGGGAATATCTCATCCGGTCAATGCCACAATATCAAAATGCTCTTATCAATCGACGACAGGCGAATGATAGTACAGACAATCATGTCTTAGCATCTAAATCATTTATCATTCGACGACAGGCGAAATGATAAGGTAACTTTAAATGCTTTAAAGAATGTGGTAGCAACCACTTGAAAGACATTTCAACTCCTCTAAAATACGCTTTTGGTCGTATTGAATGGAGACTATGTAAAGAAATTTTAATTCTTTCATGAGCTATTACCAGATAACGCTGGTTTTCTCGAATATTTTATAACTCAACAAGGTACGGCAGGACCTACATGAGTATAAGACCTCATATTTGACAAATCAATTTGGTTTTACCAAAGATTTCGATTGGAACGACAGGTCCAGAATCGTTGTCACTGAGTACTCTTTTAGGCAAGTAGTTGGTGAAATTATGTGGTACACGGTTACCCACTATTTCCAAAAAACCAACTACACCACAAGTATTGCCTAAAATTTCATAATTTAAAGTTTGGTCACATTTGTCAAAGGAATTTGCTCAAAACACTTTAAATTATTTCGAGAAATTTAGTAAACGGGCAAACCATAATCCAAAAGTATGGTCCAAATGGAAAATTAATAATCCAAATGGAAAAACATAATCCAGATAAGCGAAAAAATGGCTCAATGATTTATCAAAATCAATAAAGAAAGGTCCCAAACTCATTTGAGCCACAAAATCGGGGGTCTCAAAAGTTTCCTTTCAGTTAGCTTTAACCACATTAGCATCGGTTTTTTCACCTTTGTAATAGTTTGAACTATTTAAGGAGTAACCATGCATGACCTTTGTCTTTATAGCATAGAGTTGGCTCCTTGAGCATCATCTCTTACTTTGTGACAACGGCCCATATTGTTCCTTTCAATTACTGTCTTGGAGCCACAGGTTTTCGATTTTGACGATTGTCTAAAATCTCGCTTGGCTAGGCGATTCATCGGGATCACGACAGTTCGAGACAAATAACACTTGTCTCGGTTCTCGATTCGTGGAAAAACAAATATACACGAAGAGCATTAATATCAGGCAAACAATTTGCCATTGACCCAATAGGATTAAAACTACTCACCGGGGTAATTTTTTTATCCAATAACAGATGGGTGATAAAGGAACATGGTGAATATAAATTCACGATACTGCTTATGGAATACAATTTCCAATCTAGTATTTTGGTGAAGGATTGCTCCAATATGTCAATTTCAGACATTTGTTCACCATAGACGTCATCACGTCTCATATGTGGCGGCGGAATAAATCAACGCCTTAGCATTCATCTCGAGAGTAACAACAAACTCATGTTTTACTCATCAAAGATGGCATCCAAAAAAAAATTGGGCATCACATTTTCACACATCAGGGTGACTAACATGTGGTGACGGAATAACATCAACGTCTAAACAGTCATTTCGCAAGTATGTTTTGCGATTTTTCTCATCATAGATGACATCCAACAGGTGTTAGGAGTTCTGGATTATTTATCATATAAAACGACTGGTTTATATGTTTATGGTTTGCACAAGCACAAACTTTTTTTTTTTTTTTTCGAAACGACAGGTTCGAAAACATTAGTTTTGCTTCTCATGTGAATCGGTTCTCATTGATCGAACGACGGGTCGATACTGAAACACCAATTCGGCGAAACATACATCACTATATAAACACACTCGGGGAAATTATTATTTAGTCAACCCCTTTCGGTAGCTCTACTTGAAAAACGACCAGGAAAGACGGTGAGGGTGGAGGGCACGAATGCCACTTAAAACCCGACCTCATTAGGATATCGACTTCCGCCTATATCTTTCCTAGACATCGTATCCAAATAGGTGAGCCTATTTGGGGAAGGTTCATAATTTTTCCAACTTAAATGTGAATATATATGATTTCGCAATTCTACCATTCATGGCAATAAATAGCAGGTATATCTTTTCTAGATAACCACATATATACAAGGCAGTATAAAATATATTCATGATGTATATCTAATAATGCAGTAGATTTGGTGATAAACTAAATCAATTCAGGATTATCAATCACACAAATTATATCATACCAAATCAAATCAAATCAATTAACTGCCATATGGTATATTTATATCTATGGTAATATCAAAAAAGATATGTTGATTATACTAATAAGATATCAATCAATTATCTACGGTTTATTGCCATATAAGTAATTCTATACATGGTAGTTTTAACATATCTTATACATAACAGCAGTAATAATATTACATGGCAGTAATTATTAACATGGCAATTCATAAATTAATTCAATTAACATGCAATGTTATTTACTAGCCAATTAATCAATTATCATGTACGTATTTATGTTAGATATGGACCGAATTTTATACATATATGAACATATATACTATTTTAAGTGTAACATACATACTACAGGGATTACTACTGTAATTTCAGTAAACTATATTCAATTTACAGAGGTTATTACATATACAGTCCAGGAGTTTCTGTCAAATTACAGTTTAGTCCTTAAGTGTTTTACAATGTAATCAATAGTTTTAGGGCGTTTCAAACTAGTCCTACTATGTTTAGTATGTAACATGTTTAGTCAGGAGATTTAATCTAACAATTCTACATGTCTTAATTAACTTTTACACAAGTCTCTAACAAGCAGTAGGCATGTAGCAGTAGGCATGTTGATTAAGGTCTTTATGAACAATTCTAAATGGTATAGTCTCTAACAACCAGTAGACATATCAAGCAATATATTAATACCATGCAGTGGTTTTATAGGTAACAATTAACATGCTGGATCATCTTTAGCTTTCGACAGAAAAAAAATATTTTTAGTTTCGATTAATTGTATACCTTTTACAAGATATGTTGATTAAGGTCGATATAGCAAAACCCTAAAAACCCGGATAAACCTCAATGTTTATAAATATCCAATATCCGTGCGTTTACCCAAAATCTCCAATATCCGCGAGCGTATATCCTATTCTCCGCAAGCAAAGTGCTGATAACGTGTTGTGTGACATATTAGCTCACATATATATGTATATAGATATAGGGAGAGAATATAGAGAGAGACACAACAAGGTCTTTATTAATCAGGATGTATGAATGAATCATCAAATAGAAGACCCCTAACCCTCTTTATATAGATAGAGGGGTAGGGTTACAAGCCCACTTGGGCCTATAAAGTACAAGCCCAATAGTCCAATAATATCTTACAACAGAAATGAATTATTCTATATTTTTTTTTGTTTTTTCCACTTAAATAGCATTTGGAAACAGTTGCACAAATACAGAGATCTTTTTAATTTAGATGGTCTATACATAATTATTTGTGAGAGATCAAAAAATATATAGATATTGTCTTCAAAAGTGTTTTGTTGAACGTACGTTTTAAATTGCATCAAAAATCCGCCATTTTACATCACTCCTAGGTAGGAGTCCGGATCCTTTGTCTCCTACAATTTGTCCCCTTTCGTACCCCTTTGCTTATTTTCGTCCAAATTTTAAATTTTTACAACTTGTTTCACACTTTTATAGAATTTTATAATATATTTTATGTAAAATTCATAATATTTGGACATAAAACCACTCTAAACATTTTTTTTATTTTACTAGTTAATTTATACTAGTTTTTTTATTTATTTCAAATTAAATTGTGTGTAATTTTTCTCTTAAAAATAATTGTTTGAATGTATCAATACATGTATAATCCTAATTGTAGATTTTTTTTCAATTATTTTAACAAATATTTTAGATGCACGAAAAATGACAGAGAATAGGGGAGAGAGAAGAGACAAATAATCCTGAATTCTTATAGCATCCGCATCTGGTTCCTCAAAACATATTTTTTCCTAAAATTTGATGATTATGTTATAAAAAGTGACATGTATCAGAAACACTATAAATTCCTTAAATTTAAGAAGACACAAAATTCACCTAATATATGAGGAATGCATATGATTCCCTAGATTAATACTTCATACGTCCCTAAACAAATGTCACATACGAAATTACGTACAATTTTGACCGATAATTTTTTCATATTTATATTGCCGGAAAAAATTATTTCAAAAGTTAATCACGTACTTTATGGTTAGAACTATATGATGAAATTTTCAATTTTTTCATTTCAGTAATTTTGATATGAAAATTTTGATGGTCAAAGTTGCATGTATTTTCGTAAGGGATATTTGTTTAGGGACGGAGGGAGTATAATAGTAATAAACTATCATAGGGTCCACATTTTTTTTGTTGTAATATTGTTATGATTATTAAAAGATAATAAATTTTTTTTAAAAAATAATGTAGGGTTATTATAAATAAATTAATAAGGAAGCTGAAATTTTGTGTAAATGTAAACGGTTTATTAAAATGTATAAAATGTGTTAGGTTTAACTAAATGGTTGATGTAGTACTATTTAGTTTACGTCGGCCATCCTAAAAAGAACTTAGAAAATGCAGCTGGTACGGATGATATTAGGCCAATAGTACTATTTAGTTTACGTCGGCCATCCTAAAAAGAACTTGTAAATAAAGTTAATAATATCTGCAAACCATTGGGCCACTGTAGAATTGTTATGACTTATGCGTATATAAAGTTAAATTTTGTAACACCCCTTTTTTGTCCCGTCTTAAGATTCTAATCGCAGGGTCACCCTTAAAACAGCCACTTGAGTTTTGGAATTGAGCGTGGAAGCGACATGTCCATATAAGGATATTTTATCTTTTTCATTCCCAAGCGATTTAATTTTGTCACGACCATGGATATTTCCTCGTAGTTTCATACTACTATAACAAACAAAAAACGAAAAAGGAAAAATATTCAAAATACCGGTATTTGGGTGGAGATATCCAAACCAACTGAACGAGTTGACATACGTTTGTCTGATCAATTTGTTCATGAACAATTCGTTAGCATTATACGTCTTAAGAATTCAGTTTATACTTGTGACCTTGGGTTGCTAAATTTTACAATATTATTGCAATTTGACCCCACTCCACACTCACAAAGCGAATTACATTCTTTAGATGTCGAAGTTACGGGTTTCCATTTTTAAAATTAGATGGACCACAAGAAAAGGTAACAGCGGCCATTACAAAATATTTTCGGATTCTAAGTAATTATAGGGAACCAACAACAATTGGATTTTTTAAGATTCAATATAATATTTTAAAAGCTAAACCTCAGGAAAACCTCGCGAGGTCCTGGTCCTCCCGGAACAAAGAGATAAACTTCTCTGTTGCTCCAAATATCCTCCTTATCGAGAGTTAATGTTTTACTAACACAATTAATGCTATTAGAAGTAATCATTTTATCTTGTAAGGGAAAAATAAAAATTGGTCAATGAAAAAAAAACTATTTAATAATTGATCAACGTATAAAATTTATTTAACTATTGACTAATTATTTCTAAAACTAATTAAAGATTAGCACCCACGTAATTACCCAATAAAAATAAAAAGGAAAAACTAAAAAAATTAAAAAATGGAAAAAAACCAGAAAAGATTAAAAAAAAATTCAAAAATGGTAAAAAAATAAAGAAAAATCCAAAACACTAGAATCACAAAAAAAAATGAAAAAAATTTCAAAAAAATCGGAAAGCCGAAAAAACCCAAAATTAGTAAAAAACAAAAAAAAAACCCTCTAAAAATCCAAAAAATCCAAAATCATAAAACAATGAAAAAGCGTTTAAAAAAGTCAGGAACCCGAAAAATGGTATAAAAAAAATCCAAAAAAAAAAAAAATTGAAAAAAAGTTCGAAAAAGTCGGAAAAAGGCGAAAAATCCAAAAAATGTTAAAAACTTTAAAATAACTTGCAATTATTTTCAAATAACTCAAAATGACTTCAAATGATTTAAAAATGACGCAGACTGTTTTTAAAATTATTCGACTTGTTTTTTAAAATGAATCAAACTGTTTTTAAACTTATCAAAAATGACTTATACTGTTTTTCAAATGACTTAAATATGACTTATACTGTTTTTAAAATGACTCAGACTGTTTTTAAAATTATTTAAAATGACTCAAACTGTTTTTAAATGGCTTAAACTGTTTTTAAAATAACTTAAAACAACTCTGACTATTTTTAAAATGACTTAGAATGACTCAGACTGTTTTTAAAATTACTCATACTGTTTTTAAAATGACTTAAAACGACTTAAACTGTTTTTAAAATGATTTAAAACGACTCAGATTAGTTTTAAAATGACTTAAAATGACTCAGACTATTTTTAAAATAAATTAAAATAACTCAGACTGTTTTTAAAATGACTTAAAACGGCTCAGACTGTTTTTAAATGACTTAAAACGACTCAGACTGTTTTTAAAACGACTTAAAACGACTCGGACTGTTTTTAAATTTACTTAAAATGACTCGGACTGTTTTTAAAATGACTTAAAACGACTCGGACGGTTTTTAAAATGACTTAAAACAACTCAGACTATTTTTAAAATGACTTAAAACAACTCATACTGTTTTTAAAATGAATTAAAATGACTCGAACTGTTTTTAAAATGACTAAAACTATTTTTAATACTCCCTCCGTTCCCAATTAATTGTCCACTACGAAACTACGAGCAATTTTGACGGGCCAATAATTTGTACCAAAATTGTCGGAATTGAAAATTTTCAAAAGTTAATCATATAGTTCAAACATTAAATTATATGATTTAATTTTAAAAAATTTCACTTAAACAATTTTGATACATATTATGAAGCGATCAAAATTGCACATAATTTCATAGAAGACAATTAATTGGAAACGGAGGGAGTATGAATTAAGACGACTCAGACTGTTTTTAAAATGACTCAAACTATTTTTAATATGAATTAAGACGACTCAGAATGTTTTTTTTTTGCGTTTTTAGATTTTTGCTGATTTTAAATTTTTTGAGATCTTTTTTGGGATTTTTAAATTTTATTCTTGTCTTTCGGGTTTTTGTCTCTTTTTAAGTTTTTTGAATTTTTTTTTTGTTTCGTTTTTCCATTTTTATTTTTTACATTTTTATTAGTTAGTTAAGGAAAATGGACCAATTTTTAATTAGTTTCAGTTTGATGGATTAATCCTTAATTAAGTTGTAGATAAGGTATCAACCCAAAATTTAACCCGTTTATACCTTTTCTCCGACCAGCTGAATTAGTTCACTCAAATCAGTTAAATAAAATCATCAGCCTCCAAACTCCTATTGACCTTTAAAATGGCCGCATTCGTAACCTGAAAATTGAAAAAGATCAGCATGACGTACGAATATCCAACCCTACGTTGGATACGCAATCGAGAAAATAACAAAGAACGTCGTTAAGCTCAAGTCAATGCCTTAAAAGCTCAATCCTGAAAAGATAAAGATAAAGGGTAGATAAGTCTAATGGAAAATTGAACCATGTTCCCATTCTTTTAGTCACGTTTTGTTTAATGGTACTAAAAACAAAGTCAAAAGTAGGCGCCGATAATTCATGGCCATCTTTTTATTTTAGGTTATTGCAATTTATTAGTCACGTGTTGTTAAAATCATATTAGGAAAACTGTTTTTAAAATGATTAAAAATGACTCAGTTTATTTTTAAAATGACTTAAAATAGTACTGTTTTTAAAATGACTCAAAATAAATCAGAATGTTTATAAAATTACTCACATTGTTTCTAAATTACTCATATTATTTTTAAAATGACTGAAAATGACTCACAATATTTTTAAAATGATTGAAAATGATTCCGACTGTTTTTAAAATAAATTAAAACGACTTAGACTGTTTTTAAAATGATTTAAAACGACTCAGTCTATTTTTAAAATGTTTTAAAACGACTCAGTCTATTTTTAAAATGACTCAGACTGTTTTTAAAATGACTTAAAATGACTCGTACTGTTTTTAAAAGGACTTAAAATGACTCAAATTGTTTTTTAAAATTACTCAGACTGTTTTTAAAATGATTTAAAAAGACTCACATTGATTTTAAAATGACTTAAAACGACTAAAACTATTTTTAAAATGACTTAAAACGATTCAGACTGATTTTAAAATGACTCAAATTATTTTTAATATGAATTAAGATGACTCAAATTGTTAAAATGACTCGGATTGTTTTTAAAATGACTTAAAACGACTCGGACTAATTTTAAAATGACTTAAAAAAAATTGTAGTTCTTAGTTTTCACACTATCTCCCAATCACGAAAGTTCCATCAATAAAACGGAATGACTCCTTTTACCTTAACATCAGTAGTAGTTCTTAGTTCTTAGTATATTACCGGATTTGTCAGTGATGAAATTGTTCAATTCTTGTCAAATGTCAATAGTAGTTTGTACACGTATTCTGGTCCATATATATAAATAATTCCTTACCCTTCATATAAAATATACAGATACTAACCCCATAGCATTTACAATGAGGATCTTTAAAACAATATATTGCGATTGTTTGGTTGCCTATACTTGTAATCTTGTCTTATTAAAGGAATATACCTATATATTAAAAGCATATACTTAAAGGTAGCTAGGTAAAGACTTCAAAGTACGTTTTCTTCAATTTACACTATTATCAACTAATATTCAATACTCTCGATACTGAAGTTCCTTTTTGACCAACCAATAAACCCAATGTGTAGAAAATAGTATAGTTCTAGCAGAACATTTAGCAATATCAGTGGAATGACTTACACAATTCTATGTCCTATACTTCCATTTACGTAGTTGCGCAATGACGTGCTTATTATGTAACTTAAGTGCGTCTAACCACCGAAAAGCTTAAATCAAAGTGTTTTCAATTTAAGTATTTATTCCCGCAAGGAAGAAAACCAGTTTGGTGCAGAGGCTATCTAGACAAAAAAATGAAAAGAAACAAAGACAACCAAGATAAGATTTTGCAGTTAAGAGTTTCGGACCATGTTCACTATCAAGACTACTAGCTAACAGCAATCTTGACATCATTTTCCTAATATGCGGATAAAATAAAATAACAAAAGATTGACCCACCGGCTATGCGGAAGATGCCAAGCTTGACGTTAGCAAGTAATAATTGGTAACTAATATCAGCCCACCTTTCAGTAATATCTTGTACCATTATAAAAATGATTGGTGTTTTCTTACTTAAGCAAGAAATTGCAAAGGGAGTCTACAAAGGTCCACCAAAGATTGACAATTCTACAAATTTTTCTGATAATCCTTCCATTGTCACTGGCTTTTCATTAGAATAGAAAATGGGGCTTCCTATTCACATCATGATATCTCTGACAACTTATGGTATTTGGATGCTATGCGAGTTCTGAATAAGGGGATAAACCACTTGATATACTTTTCTGGGCAGTTAGTAATTATCTGCTCTAGTAAATTTTTCATCACTATAGAAAAACCACAAGGCCTGTTGGCAAGAGGCATAGATCAATCAATCGTACCGGTCGTATTCTTGAATTTGGAATGAAAAGAAGAGTAATGCTTCCTAGAACGGGATAAAGAATAGACTGATTTCATACCAGTGCTCATCTGAGCAGTCATTCTGTTAGTACTTGATCTAACAGGAAATAAATTCCCAATAAACTATGCCTTCTTAATCTTCTGGGATCTTTTTGCACCTACAAAATCACGAAATTATTAGAATTGTTGGTGTTAAGAATATTGAAGACGAATCAAAAAGTAATAATTGCTCACCATTTCCTTGTCCACTTTTTCGCTTGACAGGTTCTTGTCCTTCTTTTACATGTATATTCGAAGGTAAAAGTAGCTTCTGCACTGGTAGTTCGGCAATAAAAAGTAATGTTTGAGCCCACCCAGCATATTTCCCGTATTTGCTCACAAATGCATCAGCAACACGTATAGAGAGCTTAGGCGTTAAGCGGGCCTCTGCAAGCTCCGGTAAAAGATACCTGGTTGCTATCTGAATCAAACCAAAAGACAAAAAATTGCCAACTTTAGCACATAGCATAACTTTTACAGAAATTCATGCATGATTTACGGGATTTGTTTAGCAAACACAAAAAACTTGCATCTATTTCTTCTTAAAAGTAAATTTCTATGTTTAAAACACCATAAAAAGACCCCTATTATGCTTTACGGACAGGAAATCTACTTTTCTTTCAAGTGAATTTTGTTTACCTCTCCAAGAATTTGTTCTCTAACATCAATTGCTTCAACCTCACGTAACTAATACTTCATGATGATTGCTATCGGGTATTATTTTCACTATAAAGTTTTAACGAGACGCTACTGAAATACTTTATGATGATTGCTAACGTGTGCTATTTTCATCCCCACCAAAAGAGTTCACTTTTATATTTACAAGAGGCGGCCAAATAAGCTGAAGCTCTAACACTGCAAGGAAATAGCAAAACAATTAACCTCGCCCTTCAAGGCTTCAACACGAGTAACAACTAGACAGTCTAGACCATAAAATTGCCATATTCAGCACATCCCAAAAATCTTCAAGACTTGTGTATAACATACCATTTTGGACTTGTTTGACAAGCACAAAAAGACAACTTACTTGTACATCAGCATAATAAGATGTCTGGCACACCATTAGAAGAAAACTTATCGATGCTTTCCAGACACTAAAAGTACTTTCTTTCGAGGTGAATTCTCTCTATGTCTCCCGACGAGTACACTTTTTTTGTTATCTTAACCATACTACTACTCGCTAATACCCAAATGCAAATGCAACTGCAACAGCCTGTGATAATTGCTAAAGGGTTCTACATAAAAAAAGCTTACTATTCTAAATAGACTTTAAACATTCTCACCTTCCACACGTGTGTATCAACAGGAATGGCGTGATGTTGATCTAGAGAGAACAGGGCAATGCATGCTGCCACCTTGGGGCCCACACCGGGTAAAGTACAAAGAGCATCAATAGCCGTTTGGAGATCGGTTTTACGAAGCGAGGTAAGCCATTCTGCACCTCCCTCGGGTTTTGACCGCAAAGCAGCGACTGTCCCAGTAATGTATTTGGCTCTGGTCACATAAAAAGAGACTTAAGGCCAGGCCGTATGCAATCACTGTACATTTTTAGATATTGAACGCATATGAAATAGTATTTGCACCCAAGACAAATTACATTGCCATTAGCTCACAAAAGAACCTATTTATGCTAGAGCTGGAGAGCGGCAACTTCTTCATATAAAAATTATCAAAACTGGGCTTCTTATAAAGGTCTCATCATATCAAAACTGTGCTTGAACTTGGAGCAAGGTAACCTGCCTAAATATAAATCTGAAAAGTAGGCTATTCCATAGTCAAGATCAGATCATGTTTTCCATATAAACAGCATCCGAAATCTGGACAAGTACTTATAATATCTAGCATTTGTTATACGTGTAAAGAAGTGTTCAAAGTGGTTTGACAGTGAGAGGACTAATACTGAATGCACTATCACTCTAGATTACATATTTAGATGGTCATGGACTACTCCCTACCAAACTATATACAAACATCTAAAATGATTATATATGCACACTCAAAATCAACTTCTATTTTGCAACCTGTAAAATTACATTTTGTATTTAGCAATCCCTGAATAAACATATCAGGAACCTCTGAATAAACACATCGGCTCTACCTGTGCTGGCTCATGCAACATTAACCATACCAGCCAACTAATCAAATTATCTCATCATCACTAACGAACAATTAACATTAATGGTCATGGACTACTCCCTACCAAATATATTAAAACGTCTAAAATAATCACATATCCACACAGTCAACTTCTGTTTCGCAACCTCGTAAAATTAGATATAGTATTTAGCAACCCCAATAAATAAAGCAATAGACATGACTAAAAGCGTCAGTAACCATCTCATTAATTTACGCCATCCAGTGATGTAGCCAGGAATTCTAAATGGGAGGGCCTAAAATTCTATATGAGTTTTTTTTTCTTATAATATAGGGGGACGAACGCCAATTTTTTAAGAATTTGATCAAAATATATAGATTTTTTTAAAAAAAATTCATCATTTTTTATCAAATGGGGGGAGACGGCCCCCAACTGTCTCCACCCTAGTTACCTCCCTCACGCAATCGCCACTAACAAACAACTAGCATTAATCATAAGTTAATTTTCTATATACTAAAAAAAAGAGTTAATAGCAAAACCCGAACCTAGCCTCTCTATGGAATAACATAACTTTGTAACCACATTAACCAACATTCTTAAACCACGTCAAAACCCTAACTGGACTATTTTTATGAGACGAAGGTATTAGCAACCCCAGTAAATAAAGAAATAGACGCGACTAAAATCATCATTAACCAGCTCATCAATCTAAGCCATCACCCTAACAATTAACAAACAAATAGCATTATTGCATTAATAATACGCTAATTTCTGATGTACCAAAATAATAATAATAATAAGTTAATAGCAGCTACCTGTACCCGAAACCAGCTTCTCTGAGCTCGGCTTCAGACACCTTAGACAACCTCTCCAAGGACGGAAACCGATGAAACTCAAACCCACCAACCTCTCCCAAATACTCCCCTAACCCCGACAAATAATCCACCATTTTTGTAATCCTAGAAACATTATTATTCGAAGAGCATATAAACTGAAACAAGCACTCCACCGGATCCTGCCTCAACACCCTCGCCCCAGACAAAACCTGGCCCAAAACTCCAAACATCGGATCAGATTTAGAAAAACCATCCCAAAGATCTTTTAGAGAGATGTGTAAGTTGAGAAAGTCGGATAGCGCTGACGTGGCGAGGGGGAGGGATGATGCGGAGATAGGGTTGTGAAGAGAGAAGGAGATATGGTTATTTGAGGTGTGTTTGAGGGAGATTAAGTGTGGACCGATTGGACCGGTAAATTGGATTGGGTTGGTGGGTTTGAAACGGAAGGTTTGGGCGGTGGGGAAGGTGAGGGGGAGGGAGAGTTCGGTGATAGGGAGGTTAAGTGGGATCCATTTGGAAGGAGTGGTGTGGAAGAGGGTGGTTTTAGTTATGGTTTTGGAGGAGAGAGAGAGAGGGAGGTGGGGAGGTTGTGGTGGGGTGGGCGGTGGCGGTGGCGGTGGCGGAGGAAAAACTGATACCGATCTAAGTTTATTCATTGATAGAGAGGGAATTTTGCCACTTTTTCTTTTTTTCTTTTTAGATACCAATTTTTACTGATATTAATTTAATTATAATAATATTACATTATTTATTTTTATTTATTTATTATCATTTAATAATTATAACAATATTTTAACGATCAAATTTTGCTATTTGTTTATTAATTTACTTATTTTTTACTATTATATTCATAAACGGAATCGTATACATTTATTGTATATAAGTTAATTTTGTGTTTTCTAAAATTTAGCAAATTTATAGGGCTTCTGATGCACGTCATTTTTTATACCGCAATTGATCAAATTTTACGTAAATATATGTTTTGAGTTATCAGATGCGGATACTCTTATTAAGCTGGAAAAGGAGGGATTAAGGTTGATTAGGCGTTACACAAACTATTTTCACATCGACCATCGGAACCAGTGGCGGAATCATAATACAATTCTTTGTGGCCGTTTTTTTAAGTACAATAAAAATAAATGGTATACAAAACCAAAAAAACCTGGAGCTTAAAACTTAGCTGATTTGTCCATTGATCTAAAAAATTTAAACGTTGATTTTTTTTTGTTAGTACAATAACAATAAACGGTATAAAAAATCAAAAAAATCTGGAGCTTAAAACTTAGCTGACTTGTCCATTAATCTAAAATTTCAAACCATACAGAAAAAACGACTACGAATTCAAATTTATTAGTTTAAATTTTGTTGTAATATGAATATGAAACTACACAAAATCATTTATTTATAAAACTTTATAATAATACCTTAAATATGCAATTAATTAACGAATAAGTTAAAGAGTAAACTAATGTTAATTAAATGAAAAATAAAAAATAATCATAAGATTCGAACTATGGACTTTGTGAATCAAAAACTTCATGTTTACAATTTGAACTTACTATTTATTTATTTGGCTATTAATGTATAAAACTTTAAATATATGAATTTTTCTATATAAAAAAAATATTTTTAAAATTTTTAGAATGACGCGCAAACCTTCCCCTCTGGTTCTGCCCCTGATGGAACCTATCTTGCGCATTCTATAACATTGAGTGAAATTAACTACTGTTAGGTCTCGTTTAGGTGTGGAATTATTAATTCCGAACTAGTAATCCAATTCGGATCATGAACAATATTTGAAAAAAAAAATGTACAATTAAATAATTTAGGTGCATGCATGGGTTGGACTATTTTCAAATCCGAGCCCCATATAGTATTAGAAATACTCTTCTTAAACATCATTTGATTTTCAGACCGGACTTGTCATGAGCTGAATTTTATTTCCAACCATTATATTTGTGGGGTCTTCTTGACTTGTAATTTGATCTCAATTTGCAAATAATTCAACCAAACAAGGTCGTAGGAGACTTACACAGAAGTCCCTTGTATATGTTTTGCCTATATTTTTTTTTCTTCGTACTATATTATATGTCCGATTCGAATTACATGTGGATTAGGCGTGCATGGATACTTAGAAAGTTAGAAACACATCAAAAATGAAGAAGAAAAAAAACTCTCAATACGTTTGATTCATATCTTACAAAATCTACAAACTCATGAAAATACAAGCCATTTCGGGGATAGAACAAGGAACTCGTTGATAAATAAAAAGTTCGAAAATTTCTAGTGAAAGATAATCATTATTGTGGCAGTGGAATATCAGCTAAATCCTCTCTGAAGGGCATGCGGTCTAACTCATAGGTAGTTTCCATGCCGATACGACCACCCTCCATACGTGTTTGAGCATGGGCGTTGTCAAGCTTTGTCGGGTCGATAAATGTCACAATAGAGTCTTTCCGGAACATCAAATATATAATCGAGACTACATAAACTGCCATGAGAGGAAAAACTAGTATCCCGACAAACACTGTTGCAACTTTGGGTAAAGTGCTATGGATAATCCATCCGACAAAGGCCGTGCTCAGGTAATAAATGTTTATGCCCATAATTGCTATCCCCAAAATCCAACAGATGACAATAATCTGCCCAATGGTTCATAATATTTTTTTAAAGAATAATATGCATTTATCTCTAATAGAGAATTTAAAAACTTAGTGAAGAAACATACGTATATTGAGTTCTTGTGTGGTCCCATCTTGGTAGAACTACTACTAAATTTGAGGAGTGGGATGAGAGCAAATGGAAGCTCAAATGACAAAATCATCTGAAAGAACAAATGTTTAAACAAAAGCATAAGTTTTCAAGTCAGGAATAACTATTAACATGTATATTTAGAGAACTGTATTAAAAAACGCGCTATGTAGTGCTTTTATTCCAATATATTGGTTAATGAAAAAAAAACATGTGTTATTTGCTATATTGTTGGTAAATCGCTAATCATGCGCTTTTTTCTTCTAATAATGTGCTTCTTGGCTAATATCCCGCCTTTTGCGCTATTTAGCATGAAAGGGCGCACTTTTCCCATATGATAGTGTAATTTATTTTTATGAAAAACTAGCCTATAACATTATGGTATTGCTTTTTAAAACACTGATATTAATATAAATTCCTCGACATGTTAATATGACAGCTTCTCATTGTGGTTCAAAACCTTTTGTTTCTGTTTAAGCTACAAATTAGATAATATTATTGTGAATAATATTTTTCGTTGCGCTATTAAGTTACTAACCGATGCGATGATGATGAGTTTTCCTGCACCCGAGGACCCACCAATAATCGAAACAATAAGACTAGGTACAATGGCAATGCACCTTGTCATTAGGTTTCTCACCCATTTCCTCATCTTGAGATCCAAAAATCCCTAAATGAATGCAACTAAATTAAAAACCATGAATCTTTTTCTATAAAAGAATTGTACAAAATTTTTAGTTCATACCTGCATTATGAATTGTCCTGCATAAGTGCCTGTAATTGTGGAACTCTGCCCTGATGCTAGTAGTGCAATTGCATAAATAGTCGAGCTTGATTTTCCCAATACATTCTGTAACATTTGAAAGTTTCGTAAGAGAAATTATGGTAAATAAAAGAATCGTGCGGTAAAAAGCTATCTCGGGAAAAAAAGTTCACGTTCTTTTATTGGGGTATATTACTTAAAACTTAAAAGTTAGCTACGAAAAAGTTTAGTACCTTAAGAAGGAAAGAAGCGGAGTTTAGGTTGAGGTCGCTGCATTGTTCTAAGTCAGTTGGTGAAATATTTTTATTTGAGCAAACGGTTCCTGATACTGAGATTATTGATACATTGATCAGAAATGCTACAAATAATGCAATCCCACTCTCAATTAAAAAGTAGCGACATGCATCCTGCCAAGACCACATACATAAAAAGGCATATTAATTAGTTTCACATGAAAAAGCTAAGTATTACTTAAGCGTCTTGTGATATTGAACTAAAAAGTAGTATTTGTTTTGTAAGGTTTACTGACATTTATGCCTCGGATAGAATTTGGTATCTTTCTTGAAAGGACAAGAGCTGAGTGGAGGAAAAGATTATGCCTGTAGAAAAGAAGGAGATAAGCAAACCATAATTAATTGTATTCCAAAAGAAACTAACCCTACGTGTCAATATTCACAACTAAAATGTTTGTAAATCTGCCAGATATAGAGCTCTCATAATATCTGCACAGTTGCATTTCCCTTCATTGTTGAACTGCTATTTACAATGACTTTAGTGTTCCTTTTTTATCCGCAAAGGAACCATTTTCTGAAGATAAATGGTATATACAAGGCCTGACATTATGGTGTAAGATGAAATGTGGTATTATTTCTTTCTCAGATGAAGATTTTGTTTTTTGTTAATTCTGTGGAATTGGTTTGTTATAAAAAGTCATTTTCTACTAGTCGACAGACAGGGAATACCAGGCAATTACAACTAAAATGATGTACCTTGGCAAACTAAAACTATTTCATTGCAAGTTATATAACTCTGCGTCCTTATAATCTATATGAATACATGTATAGCGGTTAGGTAGTTTGACTCCCTAGATAATTACTAATATACAATATGTTAATTTTTAACTTTATGATGTATATAATAGGTATATTTATAACTTCAGGAAACATTAAAAAAAACAGGAAAAAAAAAAACGAGGCAAGGAATCATACGGCATTACTAGGGCGCCCAACAAGGCGATAGCATCACCGGTGGCTCCATGTCCGTTCAATTTGGGGATAAACATCCCCTTAAGCACATCTGCAGCGGGTGGCTTTACATAACTCATTTCTCCGAAAAAACACGCAGCCATAACGAATACCAACACCGCTATCAACATCTCCAATTTTCTCACCTAATTCATTTCCCATTTATAAGATTTTATTAGAAATATTACAAAAAATTGATCTTCCAATCAGGGAAACTTAAGTAGCTAGCTAGATTAAACAATCTATATTCTGGAGCATTTTGGATTAAAAAAAAAACTCTATATGTTGGTTAATTACTTGAAATCAACAATTATGCATGTCACCCTAAAAAAATTAAAAAAAATATGCATGTCTGTGATTGTGTTTGTTTTGTATGCACTTGGGATGGGAATACAAGTGTAGACTTCATCGACCAGAACAACATATTTGGATTAGAGCCCCCAATTATTATGAATTAACACTTTACACCCTACTTAGAAATGAAACAACACGTATGCTGTAGAGAAGTGCCATGTGTAGAACAACACCAAAAACTTTTCGGTGAGAATACAAAAAACTTTCTGTCATTGGTTATTTGTAAAAATACAAGTTCGGATGCTAATAATAAAAACAAAATTGGGAAAAAAACAAAGGCGGGAAGGTCAGTATTTATAACAAATACCATAATGAGAACAAAAAATTAGTACATAAACTTCCAAGTTAGCTTTTGGTCAATGTTTCTGGACATGTCTAGCTTTCAAAAAAAACAAGTTTCTATATCATTTCTTGTTGCACTTGTAAATTATCTATCTTTATATAAATAACAATGGACCTATGCATAAGTAAGTTGAAAATATTTATTAGTTTAACTTAGTTTCGGTATACGTCCTTCAGATTAATTACCACAAAAACATAAATTTCGAAGATCGGGTTAGTATCTGTTGGCAATCTGACTGCATTCAGATCTTACTTGTGTTTGTGTATGAAAGAAAATGCCAGATACTAAGCCTAAGGTTTATCAGAGAACTTTTCGACTAATTGTTGCATTTTACATAACACATTTAATCACACAGTTTTAGCCTTTGAGTGCTGATTTTCCGTATTTAGTGGTGAGTACAGCATATATACTTACATTTCTATTAATAATTTTTTTACTTTTAGTGAATTCCTATTTACTGTATCAATTTTTAAAAAAAGATTACCCCATATCTTTGTAGACCGAGAAGTAAGAGAGTGCTAAATCCAGTCAAAAGAACTCCACCCCACACGGGGATATTGAACAATATATTTAACGCAAAAGCTGTTCCAATCACTGTTCAGAAGAGTGAGAGGAAAAAATGTTAAATACGATGATTAAAGTATTAAATTTGTGATCTAGCTAACCAGCACTGCAACACATATATAAGCCTTTTATAATATCAAGTATAACATTGTTACTGAAACAAATTGATCTTTTTGAAACGTATATACTTGTATTGTTACAAGTTATAACCATATTTTCCTCAAACGCTAGTTGTCATGCATAAAGTGAGCAGTTAATTCTGTCAATTTTCTAACTCGATGTTCCTCTCCTAAGAACTGCATTTATACTCTAGTTTGCACTTAAAACTAATGGTTTTCCACTTTTCCTTGTATAAAAATTGAATATAAAAAGTGAAAAGTAAAAAGGTACTAGCTAGTCCAGAAAAAGAAATATTCAAACCAGCTATTCAACCAAATAATGTGGCATTTTTTATTTATTTATTATTTTAGTAATTAATTCTAACAAGTTGAGAAATTACCTTCAGGTATATCTGCTGCTATGACGGCTAACTCTGCTAGTAGCCATAGGCAATATTTTACAAAAATTGGATATTCTGCCTTGCATAACTCTGATAAATGTTTTCCTGTAGGTAATTTTAGAATATAAAGAAATTATCAGTGTGTTTACATGCAATATACATTTTGTACATAGATTCTTTTATTCAATTATATATTTCTATTTAAATTCAACTTCTTAACTTACCAGTGCTTACACCTAGATTTGCAGCAAGTGACTGAATGATGAGTGCGAAAATTAGTCCGATCAGGATAACCCAGAGTAGCTGCTCAAACAAAAAGTAATTTATATTTAAAAATTTGGTTGCCATAATTAATCCGAAATTAATTAAGTTTCAAATGTTTAAGAAAAAATAATTATCCTATGGTTTTAGAAGTGAGGAAAACGATGAAACTCAAATGTGCTTCCCGTGTATGGTTAACTGGATAGGTCAATAGTTAATTAGATAATCTTAATTGTATCATTCATTGGGATGACCACATTATTAATTTGAAGTTGAAGTATGGAAGATTTATCCTTTTTTTGAATCTAATTAATAGTAGTCGATCACACACTGAAATTTCAGTGTGTCATAGTCGATCACACACTGAAATTTTGAAGACTCCTAAATGTTTGTGAAACTGTTAGAAATTTAGAATCAAACAAAACTTTGGTCCAAATTATACTGCATTAATTTCAGTCTAGTCAACCCGTTTATTAGTTTTGGGAAAATGAATATTTTTACCTCATATCTGTGATCAGCTCCCGCTTGCAAATCAGTTTCCACTGTGACATGATAGCTCAAAGTTTAAATTAACCAAAACTTAGATAAATGAATATATTTTTAATACAACCATCTTTCTTAAAAGAGACTTACAATTTCCGGGGTCTAAGTAAGCCAATGAGACAAGGAATCCAGGGCCAATATAAGCGAAAAAATTTCTCCATCCGGGTTTCTGATATTGAAAATATAGTTGTACAGTAGAAGTTGGTTACATAAAGATCATTATAAATGCAAATTTTTTACACGATATCATGATACAAGCATATCCAACATTGAGGTAGAGATATATGTCTATAAAAGGTTTTTGATTCGTATCCCACGTTTTGGTCTTACATATTCGTTACTTCCAATAGAACCTTAATCTGATGTAGTTAGCACAAACCATAGGCAATGATTTCTTATGAGAAAATTACCTGGTGTTTTTTTTTTCTTCATAAGAACAATAATATATATCTCACAGCAACTATTACTCCAAACTGTTAATTTAGCTTCCGTTTGGCAAGATTACCCTTCGACTAGCACATTTTGACACACGGAAGAAGGTAAATGCCCCATTTACTTATGTCGCATTTTCGCGCTATATAAAATCTTAATAAAAGAAAATTCTCAATTATGTTACGTTGAATCTCTCATCAATACAAATCATTAAAAAAAAGACATGTGTGTTCTAGTCCTTTTTAAGTTTATTTTAAAAAAATGACTATAATAAAAAAAATCCTGACACTCCTCGTATCCACTAACGAACAGAGATTAACATACCTGTTGTTTTTCTTGTTCTCCTTGAGCGAAGTTTTCATCCATGTTGTTGGTCGAAACTTTAGGGTCCATACTAAGAGCCACAAGTCGGTTGATTTATCCGGCGTCTTACTGTTCGTTTTGCGTCTCTCTTTCTCACTCTCTCTCTCTAAATAATCCGGAAGGCCGACTAGGACTTGTTACTACTTTTCTGTTGTTAGCAAGATAGAAGACAAAGTTATTGCTCTGTCCACTTATATAGGCAACAACTTAGTGTTGTTTTTGAACATATACTTGTTTTGCATGTTAAAACACGAAACCAGTCCACCTATTATATAAATTAACCTTGACGTTACATATATATATAGCCACATGGCGTCACTTTCATGCCCTAGACTACAATTTTAATATAGTGTGTCAACTGATTTAAAAGTTGTTTTCTTAGTACTTCGAAAAAAAGGAATATTTATGATATTATAAATATAATGTCGTCACTATCTTGTACTCCTTGTTAAAGTTTGGATAACTATCTCTAGCTTCGGTGGATAGTTTTTACTCCTATTAAATACGGAGTAGTTAATTTTCTTACAGAATCTATACAAAAAAGAGGAATTTGCACTTGTTGAATTGAAAATACTGGCGAGCCTGATTTTATTTCCAAACTCGCCTTATATATTTTATTCGCGTCGGCTCCGATCTTTCAAGGTGTCCGAGGTGGTTGATGTCTCCTTCAATGGCGAGGTGTTCTTCTATCCTGCACAAGAAACGAACAGGGGCCCGGGGTTGGTACCAGGTTTTCCCTCTCCAACGATCAAGTCAGTATCGGTATAGACTGAATGTAGAAATATAGTTAAGGGTGAGGGATTGGTCCGGTTACAAGTCGTGGCGTCAGGTGTCACGGTTGATATTCTAGTGGTCCGGGTTGTTTTAGCTTTATCTCTCCTCTCTGTCTTTTTGTGTCCCCTACTAATTGGTATTAGTGGGGGTATTTATAGTCTGATCAGAGGTGTATTAGCCCTTGGATCACTGCACTGTCTAATGTTGATCCAACGGCTTCAGGTCATTTATGACTCTGACAATGGTACTGTTCTTTCCAGGGGCCCACAGGGGCTGGCCTGTGATTGGGCCACGTCGATGAAACACATAAAGGGTCCCCCAAGGGAGCAGCAACATTAATTGGGAAAGTGTGCTCGACAAGCTTCTCTGGGCCGGCCCCTCAAGATCTGGGGTGACGCGTTACCCATGGTTGACAGGCCCGGATCGCCTGCTGTGGAGTTGATATCGGTCCGGACGAGTGGGTGCCGACATCCCCTCGCCAACAGCTCCCTGTCCGGAGTCGTCGTTAAGGACGGGGTCTCCAGGGATTTTTAGTCGTTACGGGGGCTCCAGTCATCGTGTTCCTATGCTTGACGGTGTGGAGAAGTCTCGGCGTAGTCCGACACGTCTCCTTGTATTCTGGAATTTTCGACACGTGGAGCACGCCTATCATACATTTATGAGGCGCCGCCTCTGTTTCTTCGATTCCATCAATGCCATCAATGCTAAAACGGCTGATGGATGACACTTGGCAGATGACCTATGTCTGTTGTACACATGGAATGCGTCGATTGAGTGGCAGCGGTTATTTGTGGGAGTTCGTGTAATGAACCGTCGCTGTCTTTTCGCCTTCTGGTAAATGTCTTTTCATCTTCTGGTGGGGGTCTATAAATACCCTCAGTGAAATCTCATTTTGACCTTCTCACTCTCTCACTAAAATTTTCACACAGCAGACCATTCTCTCTCTTCCTTCACACTTAGCAGATTTCACCAAACAACTAGCCGTCATGGTTATCAAACACGGAGCCGGAAAAGGCCCGATGGTTTCCCCGAAACCACGACGCCTTGAGGTAATGGCAAACGCCTTGCCATTCCGGGCGATGGTCATCGATCCGGCCATATCCGTAGCAGTAAACGACAACAACATCATGGTCAGGCAGCACGGGGCTGACCTAGAAGAGTTTCGTCAACTCTGCGGCATAGGGGAGGAGTTCCGAATTCGGACCTGTGCGTCCTCGGATGAGGTGAACGGGATCGTGGGCGATCCCAAGAGTATGGTAACTCTCTCCCTCTCTACTCTTCTGTACGGGGGTACCCACCTCCCCATTCCGGAGCTACTGGCGGAGCTCTGCGCCTGGACGCAGACTCTTCCGTGCCAGTGGCCTCTGCAGGCGCATCGCATCTGCGCCGGAATAGAGGCACTAAGTGTCGCGTTGGGCCCGGACATCCCGGAGCCATTGGGGCTTAAAGAGCTCTTGGCCTGCTACGAATTTTTGCAGACCGAGCCAAGCTCTCAATCCAAGAGCCGGCAGCCCTACCTGAGGTGCCGGTCCCATAATCAGCTGATCACGGGTAACTCCGATTCGAATCGGGGTTACACACAAGACGTGGTCGTGGTGGAGGGCCGTTGGCTCAATCGGGACGACTTAATTCTTCCGCCCAGGCCGGGGAGGGTGTTGAGCAATAAGGAAAACAAATTCACAGTGGCCTCTAAGCTTAGGGGCCTTGGTGAACCCAACATAGAGGCGTTGGAGGTGGCCCTAAACTGGTGGGGTCCAGACGGGACCGACGTAGGGGCACGCGATGCGGAGCGTCTGCTAATTTGTGGCTCCCCCACCTCCTGCAAGGGGAACAGCTTCAAATGGCCCCATAGGACCTTCTGTCCCGTGGGATACTCCAGGGAAAGATGGGAGAAGGAGAAGGGTCTGGAGTCGACCCTCCCTCCCAAGGTGGTTGAAGATACCGAGGCCGTGGTGGAGCCTGTGGCTAAGAGGACGTCGAAGCCAAAGCTGAAGACAGGCAGCAAGGCGAAGGCGGCAGCGGCAACGGTGGCTCCTGCATCGGTCGGGGCCTCTTTCGCGCCTGCATCGGCCGGGGTACATTTCGAGACCCGGTCGGACGGTACCGTCCTCCACTACAGGGTGGGGTCGGACGGTACCCGTACCTATATAGACCAACATGGGAAACCTCTGCCAGAGGTTCTTCTCCTGAGGTCTAGGGAGCCTGGGGCAGCGAGCCCTCTTCAGTTAGAGGACAGCTCTCCCGAGGTATGCCAGATCGGGCCGACTCCAGGCACATCACGGACCTGGGTAAGCCACTTCTTGTTTTCCTTAGATTCTCGTTTTTATACTTAGCTAGATTTTGCTAATTTTTCTAACTTCTTTCTTATTGTTCTGAACGATTTAGGTGGTTCGTTCCGATGAGGAGGACGAGGAGGCGGAAGATACTGCTGCCGACGCGGGGGGTGGTGGTGAGGAAGAGGAGGTTGTAGAGCCCGAGGCCATTGAGGAGGAGGTCGTCGAGGCAAGGGATGAGGAGGTTGTAGAAGTGGCCCCTGCTAATGCTAAGGCAAAAGCCTTAGAGAGGTTGGGAGGCTTGTTGGGGCAGGCGAGGCATGAACGAGCCGCTCGAAAGGCCGAAGCCGACAAGAGGAAGAGGGAGGAGGCAAAGGCCCCTCGTGAGTCAAAGAAGGCCCGGACCGGGGAATCTGAGCCGAGGGAGGATGCCGCACTCATCCTAGAGCCTAGGGAGCCGGAGGTCGTCGCCGAAGAGCGAGAGGTGCCAACCACCCAGGCGAAGGGTCCAATGCCTAGCGCTTCGGGCTCAAGCTCAGGCCCTGGCTCCCCGTTGCCAAGGATGCCTATTCAGACCCCGGAGGAGGTCAAGGCGACGACTGGGGTTCAGAGCATCATGGAGGGCCATCCCTCTGCTGGCCTGCTTGCTCTGGCCGCGCTTCAGCAGCAAACCATCGCGGCCGACCATCGCGGCCGCGACCTTGCTTCTGCCATGAAGTCGGCCATGGCCATGATCCCGCAGGTAAAATGTTGTTTTCGTTGTGCCATTCTTGAGTGTTCTTTGTTTATTTCTTAAATTTTTGCTAAGTGTTCCTCTTCTTTTGTAGGCCTACTTAACGATGAACCAATATGTCTACCAGCAAGGGCAACTGGTGAGGTCGTGGATTTCGAAGGCCGAGGCCAGTGCTAAGCAGGCCGAAGACGCTCTGAAGAGGGCAGAAGGGGCCCAAATAAGGGCAGAGAGGGCCGAGGGCCTCGTTGAATCTTTGGAAGCTCGGAGAGCTGAGGCCACGAAGGCCGGTGCTGAGGCTGAGGAGCGTGAGCAAGCTGCGGTAACAGCTCTGAAGGAGGCTGAAGCAAGCTTGGCCGACAAGGTGAAGGCTGCAGTCGAGGCCGCTGAGGCAGGAGTGGCTGAGAAAGTGAAGGCTGCGGTTCAAGCCGCCGAGGCGGAGATGAGCGCCGCCTTGGAAATATCAACACAGAAGGACTTTAATTCCTTCTATGTTGATGGCTGGTCTGAGGCAGCGGCTTTCATGAGGGCGGGACCGGATCATCCGGTGTGGAACATGGAAAACATCATTGTTCCCGTTCCCTCTGCTCCCATTCCCGAGGTGGTCCCCTTAACCCCTCGAGCCCTCTCGGATGATGAAGCTGATGATAATGAGGGGGCAGCCTAGGGTTTTTTTTTTTTTTTTTTGAAGTTCTTTATTTTGTTTTCGATGTAATCTTCTTTCTGCACTTTAGCTTGTAATAGCTTCTTATCGAATGAAATGAAAAAACAATTTTGGACTTGTCTTTTATTCTTCTGTTTTTTACTTCCGTTGTGTACGTTCCATTGTGTACGTGCCCCCAATGAGTGGGCCGGTATGCTTCGGCATTGGGGCACTCATTTTATATAGCTCATTTTAAACCGGGGTGCCGTATAGGCCCATGTGTTCTGAAACACTAATAGAATTGAAATGAATTGAAAAATTCAAATAAATATAAACCGGGGTGCCGTATAGGCTCGGGTGTTCTGAAACACTTGTAGAATTTAAATGAACTGAAAAATTCAAATAAATATAAACCGGGGTGCCGTATAGGCTCGGGTGTTCTGAAACACTTGTAGAATTTAAATGAACTGAAAAATTCAAATAAATATAAACCGGGGTGCCGTATAGGCTCGGGTGTTCTGAAACACTTGTAGGATTTAAATGAACTGAAAAATTCAAATAACTATAAACCGGGGTGCCGTATAGGCTCGGGTGTTCTGAAACACTTGTAAGATTTAAATGAACTGAAAAATCCAAATGAATATAAGCCGGGGTGATTTCGAAATAACAACAGTTTTATTCATGAAGCCCTCGGGCGCATTTACATCATATTCCTATTTACATCAAAACGCAAAGGTCGAGCCCTATTGATAGTACTTCCTTAGGTTATTGACGTTCCAAGCTTGATCCATCGGGACGTCGTCGGGGAGGCGACCTAACAGGTAGGCCCCGTTGCCCGCCGCACCGAGGATTCGGTAGGGGCCTTCCCAGTTGGGGCCTAGCTTGCCGTCGGACTGTACCCTTGTGTTGTTGTTTACTTTCCGTAGCACGAGGTCTTCGTCTTGGAAGCGTCTGGCGTTCACTCTTTTGTTATAGGAACGCCCCAGCTCGTTCTTGTATTCGGCGTTACGGATGGCCGCGACTTCCCTGCGTTCTTCAGCATATTCGAGTTCGAGGCCCATCATTTTTTCGTTCAGGCCGTTCTCCACCATGTCGGTTCTGAGAGATGGGAGTCCGGTTTCTAATGGGATGACAGCTTCCATCCCGTAGGTAAGGCTATAGGGGGTTTGCTGGGTGCCCCGTCTTCTTGTCGTTCGGTAGGCCCAGAGGACGTGCTGCAGTTCATCAGCCCATCGTCCTTTGGACTCGTCTAGCCTCTTTTTTATTCCGTCGAGGACAGTCTTATTCGACACTTCAGCTTGGTCGTTGCTCTGGGGATACGAAGGGGTGGAATAATAGCTTTTGATGCAGTACTTAGCATACATCGCTTTTAACTTGGCTCCGGTGAACTGGCCCCCATTATCCGCCACTATCGAGTAGGGGATCCCAAACCTTGTGATCACATCCCTCCAGAGGAACCTGATCACCTCGGCCTCCGTTATCTTTGCTAATGCCACGGCTTCTACCCACTTCGAGAAGTAGTCGGTGACCATGAGGAGGAACTTTTTGCCTCCCGGGGCCCGAGGGAATGGTCCGACGATGTCCATGCCCCATTGGTCAAAGGGCTAAGGCGAAGTCATGCTGCTCATCTTTTGGGCCGGGGATCTAGGTATGGGGGCGTATTTCTGGCACTTCTCACATTTGAGCACGAATGCTTTAGAATCTCTTTGCATGAGGGGCCACCAGTATCCGTGAGTTAACGCACGGTTGGCTAGCGACCTGCCCCCGGTGTGGCTCCCACATGCTCCTTCGTGAATTTCCTCCATGACCCTCACTACCATATCGGGATGGACGCAGAGCAAGTAGGGCCCGGAGAACGACCTTTTATAAAGTTTATCGCAGGGAGCCAACCAGAACCCTAGTGTCTTTCTTCTTATCTTTTCAGCATCTTTCTTATCTTCGGGGAGGTCTCCGGTGCGGTGGTATTCGATGATGGGGTCCATCCAGCTCGGTTCTGACGGGAGATCAGTCACTACGTTAACTCTTGCCTTTGCTTCGATGCTAGGCGAAAGGACGTATTCTACGGTGATGACTCGCTCCTTTTTATCACTCATGGCCGAGGCTAGGGTTGCTAGTGCATCGGCGTGGGTGTTCTCATTTCTGTTTATGTTGATGATTTCCCGATACTCGAAGCTTTGGAGTATTCCGGAGGCGATGGCCACGTAGCTTGCCATCCTTTCGTCCTTCGTCTGAAACTCATCGCTGATTTGGCTACTGACTAACTGAGAGTCAGTGTGTACCAGTATCTTCTTGATTCCGAGGCTTCGGGCCATTTTCAGGCCTGCGATCACGGCTTCGTATTCCGCTTCGTTATTGGTGGCTCGGAAGCCAAGCTGGATTGACTTCTCGATTATATCACCCTGTGGGGACTGGAGTACCACCCCGAGGCCTGACCCCTTTTTATTGGCAGCTCCGTCGGCGTGCAAGGTCCACGTTCCTTGGGCACGTTCCTCGATACCGGGGGACGTAGTCGTTCCGGTGAATTCTGCCACAAAGTCGGCCAGGCCCTGCCCCTTGACGGACGTTCGCGGCTCGTACCGGATGTCGTACGCATTCAGGTGGCAAGCCCACTTCGTCATACGCCGAGATAGGTCTCCCTTCTGGAGTATTTCCCGAATGGGCTGATCCGTATACACCACGATACTGTGCGCTGAGAAGTAATGGGCCAGTTTTCGCGATGCCATAACGAGTGCCAGGACGAGCTTTTCTAGGGGCATATACCTAGCCTCGGCGTCGAGGAGGGTTTTGCTCACGTAATAGATTGGCCTTTGCTCCCTGCCGACCTCTTTGATGAGGACCGCGCTAACGGCTATCTCGGACACGGCGAGGTACAGGGCAAGGACGTCGCCGGTGTCCGGCTTGGCCAGAAGAGGCGCGCTTTCGAGGTAGTTCGCCAGCTCCGCAAATGCATTCCGGCATTCGTCATTCCATTCGAACTTCTTCTGAGCTTTCAGCGCCGTAAAGAATGGCTTGCATCGATCTCCGAACCGGGCTATAAACCGGTTGAGGGCAGCGGCCATTCTGGCTAACTTTTGTACGTCCTTCCTCTTTTCAAGGGTTCTCAAGTTCTTCAAGGCAGAGATTTGGACCGGGTTCGCCTCTATACCGCGATGGGTTACCATGAACCCTAGGAACTTCCCGGCACCGACTCCGAAGGCGCACTTAGAGGCGTTCAGCTTCAGGTCATGCTTTCGTATCGTTTCGAACACCTCTCTCAGATCGGACAGGTGGTCGTCCACCTGGGCGCTTTTTACAACCATGTCGTCGATATAGACCTCCATGCTCCGGCCTATGCTCTTAGCGAATATCTTGGTGACCATTCTCTGATACGTCGCCACGGCGTTCTTAAGCCCGAATGGCATCACCTTGTAACAGTAATTCCCCCTTGGGGTTATGAAGGCGGTTTTTTCTTGGTCAGCCTCCGACATGGGTATTTGGTGATAGCCGGAGCAGGCGTCCAGGAAGCTCATTCTGGCGGCTCCGGCGGTGGAGTCCACTATCTGATCAATTTTAGGCAGAGGGAATGGATCCTTAGGACAGGCCCGGTTAAGGCTCGTGTAATCGATGCAGACACGCAGCTTTTCGTTCTTTTTAGGGACCACCACGGGGTTAGCGAGCCATCTAGGGTAAAAGATTTCCCTGATGGCTCCAGCTAGCAGAAGCTTTTGTACTTCCTCGTTTATGGCATCGGCATGCTCCGGACTAACGCGGCGCCCCTTTTGCATCACAGGCTTCGCATCCGGGTTGACGTTCAGTTTATGACAGGCGAGGTCGGGGCTGATACCCGACATTTCGCATGGAGACCATGCGAAGTTATCGAGGTATTCGAGCAGTAGCTTAACGAGATCTGAAATCTCGGGCTCGCTTAGCATCGCGCCCACCATAAAAAAGTGGTCCTCGTCGTACCCCGGGATCTGGACCTTCAGCAATCCTCCTTCTACCTTTTCTTCAGCTTCCGGACCCATCTTCTTGTTCAGTTCCCGCAGCAGCTTGGGATCCTCAGCTTCTATGTTCATAGCACTCTGGGCCGGAACCGGGTTATTGCCGGAGTATACGGCCATGGCATAGCTTCTCGAGACCTTTTGGTTTCCCGATATGGTCTCGACTCCATTCACAGTGGGGTACTTGACCTTTTGGTGTAGAGTGGAGGAGACGCCTTCTATCTCATGAAGCCACGCTCGCCCTAGTATGACGTTGTAAACGGAGGGGACGTCCACCACCGTGAACTCCACGCTCATAACCTTGGTTCCTGTCTTAACAGGCAAGCTTATGTTCCCTCTAGGCTGAACGGCCTCAGAGTTGAATCCGTACAGAGGAGGGGCGTTGGTATCTAACTGCCCCTCCGTCAGCCCCATCTTTCGGTAGAGGTCACCAAAGAGAATATTCACCGACGCCCCCTGATCGACGAGGATTCGTCCAACTGAGCAATGGCCCACTTGGGCCGTGATAACAAGGGCGTCATAGTGGGGCAGGTCTACCCCCACTAGGTCGAAGTCGGTGAAGCTTAGATCTGGCTTGGTACCTTGTTTGCACCTCTTTCGGGGTTTTGAGCTTTCGGCGAGGCAGACGTGCTTTTTCATTGTGGCCTCACGGGCCTCGGTTCTCTCCGCCCCATTTGGCTTCGGCTTCCTTGGCCCGGAATGGATAACCAGGCAAGTCATCACCGGTGGGGGGAGGTCTGGTTGCCTTTCGTCGTCTCCTTCTCGGTCTCGATCGGGGTCCCTTCGTGTCTTGACGTATTTATTCATGAAGCCGTCTCGGACCCATCCTTCTAGCCTTGCCTTTAGACCATGACACTCATTGGTATAGTGGCCGCGGCCTCTGTGATAGTCACAAAATTTGTCATTGGGCCCCCGGGCCGGCTCGTTCCTGAGCGGGGGGGGGGGGGGGGCAGGAAAAGAATGGCTCGTTCTCGATCTCAAAGAGCAGGTCGGTCAGTGGAAGGCGAAATGTGGTGGAGTAGGCATTTCCTGGGTTTGAAGGGCCAGCCCGACGGGTATCCTCTCTTCTACGCTTAGGGGCCGGTTGCGGGCTCTCCACCGTTCGAGGTCTCCCCAACCATTCCGCTATGGGGCGATCTCGTCGGGTGCTCCTTGAGACGGCTCCTCCCCGAGGCTGTTCGATGCTGGCGACTGAACGCGTTGCCCCAGCAGATCTCATGTCTTTCTCGATATCGACATGTTGTTTTATCAGTGACCGGAGCTGGGAAACTGAGCCAGGAGGGGTTGCTATCATTTCGTTGCGGATCCTGCTCCCCACGATCATGTTCTGCCTGAAAGCAGCTATAGCAGTAGTGTTGAACATAGAGTTCAATAATGATTTTGATTATTACTTTGATTATGCGTTTAATGATTTTACGATTTCGATGATATAACTCTTGTCTTGTCCAAAAATAGAAAACGTATATTTCAGGTCGTTAAATGATAGAGCATTCGATAACGAAGCCATAGGTTCAAGCGGAACCAAAATCGGAGCTAAAACGAAGGAGTTATGAGCATTCGAAGATTTACGGGACCAGGATTACAGTCGACCGATCGACTAGACAAAAACGACCGATCGTTTTTGATCCAATTTCTTCCAGTGAGTCCAGTATAAAAACGACCGATCGTTTTCAGAAAACGACCGATCGTCTGTCTGAAAACGACCGATCGTCTGTAGAAAACGACCGATCGTTTTCTGCAGTTTTCGAAAACAGCTTTTCAGCAATTTCTGGAAAATAGCTGTTAAAACCTTACAACGGTCATAACCCAGAAAAACAGACTTTGCTGTGATAAATACCACCAAATCTCTCTTTCTAAACCACCAATAACATTCCAATCAACTTCCTTCTAACCTTTCATTAAAAATCCCAATATCACCAATTTGGTGTATATATATATTCAAGGAAGAGGAAAATCAAAGAAAAAGAGATTCAAGCTCGATCATCATCAACTCACCAATTAGCTTTTTAAGAAGCAATTAGAATAGTGAGCGAAGTTACATTTTTGTAACTAAACTTGTATCGAGTGTTTTATAAACTCAATTTTTGTGAGCGAGTGAACGGGTAGAGGCTTTGTAAGCAAGTGAAGCTTAAAAGCTCTAGGTTTTTCATTCGGGCACTCATAAATTGAGGGGGAGTCGTAGACTCGTAGTCGTGTCCTCTTGCACTTGTATCAAGAGTAGGAACCCCGGGTAGAGGGTGAGCCAATCGGTCGATTGAGCTCGATAGGGTTTGTAAAATCCGAAAGAAGAATTATAGTGAATTACTCGGTAGTACCGAGGAGAGGACGTAGGCGCGTTTGCCGAACCTCTATAAATCTTGGTGTTATCTTCTTTCCCTAAACTTTACTTTCCGCAGCTTTATTATTGCTTATATTCTTGCTTGCGTTTATGATTTCTAGCATTTCATTAAAGTTTATTAAACGCTTAAGTTTAGAATTTGCATAAGTTGGGTGTTAGTTGTTTAGGTTTTTTAATTAGGCGAAAATCGCCAAAACCTTATTCACCCCCCCCCCCTCTAAGGTTAGCACGCGGGCCAACAATTGGTATCAGAGCCGAGGCTCTTGATTATAGAAATCTAACGATTTAAGAGTTAAGATCCCGATGGCTAATATACTTAATTTCGCATCCGGCATGGCTTCATCACCCAATACACCTCCATATTTTGATGGAATAAATTTTTCATATTGGAAGGATAGGATGAGCATGTTTTTACAAAGCTATAACGTTAGACTTTGGATGACCATAAAAGTAGGATATTCCGCACCTACATCCGAGAATAGCGAGAACCAAATCCCCGTAGAGGACCTAGATAATGCTCAACTAGAAGCCTACTCTACCAACGCCAAAGCGATGTACGCTATTGTTTGTGCCGTTTCTCCTAACGAGTACAACAAAATTTCCGCTTGTAAAACCGCTAAGGCTATGTGGGATAAGTTAGTAGTTATGCACGAGGGAACTAACCAAGTTAAGGATTGCAAACTCCAACTTTTAGTTCATGACTACGAACTTTTTAAAATGAGCGAGGGTGAAACTATTTCCGACATGCTTGCTAGATTTACTACTATTACTAATGGATTAACATCTCTTGGTAAGTCTTTGTCTTGTAAGGAAATGGTTTCGAAGGTGATTCGGAGCTTGCCGAAGGAATGGGAACCAAAGGTCACCGCAATTCAAGAGGCGCACGACATGAACACATACTCTCTTGATGCATTGACGGGTTCGCTCATTACACACGAGATCACCCTCAATAGTCACAAGCCAATCTCAAAAAGGAGGGAGATAGCTTTCAAAGGAACGACTTGTGACGAAAGCAATGAGCTATCCGATGACGACAAAAATTCAATGCAAATCATTCGAATCGTCAAGGAAGTCCTAAAGCTAAAGGACCAACGCAAACACAAAGGTAAATCGTCAAATAATTCAATTTATTCTAACGATTTTGTTTGCTATACATGTGGCAAGGAAGGACACATGGCGAGAGATTGCGTCATGAATCGCAAGAGCAAAAGCAAGAAGAAGATATCCGCTTCAAGCTCTAGCGATAGCTCCGACCAAGATGAAGTCGCGCATCTTGGTTGCTATATGGCCATGGAAGACAACAATGAGCCTAACCAATCGTCTTCAAGCGAAAGTGACCACTCAAGCGAAAGTGACAACGATGAGGTAAAAGCTTTATCTCATGATGAATTAATGCATATGTGTGGAATTTATTCCGAAAAAGTTCCTAAGCTTGTAGAGAAGGTCAAATCTCTTAAAAAGATAAATTCTTCTCTCAATGAAGAAATAAGATCTTTAAAAAGAGATAAAATTGAAAATGAGTCTACTCCGAAATCGTCATTTTCTTTAAGTGATATAGATGACGAAAAGGAAGACTTAAAAGATAAAAACAATGATCTCATTATTCAAAACGAGTCTTTACAAACCGAGATCAATTTTCTTAAAAATGAGATGTCTAGACTTGCTAAAACTCTTTCAAAACCATCTTCTTTAGATTGCGATTTATTAGAAAATTTTGAAGAGTTAAAAGATGCTTTCGATAAAGTTAAAAGCAAAAACAAGGTTTTAAGTTCTCATGCTTTTAACTTAAATGACAAGGTCAAGGTTTTAGAAACCGAGAATGAATCGTTGAAAACTAAAAACAACGATCTTGTCATTTCCATTGAAAAACAAAATTTAACAATCTCAAAGTTTTCTAAAGGTAAAACCGTTTTAGATAACATTTTGAGTTGTCAAAAAGATGTTAAGGATAAGAGCGGTATAGGTTTTGATTGCATTGGCTCTACTTCTAACAAACCCCGCTTCGTTAAAGCCTCTAATATTTCTACAACTCCTATTCCACCTAAACAAGAGGTTGTTTTTCCTAAAAGGAGTACTTCCAAGATTTTTCAAAAATCTTTTAATAATAGGAATGGTTTAGGTTTTCAAACGAAATTGGATACTCCGAAAACCTTTTCTAGAACTTCGTATAACTCTCGTTATACTAAAAAATCTAGGCATTGCATTCATTGTGGTAGAAGTGAGCATAAATCTTCTAAATGCCCAAATCGCTTCCATGTTAGTAGAAGCAATTTGAAATGGGTAGTTAAGTCCCGAGCCACTAACAATGTCGGACCCAAAAGAAATTGGGTACCAAAGGACAAAATTTGTGTTGTAGGTATCTCCATCCAAAAGGAGAAAATCAACAAATGGTTGGCAACGCCGACAAAAGCCGTGGAAGTCAAGAAGATCGACTCCACCATCAAAGATGAAGTGCCGTTGATCAACAAAGGTGGAAGGCATACCAACAAGTGGTACCACCTATTAGGAATCGGCAACGCTCAATGCAAATGCCATTAGCGAGCGGACTCGACTCCACATCACATATGCGGTATACTCTAATCTATAATATCTACATATATGTGATTAGTTGGGTCGGGCATATGCATCATATTTACATTTTTCATGTTTTGGTTTTTCTTTAAAAACCCTTCACAAGACCCCATATTTTTTTTTTTTGATTGCATTTTGATAATGCCAAAGGGGGAGAAAAATGATATATTTTGGTGTAAATGCGTTTTGTTAAAATGGAGGAGATATTTTTCTTGTAAAATCATCATTAGTTTGTCATAATCAAAATGGGGGAGATTGTTGAACATAGAGTTCAATAATGATTTTGATTATTACTTTGATTATGCGTTTAATGATTTTACGATTTCGATGATATAACTCTTGTCTTGTCCAAAAATAGAAAACGTATATTTCAGGTCGTTAAATGATAGAGCATTCGATAACGAAGCCATAGGTTCAAGCGGAACCAAAATCGGAGCTAAAACGAAGGAGTTATGAGCATTCGAAGATTTACGGGACCAGGATTACAGTCGACCGATCGACTAGACAAAAACGACCGATCGTTTTTGATCCAATTTCTTCCAGTGAGTCCAGTATAAAAACGACCGATCGTTTTCAGAAAACGACCGATCGTCTGTCTGAAAACGACCGATCGTCTGTAGAAAACGACCGATCGTTTTCTGCAGTTTTCGAAAACAGCTTTTCAGCAATTTCTGGAAAATAGCTGTTAAAACCTTACAACGGTCATAACCCAGAAAAACAGACTTTGCTGTGATAAATACCACCAAATCTCTCTTTCTAAACCACCAATAACATTCCAATCAACTTCCTTCTAACCTTTCATTAAAAATCCCAATATCACCAATTTGGTGTATATATATATTCAAGGAAGAGGAAAATCAAAGAAAAAGAGATTCAAGCTCGATCATCATCAACTCACCAATTAGCTTTTTAAGAAGCAATTAGAATAGTGAGCGAAGTTACATTTTTGTAACTAAACTTGTATCGAGTGTTTTATAAACTCAATTTTTGTGAGCGAGTGAACGGGTAGAGGCTTTGTAAGCAAGTGAAGCTTAAAAGCTCTAGGTTTTTCATTCGGGCACTCATAAATTGAGGGGGAGTCGTAGACTCGTAGTCGTGTCCTCTTGCACTTGTATCAAGAGTAGGAACCCCGGGTAGAGGGTGAGCCAATCGGTCGATTGAGCTCGATAGGGTTTGTAAAATCCGAAAGAAGAATTATAGTGAATTACTCGGTAGTACCGAGGAGAGGACGTAGGCGCGTTTGCCGAACCTCTATAAATCTTGGTGTTATCTTCTTTCCCTAAACTTTACTTTCCGCAGCTTTATTATTGCTTATATTCTTGCTTGCGTTTATGATTTCTAGCATTTCATTAAAGTTTATTAAACGCTTAAGTTTAGAATTTGCATAAGTTGGGTGTTAGTTGTTTAGGTTTTTTAATTAGGCGAAAATCGCCAAAACCTTATTCACCCCCCCCCCCCTCTAAGGTTAGCACGCGGGCCAACAAGTAGAATCGGGGCATTCGACACACTCAGCGTGCTTCTGCCAGAACCGATTATCGTAGCTCTCGAGGGTCTCTTTGGGTTGGGCCCTCACTTGGTACAACTGCTCCGGTTGGGCAACCCTTTCCTTCAAGTTGATGAACCGGTGTGCAAAATCATAGGCCAGATCATCCCAATAGTGGATGGAGTTGGCAGGCAGAGACTGGAACCATTTACTTGTGTTGAACATAGAGTTCAATAATGATTTTGATTATTACTTTGATTATGCGTTTAATGATTTTACAATTTCGATGATATAATACTTGTCTTGTCCAAAAATAGAAAACGTATATTTCAGGTCTTTAAATGATAGAGCATTCGATAACGAAGCCACAGGTTCAGACGGAACCAAAATCGGAGCTAAAACGAAGGAGTTATGAGCATTCGAAGATTTACGGGACCAGGATTACAGTCGACCGATCGACTGTACAAAAACGACCGATCGTTTTTGATCCAATTTCTTCCAGTGAGTCCAGTATAAAAACGACCGATCGTTTTCAGAAAACGACCGATCGTCTGTCTGAAAACGACCGATCGTCTGTAGAAAACGACCGATCGTTTTCTGCAGTTTTCGAAAACAGCTTTTCAGCTTATTCTGGAAAAGAGCTGTTAAAAACCTACAACGGTCATAACCCAGAAAAACAGACTTTGCTGTTATAAAAACCAGCCCAATCATCTCTCCAAAGTCACCAAGCTTAACCATCATCATCCTTAAAACCTCTCTCAATTAAAAAACCCTAATATCGCCATTTTGGTGTATATATATATTCGAGAAAGAGGAAAATCAAAGACAAAGAGATTCAAGCTCGATCTTCATCAACAACTCACCCATTAGCTTTTTAAGAAGCAATTAGAATAGTGAGTGTAGTTACGTTTCGTAACAAAAAATTGTATCGAGTGTTTTATAAACTCATTTTTTGTGAGCGAGTGATCGGGTAGAGGCTTTGTAAGCGAGTTGCTTAAAAGCTCTAGGTCTTTTCATTTCGGGACACTCATAAAGTGAGGGGGAGCTTAATCGGTCGATTAGCTCGTTAGGATTGTAATATCCGGGAAAAGATTTTTTAGTGAAATACTCGGTAGTACCGAGGAGAGGACGTAGGCGCGTTTTGCCGAACCTCTATAAATCACGGTGTCATCTTCTTCCCTTGCTTTTACTTTCCGCAACTTATATTCTTGCTTATTTATTGCTTGCGTTTAGTTATTTTAGCTTTTTAGTAACTCTTGTTAAAACGCTTAAGCTTAGAATTGCATAAGTTGGGTGGTTAGTTGCATAGAGGTTTTAATTAGGCGAAAATCGCCAAAACCTTATTCACCCCCCCCTCTAAGGTTAGCACGCGGGCCAACAACTTGCGAGCCTCCCCAGGCTGGCGGGGAAGCATTTACACATAAGTCGATCGAGGTGGGACCAGTGATTCATCTGGTATCGATAGTGCCGGAGGTGGGCTTCCGGGTCAGAATCTGCATTGAACACTTGGAGAACAGGGGCAGTAAAATTTCCGGGGGGCGCACTGTACTCTATCTCATCGGAGAACGGGGTACTGCGGGTGGAGGCAACGATTTTTAGCGCTGCCTTATCCGCGACTTCATCTCGGCCAGCACGATGACCCCTCCTCCTCCTCCGGGGAGGCCTTTCAGTCCGCGCATGACTCGAAGCGGGCCGTGAATCGTGACTATCACCTGGTCGACTGATTCGTGAGTGTACGCTTTGGTCGTGTATACGGCGCGAACTCCCCTCGTGGGAACGCCTTGACTCCTCTCCCCTAGCCGGCTCCTCAGGAACCTCTAGGGGGGGTCGTCTCGAGGGTCCCAACCTCTAGGGGGCTCTGGCTGCGCTTCGCCACGAGAGACGGGTCCGGGCTCAGATGCAATCATTGAGGCTATCAATGCCTTTTGAGCCGCCAAGGCAACGAGTTCCTTCTCATGGATCTCTAACATCATGCGAGTCAGCTCGTCGCGCGACCGGGGCGTCCCCTGGACCGCATTGAGTTGAGTAGGCTGCCCCTCAGGCGCAGTTCCCGGCGTGCCAAAAGAGAGGGTCCTCGGCAATCCAAATGCCGGGACTTGCCGTGGGGGTGGGCACTCGTACTGATCATTATCTGTCATTGTTCCTTGAAAACGGATTGTCGGAGCTAGCGCGCTACTTTCCCACAGACGGCGCCAATTGGCGAGCCTGATTTTATTCCCAAGCTCGGCTTATATATTTTATTCGCGTCGGCTCCGATCTTCCAAGGTGTCCGAGGTGGTTGATGTCTCCTTCAATGGCGAGGTGTTCTTCTATCCTGCACAAGAAACGAACAGGGGCCCGGGGTTGGTACCAGGTTTTCCCTCTCCAACGATCAAGTCAGTATCGGTATAGACTGAAGGTAGGAATATAGTTAAGGGTGAAGGATTGGTCCGGTTACAAGTCGTGGCGTCAGGTGTCACGGTTGATATTCTAGTGGTCCGGGTTGTTTTAGCTTTATCTCTCCTCTCTGTCTTTTTGTGTCCCCTACTAATTGGTATTAGTGGGGGTATTTATAGTCTGATCAGAGGTGTATTAGCCCTTGGATCACTGCACTGTCTAATGTTGATCCAACGGCTTCAGGTCATTTATGACTCTGACAATGGTATTGTCCTTTCACGGGGCCCACAGGGGCTGGCCTGTGATTGGGCCACGTCGATGAAACACATAAAGGGTCCCCCAAGGGAGCAGCAGCATTAATTGGGGAAGTGTGCTCGACAAGCTTCTCTGGGCCGGCCTAGGCACGGTCCGGCCCCTCAAGATCCGGGGTGACGCGTTACCCATGGTTGACAGGCCCGGATCGCCTGCTGTGGAGTTGATATCGGTCCGGACGAGTGGGTGCCGACATCCCCTCGCCAAATACCACTCTTGAATGATGATGGTAAAAGTTTCGTTTACCTGTGGCTGTGAATTGAAAATAGTTTAAACATTGTTTATGGCAGAAAAATTACCGAAACAACCCTCACCTAGCAGATCAACGAAGGTACGGGAAGTTTTCCGCCAAAACATTAACACGAAGACATGTATAGTTCGACTCATTGATACAGTTTTTGTAGGCTAACAATGCCCTGACACGTGTATGTCCTAATTAAGTAATTAACACATGGTTAATTATGAAACAAAGATTTGTTGAAATCCTAAAAATTACTACCGCTGTAATTGCTATTCTCGGTCATCCGATCAAAGATCCAAAGGTCGATATGCAATATATTAAAAAGAAAATTGATACAACTTGTTCTTAGGTGCAACTTATTTCCCTTGTGGATCTTTGATACAACGACCAAGAATGAAAATTTCCTTACAATCCGAAGCTCACTATTCAACAGTTAAAAGGGTCATATCCATAAATATATTAACAATAGGAGGTACACCGTTGTGTAAATTTTGCTTCCGAGCTTGTCTTGTCCATGCTAGGGCCTCGAACTCGATGCCTTAGTAGTAAAGCTGATCAAACTTATTATTAACTGATCCGATTTTCAAGGTCTTCCAAAAGTAGAACAGGTATTAGAAGCGCGTTCAATCAAGGTTTAATAGTACATCTCAACAGGGGACGAAGAGCAAAAACTGAATTGCAAGCACAGATATTTGCTAACAATTGCAAGAAATAACAATACCAGATCGACGAAGAAAGGGAGCCACCAAAAACACTATTAAAAAGCTGAAACACCGATAACAACCTTACGGTTGACAAGCCACATAAGTACATAACACGAAGTAATAACCAAATAACAAAGGTAGTAACAACGAGAAAAGCATAAGAAGTAGTGGAAACAAATTCCACCAAGCTATTCATGTAAAATCCCAGTTCAACATAAGAAAAAATTTATTAGGATCCATGAAACCAGGAAATGAAAAACAAAAACAAAAAGCTCAATCACGCTCTCAAGCGACCTTTCTCAGCTTTTTTCATCACTTAAATTCAAATCGTCAAACATTTCTTTACGGGGACCGAAGGGACACCAGTTCATCAAAAAGCTATTCATACTAATAGCTCCTTTTTTCTTCATCAGCTCTGGCCCTCTTCGTGTCATCGACTTCCATGTTGAGAGATTTTAACTTCCAAGAACATGGCTTGTGGCTATTTTGCCGCTTTTCTTGGTTGCACGTTTTAATTAAAATAACATCTGGGAGTTAAAGGTCTTTACACTTGTCTAGCTCAATATTAATATTAGCACCATACAAATCGTACCCAAGAACGTGATCCTCAGACTTCAAAATAAGGTCCAAATGTGTCTTCACATTGAATTTAAAGGAAGAACCACAAGGGAATTTCGGCATGGGCAAAAATATAGTTAGATTTATCCTGTTTATTTCTAGATGAAACAAGTCTCCCTAACACAGTACACTTCACCAAATCCCTACTAGAGAGTAAAGGCATAATTAATTTGCCAATATTTCTCAACATCTAACCAGCAGTTTTTCAAAGTTAAAAGGATCCATTATACTTATTAGTTAATTTTAATCGTAGTCTCAGCTTATTACCTATTTTGTACTGAAAGAGATGTGTTGATTTTGGTATTTTACAAGGTATTATGTTTGTACTTTTAAAAGAAAACTTTCTAATCTACATGTGATGTTAGGCTATTTTGTATTTTCCAGTCACCTCCCTATCAATATCAGCTTATTACTCATTAATCTCTCAACTTCGTTTGACGCAGAATTAGCTGAACCACGACAAGTCAACCTCATCCCACTGCAGCAAGGTAATGAACTATAACTAGTTGACCCTATGTGGCTAGTCCTCTCTTCGTAAACGATATTAGTGGTGGATAGAATTTTCATATTATAAGTGGAGCAAATAGTTTTGCCAACTCGTCTACCGGTTTGTAATGAAGAAAGTGGTGATCATATATCTTGGAACTTTGATCACATTTTTTTTGCTGGACTTAATGATAAAATCCATCCTATTAATAGCCTCTCATTACAAATATTGCTAGTAGGGTTGGAGTAAGTCTATTGATTAAAATGGATCAATAGTCATTAACTAACTGATTCTTCTTTTTTACCCGAATCCTTAACTACCTCATGAGCAGAGAACCCAAAATGTGATGACATAGATGAACGCATTGCTCTCAAGATCGGAATTCCAACAGAATGCATTCGATTATAACATACATATCTTGTTAGAGTATTGAATGCCATCTTATGGAAGAACTGTCGTTGGTTAGTCTATGTTCGCTTACCAATGTAAAAGTGGTTTCTCCAAGTTTCATAAGTTTGAGAATTGAGAGCTTTCATATCTTATACATGGAGCTACGCGGCAAGGGAGCTTTTACGGTTTAAGCTGAACACGATGTCATAAATTTATGCATTTGCGTACCAGTTACTTTACAATTTCCTCCATATTTAACTTAATTACCATCACTTTTATATTTTTAGGGTAATAGTTTAACTTTATACATTTTTCAGCTTTCATATCAAATTTATTATCATAAGTAAATATTACTATATTTTAATATACTTTCATCAATTTTTTTCAACCCAAATTAATTTACTAGAACAATCACATTAAATAACTTACAAGTTTTCTCGTATTTAAAGTAAAAAAGTACATTTTTACAACTTATAAGTAAATGTTTTGGTTTATACAAATTATCATCTTTTTTATCAATATCTCTATCAAAATTATACAACTCATTTTTTTGTTATTTTATTAATTTATATGTGAAAAGTACAAATAAATAAGAGAGAAGTAAGAGAGATGAATTATTATTTTAATTATAGGTGAACATATTGATGCCTTATATTTGAGGAATATTTGAGTTTATGTAAATTTAAGATAATGGATAGTGAAACTGATGCGTGTACAATTTTAGAACAATCTGCTCATATTTAAGATAAACGAGTCATATAAGAGAACTGATGCACTTGCTCTTAGAAAACTTGTGTCTATTTTTCAGATAAAAGGTGCAAAAGCAATTGAGACGCTACGCTTTATGGGCGAGTTTGCTCTTTTTGCTGTTGGAATTGAGGCTAAATGAATAAAACGATCAAATCCAGTCATGTTCCAGCAGTTTGGAGAGTTTAATAATAAGTCTTCCAGAATAAGTAGTAAAATGACTTAATCAAAGTTCTTAAATTTAATACTCGGTGTTAATTCTGATTTAAATGGATGACAATAACTGATTTTGATGAGTAGTAAAATGACTTAATCAAAGTTATTAAATTTAATACTCGGTGTTAATTCTGATTTAGCCTCAATTAAGTCATTAAATTCTTGATTGGGGTGATCATGATATATATTTGCAATTAGTCTCAATGTTGTATTATTGTTACTTCTCATGTTTCTTCGTAGCAATCGACCCTTCATTTCCATTTTCAATTATTTAGGTTTTACCTTAAATTCGTCTGTTTAAGGTGGCTTTTTCTCCAAACACCAATATTTGCTTCCATGAAATGAAATGATACACTAGATTGTGCATTTTCCAAAGAACTTCCTAAGATTTAATTTAATATGCAGTGTTCAAAAAGGCGCACGGGACGGTAGGCTTGCGGTAAGGGACCACGTACCTCCTAATTGCGTTTGGGCGGCCCAGGGTTGAAGATTGTTTCTAAAGAAAAACAAAAAAATAATTGCAATTGTATAGAAACCAATTTGTAAAAGAAAAGAAGGGGTATGCGAATTGATGTCCATATAACATTTCTCATAATAATAATACTACAATTAGAGCATCTGTAAATTGAAAAACATGTCATATTTCCGATACTGATTGTCAATCAGCATCAACCGATAATCAAACAAATTTTGTTCACATGTGAGATCATATTAGAGTAGGCGAAGAGCCGAACCGGCACAACAAGTCTTTAGATGTGCGTTTGGTGTTTGTGCCTCTACTTATTTGTTTACGTTTGGGATTTGGCTTTTAACATTTCGTACTAAAAAAAGCCTTTGACCGCATTTGATGTCTAACTATGCCTAATTACGCCTAATTTGCCTATGACCGATGTTGACCAAAATTTTCCCTAAATTAGCATAAATCCAGGCTGTAGCAGACCGTCTTTAGCCTAGTTTACGTCAAGGTTGTGCCTATGCGTGCTTTTTCGAACACTCCACGTATGTTTATTTTAAAAATTTGTGTTTTTTTTTACTGCGGTAAAATTTCGAAATATTCTTCGCTTTGAAATCATCATTCCACTAAGTAACAACATATTCCTTGTACTCGTTGTTACTATCAATTAACCCAGCATATCCAATTTCAATTTTCTTATGTTTTACTTTAAATTTGTCTGTTTTAGGTTGGCTCGTTTTGCCAAACCCGAATATACACTAGATTATACATTTTTCAATAAACTTCCTAAGGTTTAATCAAGTATGTAATTTCTTTTTGGTAAGATTTTTTTTTTTTATAACGGTATAAACTCTAAAGATTTTTGGTTTTGAAATCATGTTTTTGTTAAGTAAGTAACATCTTCCCCAGACTCCTTGTTACTACCACTAACGCAAGTCTCACTGTATTGATCGATTCGATTTCAAAATATATTTTATTTTGAGATGTGTGTGTAATATGAACAGAATATAAATTGTGATAACTTGCACTAGAATTGAGACGTAAATGTAATCGGAATATTAAAAATGAATATAAATTCCTTTTTTTATTTGGAGAATATAATCTAATTGCATAATTTCCATTTATCAGTTTATGAATAATTATGACATAAAAAAAGTAACATTTACAAATAAAAGATTCTATAAAAAGAAATTGACCTGAAAAGGGAAAGAAGAAGAGTAAAGAAAGTTTGAGTTTTATGCAATATATTTTTGTGTGTTTTGAAGTTACAAACTTTTGACCGTTAGAAGATGTGGGCACTGACACATGTAATGACAAAAAGGAGCTTACTATTAAAAGTTTTAAAATTCGAATTCAAACTCAAAATCTCTAACAACACAGTCTTGTTATTCACAAATCACAACAGAAAAAAGGACCACCCAAATTAATTAATTAATCCAAAAAATTTACTCCAAATCCACCTCATCACTTCCTAAATTTCCAATTCTTTTTTTTTGGCAAGAAAATTTCCAATTCTTTCCTTCTATCTTTATATCTTTTATTTTAGAACAAAAATAACCTTTATTTCCAATCCTGTGATACATATTCAAAATACCCCATAAACACCCTTATTTTTAATTACTACAAAAATAAATAAAAACCCTTATTAAAAAAACAAAGATAAATTAAATTAATCCAAAAAAACTTTCTGCAAATCCATCTCATCACTTGATTGGTCCAAAATTTCCAAATTCTTTCATTTTTTCAAAAAACAAAATAACCCTATTTCCAATCCTGTGATACACAAAAACAACATTTATTCAAAAAACAATTACAAAAAAAACATTTATTCAAAAAATAAAGACAAAGTGGGGTCCAATCCAACGCCCTTGTCCGCTCCCAAACGATTACCGAGTCCATCCAACGGCTGATATTAATAGAAATAATAATCTAACGGGTGAGATAATTCTGTAATTCAAAATAACCCTTTTCCCCGCCTCAAAAGAATCATTAACAAATCCCTTTAAATTTTACATAAACCCTCTCTCTCTCTCTCTCTCTCTCTCTCATCCCCACATACATATATACCCTTATTTGATCATTTTGGTTTCTGGGTTTTTTTCTTGTTCAATCTCTGAATAAGAAAAATAAAAATAATTGATCAATTTGGTGTTTGTGGGGTTTTTCTTGTTTAATCTCTAAGCAAGAATTAGAATTTAATCAATTTGGTTTCTGGGTTTTATTTTTAATTTCTGGGATAAAAACATAATTGATCAATTGGGTTTCTGGGTTTTTTCTTTCTCAATTCTGAATTAGAAAAAAGATTGATCAATTGGGTTTGTGGGTTTTTCTTGTATAATCTCTAAACAAGAAACAGAATTTAATCAATTTGGTTTTTTGGTTTTTCTTGTTTAATCTCTATAAGTAAGAAAACAGAATTTAATCAATTGATTTTGTGGGTTTAATCTCTAAGCAAGAAACATAATTCATAAATTTGGTATCTGGGTTTTTAATTGTAAGAAAGAAAGAAAACCGATAAATTGGGTATAGAGAGAGAGAAGAAATGTCGAGTGGGAATCGTCGTTCATCGGTTTCGTCATCTTCGGTGGGTAAAAGACAGGCACTGGGTGAAGTAACGAAGGGAGGTGCGGTGGTGCCACCTCAGCAAGGGGCGAAGAAACGACCTGCTTTAGCCAACATTACTAATAATCAGAGACTAAACAATGCCTCTTCTAAAGGCCCTGCCCTTGGCTCCTCCAAATTGGTATATTTTCTTTTTCTTTATTGCTGTTTTTTTTATTAGAATTGGGCTATGTGTTGATTTTGATTACTAATATATTTTTTGAGATGATTTTGATGGTTCTTTATATTTTGAATGATTGTAGTGATTATGTTTTTTTACATGATTTGATTTGTTGTCTGATGATTATATTGGTAACTTATGTGTCGATTCTAATGATTAGCATTTTCGGTAATGACTACGAAATAAAATTATTGGTATTTTTTACTCCTATGGCTCTGTCTTGATTCTTTATATTATTATATATTTTGAGATGATTCTGATGATTCTTTAATATTTTGAATAATTGTAGTGATTAATTGATAGCAATGAAATTTAATTACTTATTTATTACTACTTAATCTTATTGCTTGTCTTTTTTCATGATTTGAAATTTTATCTGTTAATTAAAATTGGTTTGATTCTATTGATGAACATTTTCCGTAATGACTACGAAATAAAAATATTTTATACAGTAGTACAGTACTAATAATCACCAATCCAGTAACAGTAAGATCCATCAATGAAAGAACTGCAAAATTTAGCTTAAAGAAATTAATTTTCCATTATGTTGTGTATTTCTATTATAAATGACTTGATTATGTTTTACGATTTGATTGGAATGACAACTGGAATTGGTCTTCTTTAATGAGATCAATCTTTAGGAATGACAGCTGGAATTGGTTTTCTTTAATGATAAATCCTGAAAAATTAAGGTTATTGAGATCGAAATAAAGATTTTGGTTTTTTGTCCTTTCCATCAATTTTGTTTCCTTTTCTTCAAATTCCTTAAGTGTTCTTTTTGAATAATTGAGAATAAAGATGTCGGGTAAATTTCTAAAACTAATTAAGGATCGGTCCATTTCCCCAAACTAACCAATAAAAATGTAAAAAATCAGAAAAAATGAAAAAATTCCATAAAATAAAAATGCAAAAATAAAAAAATAAAAAAAATATGAAAAAATCAAAAATAAAATAAAAGAGGCAAAACTCCGAAAAAACACGATTTTTTTTAAAAAAATCCCAAAAAATCAAAAAAAAATCCCAAAAAATCAACAAAAATCCGAAAACGCAAAAAAAAAAAACAGTTAAGACTGTTTTTAAAATAGTTCAGACTGTTTTTAAAATAATTCAGACTGTTTTTAAAATGACTTAAAAATAGTTCAGACTGTTTTTAAAATGACTTAAAAAAATTCAGACTGTTTTTGGTTCAGACTGTTTTTAAAAAAATTTGTTACAGCAGTAGATGATACGGTCTGAAAAATAAAAAACAGTCTGAACTTTTATATATATATATAAATAAAAAACAGTCTGAACTTTTATATATATATATATATATAAATAAAAAACAGACTGAACTTTTATATATATATATATAAAAAACAGTCTAAACTTTTATATATATATATGAAAAACAGTCTGAACTTTTATATATATATATATAAAAACAGTCTAACTTTTATATATATATATATATATATATATATATATATATAGGAAAATGTTATATGAACATCATGAAAAACACCCAACTAGACACTTTTTTGTAAAAACGCTACAAATCAAGATTTGGTTAATGCAAATCTCAATGGTTTCACGACGGGAACACAAATATGCGTCTTGTTTTTTTTTCCGAGATGTATAATGACATGTTTTCGAAATTATGGTAAAATTTAAAAATTCAAAACATGTCATTATACATCTCAGAAAAAAAAACAAGACGCATATTTGTGTTCCCGTCGTGAAACCATTGAGATTTGCATTAACCAAATCTTGATTTGGAGCGTTTTTACGAAAAAGCGTCTAGTTGGGTGTTTTTCATGATGTTCATATATCCTCCCCATATATATATATAGATATATACATATATACACATGCGGCGGTGGAGGCAGGCCGCTTGCGACGACGAGAAGGAGGAGGAGCGAAACTCTGACGGCAGCGGCGGAGGTGGAGGGAGCGACGGAGGAGCGGCAGCAAAATAGATATATATATATATATATAAATATATTATGTGTGTATGTATGTATGTGTGTATGTATGTAGAGAGAGAGATTTGGGGGATAAAATTGTTTTCTCTAGAACGCGGTTTTTTTTGTTAGAGAAATAGAATGATTAATTAGATAAATAGAATTGGAAGACTTTTTATATTTAATGATTAATGGACCACTCCTTAATTATTTTCAGAAATAATGGTCCAATCCTTAATTAAATTTATATCCGGACCAATCCTTAAATACTTTTGTTTTTATGGTCCAATCCTTAATTTTCTCTTGTTATTTGCTAGTTAATATTATTTTTCTGATTATTTTTGTGTTAGGAACTCATTGTTTGGCTATCATATGTGGCAGTTTACCATCATGTTTTTTGACAGACATTATAACATTAATATGGAAATCCAAAAAAAAAACTTGGTATTATTGGGACAAAGTGTTGTATCGAAGGATTTTGGCTTTTAACATAATTATGATTAAAGAAAAAATTACTAGTGTTTTATTCAAACTGGGGATCCTCTGTATGTCACCCTGCCTTTAATGCTTTTAAAACAAATGCAAGCATTTTATTTAGCTAAGTACTCTTTTTGAAGAAAAGATTACAGAAGAAACAAAAAAACCAATATTCGAAAACGAGTAATCGTTGCGAGTAAAAAGGACTCTGGATATGAAAACTCAAGCATTTCGGAACCTTGTGTGAGTGTTGTGACATTATGCATCCAACGTAATTATACAGTTTTGGGAGAAGTACTGTAGGAAATTTATCTATAAACTAGAGATATCCTCTTGATTGTACTTAGGAAGATAGTTTACTTCACATTAAACTGCAATTCCCCCCGATGCTTGCTCTTTAACAACTTTTTTTCTTAAAACTCAAGCATTTCAGAATGTTTGCAGTCTTTTGACTTTATGTATTTAACATAATTATTCAAGTTTGGTAGAAGTATTATATGAAGCTATGAAGTATTATATTCTCTTGATTGTAACTTCATTAAACTGCACTTTCCGTGATGCTTGCTCTTAAATTTCTTAAAGCTCAAGCACTTCAGAATGTTGCGTGCCTTATGTCATTATACATCCAACATAACTATACAGGTTTGGTAGAACTGTTATATTGAAGTTCATCTTTAAACTAGATATATCCTCTTGACTGTACTTAGGAAGATAGTTTACTTTCCATTAAGCTGCAATTTCCCTGGTGCTTGCTCTGTTTTCAAACCAGCACTTTGGACTTTCCATCCCAGGGCCATTAACTCATTAATTAGAGAGGATTCCTAACAATATGTATGATAATCAGTTGGCATATAAGCTTGAATTGCTTAGAAAGCTAAGCGAATCCGTATTCATTGAAAATATGCCATCTTTTCTCTATTGAATTGCACAGTTACACCTTACTCTAAAGGCTAATACTGCTTTAGAATTTAAATTCTTTGTTAGTGATTCACTTTGTTAAAGCATGAAAAAAAACATTATATGAAAAGCTGCAATTTCTATATAGTTAGCCTATGCACCTGAATGGTAAACATTCCATCCTTTTTGAATTTCACAGTCACGTCTTACTTTAATGACTAATACTGCTATAGAGTTTAAAATCTCGTTAGCGATTGATAATATTAAGGAACGAACGAACATCATATGAAAAAATGTATTTTTTGCGGAGTTTTTTCTACTGTTTTTTCCCCTAGCCCTTGGGGAGTTCATTATCATGTTTATGTCTACTGCTTTATGTATTCTTATTTCTGCTATGGAAATGGTAACTAACAAAACTTATTTTTTTAAGGTTCCGTGTTCTAATAAAATTCCAATCTCCAAGAAGGTACCCTCTACTGGAATCACGACTACAAGCTTCCCCAGAACTACCTTGCCAACAGCCTTAAATGTCAAACCAATTTTGCCTGTTTCGGATAGAATTTCATATACAAGTAAAGGCAAAGAGAACAAGAACATTAATGTTTCCCAAGTCAAAATGGATATTTCACCAACAAACTCAAATAGCGATACACTTTCTATGGACGAATCTCTGTCTACTTGTGATACTCTTAAGAGCCCAGAAATCGAATATGTTGATAACAATGACATGGCAGAAGTTGATTCCCTTGAGAGGAAGACCTATAGCAAGCTTTTCATTTCCGAGCCTGAGGAAGTAGCAGGTATTTCCTTTGTTTGTTCGTTTTTTTCTGAAAGTGATTGCTCATAAATAGAATACTTTGCAAAGTGTAGTAAAACAGTTAATCATTCTTATTGTTTGCAGAGATCGTATGCAAGAGAGGCAGAGATACGGGTGAGGTTAACACTGAGGAAATTGCTGATCTTGATGATAACGTCATGGACCCTCAATTATGTGCAACTATGGCTTGCGACATTTACAAGCATTTACGTGCATCTGAGGTTAGAATCCTCTACCCGTTGTTCTTTTCTAGATATGTTTGTATTGGTAATGGTATACCAGTTAAAAGTTTTTAGTCTTAGCTTTTAATACGTTTCGTAAACTGGGTATGATTTTCTTTTGGTAAATTCTCGGCTTACTAAGCTGAGTTTATAATATGATGTCACTGTGAAATAAGAATCTACATTTGACATTACATTAAGAGAACAATGCTTGACATTACATTCAGACATAAATGCTTTGTTGTTCTACACCTGATGTAGACACTTACAGTTATTAATAGAAGTTCATTCAATCTTTTATAAAATGGTCATGTTTGTATTTTGATAACTTTTAGGCTGAGTTAGATAAGTTCACAACACAGTTTCTCAGTCGGCGAGGAGTCTAGACTGGACATTAGATTAAGAGAAAAATGATCTTTTGAATTATACATTTATGTTGGTATGATGATTAGTCTATCATAGGAACTTGAACTTTTATGTGGCATACAAGTTCTGAGTAGAAGGAGTGGAGGACCTTTAATCAATGGTGAAGTTATCGTTCTTTAGTTATAATCATGTTAATTTTTTTAACATATTAGCTTTTAATTTGGCAGAAGAGTAATAAAAGTAGTAGTTTTCCCCTAGTTTTTCGTGTGAAACATATTGTCATCTGTTCCAACTATAAACATGGGAATTAGTATGTCGATCTTGTGTTGTATTTGCTAATAACCCACTATGATTACATATAGGTGAAGAAGAGGCCTTCTGTAGATTTTATGGATAGAGTCCAGAAGGACATTAATGCCAGCATGCGGGCGATCCTTGTCGATTGGCTGGTCGAGGTATTAGATGGATATATTTAACCTTTTAAACAGACAAAACTATTAATTGATCATCTTATTAATCTTTTAGTTCATTTTATATTTAGACTTTCTAACTGGACTTTTGATGATTACAGGTATCTGAAGAGTACAGACTTGTCCCCGATACTCTTTATCTGACAATTAACTACATAGATCGATATCTTTCTGGGAACACTATGGATAGGCAAAGGCTACAGTTGCTAGGTGTCGCCTGTATGATGATTGCAGCGTAAGACATTTTAATATTAGTCCTTTTATAGAGGTTCATTTCCTTACTATGTTTCCCCAAAAGATAAACTGTTTTTAACAAAAGGTTTTATTTCAGAAAGTACGAAGAGATTTGTGCACCTCAAGTTGAAGAGTTCTGCTATATCACTGATAACACATACATGAAAGATGAGGTCAGATGTTGTTTCAATTACTGTCCTGAAAATATCTGAAAAACTTTAGTTATTGTTTATAGTTTCATTACGTATCGCATAAGGGTCTAAACAGTAAAGATTGCAGGTTTTGGAAATGGAGTCAAAAGTTCTGAATTTCTTGAAGTTCGAAATGACAGCTCCAACAGTCAAATGCTTTTTAAGGTAATTATTGCTCATCATTCGGGTCTCGATTACCTTACCTTCCAAAAAAGGGACTCGTATCAGATATGAAAAATTGACTTTTATTTCACAACTGACACCTTGGTATACTGAAATTTGCATTTTAGGCGATTTGTTCGTGCTGCCCTAGCAGTAGATGAGGTATTATCATCGTCTTGGTTACTTACTCTGTCTGTTCTGTATAATCTGTTAGTTACAATCTAATATCACCGTTAGAAAGTAACTAATAAATCGTGTTTTTTTTTCCTTTTTGTCTCCCAGTCTCCACAGATGCAACTAGAGTGCTTAGCCAACTATATAGCAGAATTATCACTTATAGAGTACAACATGCTTTGCCATGCTCCCTCTGTTATTGCCGCTTCAGCTATTTTCTTGGCCAACTACATCCTCCTCCCCTCAAAAAGGCCTTGGGTACGTGTTGGTATTTCTATTTTGTTTTCCGTGCTTATAATTCAAACAAGTTAATTTTTTTCACTGGGAAATGTAATTGGAATTTTAATGTTCTTCAATTTGTACGATACAGAGTTCGACCTTGCTGCACTACACATTATACCAACCGTCGGAGTTAAGTGACTGCGTTAAGGCACTGCATAGCCTTTGCTGCAACAGTTCCGCTTCTAGTTTGCCTGCAATCAGAGAGAAATATAGTCAACACAAGGTATATATATATATATATATATATATATATATATATATATATATATATATATATATATAACGCCACAATTACATTGATAATATATAGAGCTTTTTTCTTGTTTGGACTGAGAACTTTGTGGTGCGCGCTATAGGTTTGCGCTTTAAAAAAACTGAGGTTTTAGTGAACTGTTCTGTTTTCTTGAGCTTTTTGATCATCTGTAGATTACGATCCCAACTTGCTGTGTAAAGCCATAAATGTATATAAAACAGTGCTTTAGTAAGGCTTTTACCAAATATCTCTTTTGAAAATCCTCTTTTTCATTAACCTTAATGTTTTAAATATGGCTGTATATACATTACTGCATTTTTCAGAGCTTAGTTGATGTTTTGATGACCTTTATCTAATTGCTTGTTAATTCTTTTGTGGATCAGTACAAGTTCGTAGCGAATAACTATTGTCCTCCCTCTATACCGTTGGAGTACTTCAAGAACTTGAGCTGAGGAAGAAAGGTGCCATGCTCCAATTTTCCGTTGGATGAAATGAAATCTCCTTTTATTTTCTGTAGGTTATGCCTTTTGAGATAAAAAAATATGTTGATAGTTTTTATCTTTTTTCTTCTGTTGAATGTTTGTAAAGTTTGAATTTTCTGACTTTGGTAGTTTCTTTCATTAGCCTTCCGTGTACTTGTGCTTTTGCTAAATTTCAATGAGAAATAAGAAATTCCCAGAGGTACAAATCAAATGAAGTTTTATTTGGATTCTGGAGTTAAGTTGCAGAAGTGGATCTGTTTTATTTCAGAGAAAGGTTTTGAAAGTACAATAATATTACGGGTAAAAGGTCAGGAACCAAAAACGACATGACTGCGATTTTAGTTGATGCTCGATTGCTAAAGATATGTACCTTAATCATTAGGCGTTGAACAATAAGTAGCATTTTGGATGCTCAATCCCTTGCTACACACATCTATTGACATGCTAATCTTATTTAAATGTTCAATTTGGTTCTTTATCAGACATCTTGAAAACCTGTCTTCAAATTAATGAATAAGTGCATTTTACATCCATTAAAGTGACTGCTCCGCCTGGAAATCCAAATACCAAATATCTATCTTAGTAAACTTCTCCAATTCCGTAGCATAAAAAGAAATTCAAGTATCATCTAGAATGCAAGTTTATATTCTCTTTCCTTGACGACGATGGTTAGCCCACACTGTGCCATAGTCTACACCATCATGCTAAAATTAAATTCCAAGATAACTTACACTGTTACACATTATGGTCGCACAAACAATAAGAAGAAAAGATATGCAAGGAATCTGCCATCTGCCATAAAACGTGTACCTAACATTTATCAATGATTCACCTCATTGAAATGAGAAATCTGTCAATTCACCAGGTGACATAAGTTGATAATCAATTAAGTCGAATCTCAAAGTGGCAGACTTGACTTATCTCTTATAAAACTGTCTTACCATCACTATAGTTGACCTTCTATTCACCCTCCAGTGTGGAATTCAGGCCTTCTGTCCTAAAATTATGCATTATTTGCATGTTTTTTCCGCTAAATATTGAAATTAATTTAAAATTAAAATTAAAAAATACTATTGTTTGTCACTACCTAAATAATAGTGTATTTTGAAATGAACAACGAACGATTAACAATACTGTTAATCTAGTCCATTATTATTTAGGATGTGTCATATGCTAAAAACCTAACACATATTAATTAAACAAAAAAATATAGAGGCTAAATGATATACCATGTAACACACTAACACTTAAGCTAGACACTAGATATATTACCAGCAGTTCAAATCAAGCGTTACAACTTGCCATATACCAATATTGCACGTGTTATTTGGAAGTGGTCTTCTGCATTTCAATACAGTTGGGGATATATTAATAATCCATAACTATATATATAATATAGTATTATTATTTTTCAAGGATCAGATTTGTGAAAATGGGGTTCCCCTTTGTCGTTACAGGCGGTGACACTCATCTCACATATCTAGATGCGAGTATAGACCACTCGTCACATCCCCTTAATAACATGAAGGATCATATATTGTTATATGGTTATATTTTACTACTTGAAGAATTTTTTTCTCCTTGTTTGCTGTTAATTTTATGAGCAATTGTCATTTCTATTTTATCATTGCTTACAGAAAACAAATACCACTCATCATGGGATCAAGATAACCTGATGTGCATTTAATCATCTTTTTAGTCATCAGCTGAGGATTGATCACCTAATCCGGTAAGAGCCTTGATATGGATAAATTATAACTACGAGAATAAGGAATGCTCAACCAAGTATTGGGCCGGGTTGCATATGGTTTGTGCGATTAACTTTAATCAAGGTTAATAAATGACCGATTTGAGCTCGAAGTCTTGAATCTGGTAATAGGTCCCAATTTAATCAAGAGAAACTCCATCTTGATAATTGAAACGGAATAGATTTGGGTTTTCTTTGATTAAATTTGAGGCAGGGTCGGAAACAAAACAATATTTAATAAAGAGAATTTCATTATTGAGAAAGGACATGGTTGAACTAGCGTAGGAAAAAAAAAAGTATAATTGATCAACATATTCTTCAAAAGAATATATACACCTTTAGTGAGTTGGTCAAAGAAACCTCACTTACAACGGTGCCTATTTTTAGCAAAGTTTTACCTTTTTAAAGCAAACAAGTCTTCCAGTTTATATATTTTTATAACAACGAATATAATGACATGAATTTATTTTTATGGTAATTAAAGTATAGCCTCACACAAAATCTAAGTAATCTAAGTACTACATGCATGATTTGATGATAATTTATTCTAATCCTTCCAATATTTATACTAGGTCTTGGTAGTTTAAATTATCACGTCGTTAACGATAGATCGATGCTGTGATTTTAAATTTTGAATGATTATTACTAATTTAAAATAATACATTTATGATTAAACCAAACGATACTTCTTCTTTTTTGTAATCAAAACCAAACAATACTATTTCATTCGATATGTTGACTTAATAACAGAGTTTTTTTTTAGTTATAAGCACATTTTATCTTTCCTCATTCTTTGGAACCGTAATTAAAGAGAAGATGCACAAATAGCCATCGGAGAGCTAACTCATGTACAAGATGTTGGAAAAAACCAATGTTTCATGTGATTTTCCGAATCGGTCACGAGTCCAAAAGTTTAATTAAATTACATGTGAAAAATCTAAAGGATAGACTCCGTATTCAAATGTTTTGAGTAACTCGTGTGACGAGCTTCGAAACGGTATATCGCATGACCTATTCGGTGAATTAGTGTGAATGAAAATTGGCTCATAAGTTGTATTATGGAAAGACGAAATCTAAAATTTAGGAAGAGAGAGTGAGAAAATAAAAAGGATGGGGAAGCTAGCCAAATGTCTATCCCACATCAAAGAGGTAAACTATTTTGAATAGTTTATATACATATTCACCACTAGAGAGTGCTAATAATTTGTAACCTCATAGGTGTGTGTAGGCAAGAGCACCGCACACGACGCGCTCGGTCTCTGACTCGGTCTCTGATTTGGTCTTCGGTTCGGTTCCGATTCCAAGAAAGTCTTAAGTGTTTTGAATAATTATGGCTGAGATTTCAGCTTAGGCTATAAGTAGGCAGCTCTTCCCCATTCTCTAAACACGCATTTTTTACATTATGAAAATACTGCATGCATTTTTCCCATAACATATTAGAAAGACAGAGAACCATCCACCAACAGCCCGAGCTTAACTCGTTGCCAGTTTTCGAGGAGTCATCCGAGACGTTGTAACTTGAAATCGAAGCGTCAACGCAACCATGAACATTAAAGTGGTTGAGCGAATATCGGTTAACGGCAGACTGTCTAACAGTCGCCTCGTCTTTTTTATTTCTGTTTTTTAAATACCGCAATTTAAATTCTGCAATTTATATTTTTGTCTTTTCAATTTTGCAATTTCAATTCAGTATTTTAATTTGTTGTACTTACCTGTAATTTTCAATTCTGTCTTTTACTTTTCTGTAATTTCTTTAAAGTACCGTTTCTATTATGTAATTTCAATTCTGTAATTAGAATAGTTTTATTTCAGTCCTGTAATTTAAATTTCAATCAGAACAGTCCGGCTGTTAAGTTTATACTTTCCAGTCCGGCAGTTTCTATTTATTGCAATTCAGTATATCAGATTATTAATTAATAATAATCTGACTAACGTTTGCTTTAATTACTATTCAGTCCATACATGTTGTAATCTGTAATTTCAGTTTCAATTCGGAATTAATAAATATTAAACTGGTTTTTGATTATTTTCTTTTAGTCATTTATTATTGTTTAATTGTTATTTCGTACACGGAAACAACACAAATACTCCATTCTTTTTACTATCGTAGGAACAAAAGTAGGTTACTTTTAGCTATATATTATATCATAAATACAAATTTATCAAAGTACACCTATTTTTTTCTGAACATATTGGACAACGAATTGCTTAAGTACATATTGGACAACGGATACACATTAGATTGGAAGGGAAGGGAAGGGACGGGTTCAAATTTTATACTGTCTAAACCATACGGTTAATGTGTTGTTAATTACATATCCTCTAATCATAGAATAACACGTGTGCTCATAAATTTGATAGTTAACTAGTATGCTGCTTAATAGTTAACCATACTAGTACCATTTCTCTCATATTTATTTCTTACCTTTTCCAATTCCACTAATTAATCTTTCTCCCTGAGTATTTGTCATTATGACATTTCCTACTCATAATCTCCTATTACTTACTACCTGTACTAGGTATACTGTATTATTAGTTTTTTTTTTTATTGAAAGTTATTCCTATTGATATTTTCATAAAGGATTGAAAATATTCATACATCAGAATCAAAAGATGAAAATAAAGTAATTTGTTTGACAACCGTTTATTCTTTTTTTATGAAATTAATTCTTATAACATTGAAATAATTTAAGTAAAATAATATCATGATTTATATCGAACTCGTTTACAAAAGAAATTTATAAATTTTAAAGAATTTTGCTTTGTTTATTCAAAAATCAAAATGATAACATCTCATAACTAATGATTTATTGAAAGTATTTATTGTGAAGTGTGAGCCGGCCCTAAGGGGATGTCAATTTTTCACACGGACGGCACGTCCCACCCTAAGGACAATTAAATATAGTAAAAAAATATTCTAGATATTTCTTTTCTTTTTTTCATTTGACAAAAATCATGTTTTTCTAAATATACAACTCACCCATTTATTTTTTTGGACCGGCTATGTCTATAGTGGAAAGGAATAAATTGTTTCTTATAGTTTTGATTTGCGTTATTGAAATCGATATACACTATTAGATGGACTATAATTTTTTTTCTTTTTTGTAAGATGTATTTTTTTCTTGTTTAATAGAAGATTTTGAGTAGGAAATGTCACAATGACAAATACCCAGTGAGAAAGATTAATTAGTGGAATTGGAAGAGGCAAGAAATAAATATGAGAGAGAAAGAGTACTAGTATGGTTAACTATTAACCAGCATAATAGTGAACTAGTAGTATCAAATTAAGGGACACTTGGAGAGAAAACAACACTTTGGGCACATTTCCTGTTAGCTAGAGACAGGAAAGGAGCAATATAGTGGAGATAGGGGATAGACTTTCGGATCGGACCCGTGACCCCCTCATCTTCATAGAAACGATGAAAAATTAAATCTTTTCTAAGTGTTTTGGTCAAAATATTTAAGAATTAGTGTCTCCTTCCTCCTCATTTTGATAAATAATTGATGAAAAGTTAATCTTTTTCTATGTGTTTTGATCAAATATTCTTCCCTATAAATTGGCGAGGGGATGTCGGTACCCCCTCGTCCGGACCGATATCAACCCCACAGCAGGCGATCCGGGCCTGTCAACCATGGGTAACGCGTCACCCCGGATCTTGAGGGGCCGGACCGTGTCCAGGCCGGCCCGGAGAAGCTTGTCGAGTACACTTCCCCAATTAATGCTGCTGCTCCCTTGGGGGACCCTTTACGTGTTTCATCGACGTGGCCCAATCACAGGCCAGCCCTGTGGGCCCCGGCCGATGAATAGTACCATTGTCAGAGTCATAAATGACCTGAAGCCGTTGGATCTTTATTAGACAGTGCAGTGATCCAAGGGCTAATACGCCTCTGATCAGACTATAAATACCCCCACTAATACCAATTGGAGGGGGACACAAAAAGACAGAGAGGAGAGATAAAGCTAAAACAACCCGGACCACCAGAATATCAACCGTGACATCTGACGCCACGACTTGTAACTGGACCAATCCCTCATCCTTAACTATATTTCTACCTTCAGTCTATACCGATACTGACTTGATCGTCGGAGAGGGAAAACCTGGTACCAACCCCGGGCCCCTGTTCGTTTCTTGTGCAGGCTTAGAGAGAATCCCGACGACGAAGCAGATACCACCTACGTCAACTACCTTGGAAGATCGGAGCCGACACGAATAACTACATAAGTCGAGCTTGGCAAGAAAATCAGGCTCGCCAATTGGCGCCGTCTGTGGGAACTCATAGCGCGCTAGCTCCGACAATCCGTTTTCAAGGAACAATGACAGATAATGATCAGTACGAGAGCCCGCCCCCACGGCATGTCCCAGTATTTGGAATGCCGAGGACCCTCTCTTTTGGCACGCCGGGAACTGCGCCTGAGGGGCAGCCTACTCCACTCAATGCGGTCTAGGGGACGCCCCGGTCGCGCGACGAGCTGACTCGCATGATGCTAGAGATCCATGAGAAGGAACTCGTTGCCTTGGCGGCTCAAAAGGTGTTGATAGCCTCTATGATGGCATCTGAGCCCGGACCCGTCACTCGTGGCGTAGAGCAGCCAGAGCCCGTTCGCATCCCCGCCAAGAGCGTGATGTCGCGGTTGGGACCCTCAAGACGACCCCCCCTAGAGGTTCCTGAGGAGCCGGCTAGGGGAGAGGAGTCAAGGCGTTCCCACGAGGGGAGTTCGCGCCGTATAAACGACCAAAGCGTACACTCGCGGATCAGTCGACCAGGTGATAGTCACGATTCACGGCGCGCTTCGAGTCATGCTCGGACTGAAAGGCCTCCCCGGAGGAGGAGGCGGGGTCGTCGCGCTGGCCGAGTTGAAGTCGCGGACGAGGCAGCGCTAAAAATCGTTGCCTCCACCCGCAGTACCCCGTTCTCAGATGAGATAGAGTACAGTGCGCCCCCCGGAAATTTTACTGCCCCCGTTCTCCAAGTGTTCAACGCAGATTCTGACCCGGAAGCCCACCTCCGGCACTATCGATACCAGATGAACCACTGGTCCCACCTCGATCGACTTATGTGTAAATGCTTCCCCGCCAGCCTGGGGAGGCTCGCAAGTAAATGGTTCCAGTCTCTGCCTGCCAACTCCATCCACTGTTGGGATGATGTGGCCTATGATTTTGCACACCGGTTCATCAACTTGAAGGAAAGGGTTGCCCAACCGGAGCAGCTGTACCAAGTGAGGGCCCAACCCAAGGAGACCCTCGAGAGTTACGATAATCGGTTTTGGCAGAAGCATGCTGAGTGTGCCGAATGCCCCAATTCTACTGCTATAGCTGCTTTCAGGCAGAACATGATCGTGGGAAGCAGGATCCGCAACGAAATGATAGCAACCCCTTCTGGCTCAGTTTCCCAGCTCCGGTCACTAATCAAACAGCATGTCGATATCGAGAAAGACATGAGATCTGCTGGAGCAACGCGTTCAGTCGCCAGCATCGAGCAGCCTCGGGGAGGAGCCGTCTCAAGGAGCATCCGGCAAGATCGCCCCATAACGGAAAGGTTGGGGAGACTGCGAACGAAGGAGAGCCCGCAACCGGCAGCTAAGCGTAGAAGAGAGGATACCCGTCGGGCAGGCCCTTCGAACCCAGGAAATGCCTACTCCACCACATTCCGCCTACCACTGACCGACCTGCTCTTTGAGATCGAGAACGAGCCATTCTTTTCCTGGCCTCCCCCGCTCAGGAACGAACCGGCCCGGGGGCCTAATGACAAATTTTGTGACTATCACAGAGGCTGCGGCCACTATACCAATGAGTGTCATGGTCTAAAGGCAAGGCTAGAAGGATGGGTCCGGGACGGTTTGATGGAGAAATACGTCAAGACGCGAAGGGACCCCGATCGAGACCGAGAAGGGGACGACGAAAGGCAACCAGACCTCCCCCCACCGGTGATGACTTGCCAGGTTATCCATTCTGGACCAAAGAAGCCAAAGCCAAATGGGGCGGAGAGAACCGAGGCCCGTGAGGCCACGATGAAAAAGCACGTCTGCCTCGCCGAAAGCTCGAAACCCCGAAAGAGGTGCAAACAAGGTACCAAGCCGGATCTAAGCTTCACCGACTTCGACCTAGTGGGGGTAGACATGCCCCACTACGACGCCCTTGTCATCACGGCCCAAGTGGGCCATTGTTCAGTAGGACGCATCCTCGTTGATCAGGGGGCGTCGGTGAATATTCTCTTTGGAGACCTCTACCAAAAGATGGGGCTGACGGAGGGGCAGCTAGATACCAACGCCCCCCCCCTCTGTACGGATTCAACTCTGAGGCTGTTCAGCCCAGGGGGAACATAACCTTGCCTGTTAAGACAGGAACCAAGGTTATGAGCGTGGAGTTCACGGTGGTGGACGTCCCCTCCGTTTACAACGTCATTCTGGGGCGCGCGTGGCTTCATGAGATAGAAGGCGTCTCCTCCACTCTACACCAAAAGGTCAAGTACCCCACTGCGAATGGAGTCGAGACCATATCGGGAAACCAAAAGGTCTCGAGAAGCTGTGCCATGGCTGTATACTCCGGCAATAAACCGGTTCCGGCCCAGAGTGCTATGAACATAGAAGCTGAGGATCCCAAGCTGCTGCGGGAACTGAACAAGAAGATGGGTCCGGAAGCCGAAGAAAAGGTAGAAGGAGAATTGCTGAAGGTCCAGATCCCATGGTACAACGAGGACCACTTTTTTATGGTGGGCGCGGGGCTGAGCGAGCCTGAGGTTTCAGGTCTCGTTAAGCTACTGCTCGAATACCTCGATAACTTCGCATGGTCCCCATGCGAAATGCCGGGTATCAGTCCCGACCTCGCCTGCCATAAGTTGAACGTCAACCCGGATGCGAAGCCTGTGATGCAGAAGGGGCGCCGCGTTAGTCCGGAGCATGCCGATGCCATAAACGAGGAAGTACAAAAGCTTCTGCTAGCTGGAGCCATTAGGGAAATCTTTTATCCTAGATGGCTCGCTAACCCCGTGGTGGTCCCTAAAAAGAACGGCAAGCTGCATGTCTGCATCGATTACACGAGCCTTAACCGGTTCTGTCCTAAGGATCCCTTCCCTCTGCCTAAAATTGACCAGATAGTGGACTCCACCGCCGGAGCCGCCAGAATGAGCTTCCTGGACGCCTGCTCCGGCTATCACCAAATACCCATGTCGGAGGCTGACCAAGAAAAAACCGCCTTCATAACCCCAAGGGGGAATTACTGTTACAAGGTGATGCCATTTGGGCTTAAGAACGCCGGGGCGACGTATCAGGGAATGGTCACCAAGATATTCGCCAAGAGCATAGGCCGGAGCATGGAGGTCTATATCGACGACATGGTTGTCAAAAGCGCCCAAGAGGACGACCACCTGTCCGACCTAAGAGAGGTGTTCGAAACAATACGAAAGCATGATCTGAAGCTGAACGCCTCTAAGTGCGCCTTCGAAGTTGGTGCCGGGAAGTTCCTAGGGTTCATGGTAACCCATCGCGGCATAGAGGCGAACCCGGTCCAAATCTCTGCCTTGAAGAACTTGAGAACTCCTGAAAAGAGGCAGGACATACAGAAGTTAGCCGGAATGGCCGCCGCCCTCAACCGGTTTATAGCCCGGTTCGGAGATCGGTGCAAGCCATTCTTTACAGCTCTGAAGGCTCAGAAGAAGTTCGAATGGAATGACGAATGCCGGAATGCGTTCACGGAGCTGGCGAACTACCTCGGAAGCGTGCCTCTGCTGGCCAAGCCGGACATCGGCGACGTCCTTGCCCTGTACCTCGCCGTGTCCGAGATAGCCGTTAGCGCCGTCCTCATCAAAGAGGTCGGCAGGGAGCAAAGGCCAATCTATTACATGAGCAAAACCCTCCTCGATGCCGAGGCTAGGTATATCCCTCTCGAAAAGCTCGTCCTGGCACTCGTTATGGCATCGCGAAAACTGACCCATTACTTCTCGGCACACAGTATCGTGGTGTATACGGATCAGCCCGTTCGGGAAATACTCCAGAAGGGAGACCTGACTCGGCGTATGACGAAGTGGGCTTGCCACCTGAACACGTACGACATCCGGTACGAACCGCGAACCTCTGTCAAGGGGTAGGCCTTGGCCGACTTTGTGGCAGAATTCACCGGAGCGACGACGTCCCCCGGCATCGAGGAACGTGCCCAAGGAACATGGACCTTGCACGCCGACGGAGCTGCCAATAAAAAGGGATCTGGCCTCGGGGTGGTACTCCAATCCCCACAGGGTGATGTAATCGAGAAGTCAATCCAGCTTGGCTTCCGCGCCACCAATAACGAGGAAGAGTACGAAGCCGTGATAGCTGGTCTGAAAATGGCCCGAAGCCTCGGCATCAAGAAGATACTGGTGCATACTGATTCCCAATTAGTCAGTAGCCAGATCAGTGGTGAATTCCAAACAAAGGACGAAAGGATGGCAAAGTACGTGGCCATCGCCTCCGAAATACTCCAGAGCTTCGAGTATCGGGAGATCGTCAACATCAACAGAAACGAGAACACACACGCCGATGCACTAGCGACCCTGGCCTCGGCTATGAGTGATAAAAAGGAGCGAGTCATCACCGTAGAATACGTCCCTTCGCCTAGCATCGAAGCAAAGGCAAGAGTTAACGTAGTGACTGACCTCCCGTCAGAACCGAGCTGGATGGACCCCATCATCGAATACCACCGCACCGGAGACCTCCCCGAAGATAAGAAAGATGCTGAAAAGATAAGAAGAAAGACACTAGGGTTCTGGTTGGCTCCCTGCGATAAACTTTATAAAAGGTCGTTCTCCGGGCCCTACTTGCTCTGCGTCCATCCCGATATGGTAGTGAGGGTCATGGAGGAAATTCACGAAGGAGCGTGTGGGAGCCACACCGGGGGCAGGTCGCTAGCCAACCGTGCGTTAACTCACGGATACTGGTGGCCCCTCATGCAAAGAGATTCTAAAGCATTCGTGCTCAAATGTGAGAAGTGCCAGAAATACGCCCCCATACCTAGATCCCCGGCCCAAAAGATGAGCAGCATGACTTCGCCGTGGCCCTTTGCCCAATGGGGCATGGACATCGTCGGACCGTTCTCCTAGCATCGACGCTAGGGCAAGAGTTAACATGGTGACCGACCTTCCGCCGGAGCTAAGCTGGATGGACCCCATAATCGAATACCATCGCTCCGGCGACCTTCCTGACGATAAGAAGGAGGCTGAAAAAATAAAAAGAAAGGCATTAGGGTTCTGGCTAGCCCCCAACGATAAACTTTATAAGAGATCGTTCTCCGGGCCCTATCTCCTCTGTGTCCACCCTGATATGGTGGTAAAAGTCATGGAGGAGATACACGAAGGCACGTGTGGGAGCCATACCGGGGGCAGGTCGCTAGCCAACCGTGCCTTAACTCACGGATATTGGTGGCCCCTCATGCAAAAGGATTCTAAAACATTCGTGCTCAAATGTGAGAAGTGCCAGAAATACGCCCCCATACCTAGAGCCCCGGCCCAAAAGATGAGCAGCGTGACTTCGCCGTGGCCCTTTGCCCAATGGGGCATGGACATCGTCGGACCGTTCTCTCGAGCCCCGGGAGGCAAAAAGTTCCTCCTCATGGTCACCGACTATTTCTCGAAGTGGGTCGAAGCCGTCGCATTAGCAAAGATAACGGAGGCCGAGGTGATCAGGTTCCTCTGGAGGGATGTAATCACGAGATTCGGAATCCCCTACTCGATAGTGGCAGATAATGGGGGCCAGTTCACCGGAGCCAAGTTAAAAGCGATGTATGCGAAGTACCGCATCAGAAGCTATTATTCCACCCCTTCGTATCCCCAAAGCAACAGCCAAGCTGAAGTGTCGAATAAGACCATCCTCGACGGAATAAAAAAGAGGCTAGACGAGTCCAAAGGACGATGGGCTGATGAGCTGCAGCACGTCCTTTGGGCCTACCGAACGACGAGAAGGCGGGGCACCCAGCAGACGCCCTATAGCCTCACCTATGGGATGGAAGCTGTCATCCCATTAGAAATCGGACTCCCCTCTCTCAGAACCGACATGGTGGAGAACGGCCTGAACGAAAAGATGATGGGCCTCGAACTCGAATATGCCGAAGAACGAAGGGAAGTCGCGGCCATCCGTAACGCCGAATACAAGAACGAGCTGGGACGTTCCTATAACAAAAGAGTGAACGCCAGACGTTTCCAAGACGAAGACCTAGTGCTGCGGAAAGTGAACAACAACACTAGGGTACAGTCCGACGGAAAGCTAGGCCCCAACTGGGAAGGCCCCTATCGAATCCTCGGTGCGGCAGGCAACGGGGCCTACCTGTTGGGTCGCCTCCCCAACGACGTCCCGATAGATCGACCTTGGAACGTCAATAACCTAAGGAAGTACTATCAATAGGGCTCGACTTTTGCGTTTTGATGTAAAGAAGAGTATGGTGTAAATGTGCCCAAGGGCTTTATGAATAAAACTGTTGTTATTCCGAAATCGCCCCGTCTTACATTTTCAGTTCATTTAAAATTCTACAAGTGTTTCAGAACACCCGAGCCTATACGGCACCCCGGTTATATTTATTTGAATTTTTCAGTTCATTTAAAATTCTACAAGTGTTTCAGAACACCCGAGCCTATACGGCACCCCAGTTATATTTATTTGAATTTTTCAGTTCATTTAAAATTCTACAAGTGTTTCAGAACACCCGAGCCTATACGGCACCCCGGTTATATTTATTTGAATTTTTCAGTTCATTTAAAATTCTACAAGTGTTTCAGAACACCCGAGCCTATACGGCACCTCGGTTATATTTATTTGAATTTTTCAGTTCATTTAAAATTCTACAAGTGTTTCAGAACACCCGAGCTTATACGGCACCCCGGTTATATTTATTTGAATTTTTCAGTTCATTTAAAATTCTACAAGTGTTTTAGAACACCCGAGCCTATACGGCACCCCGGTTATATTTATTTGAATTTTTCAGTTCATTTAAAATTCTACAAGTGTTTCAGAACACCCGAGCCTATACGGCACCCCGGTTACATTTATTTGAATTTTTCAGTTCATTTAAATTCTACAAGTGTTTCAGAACATACGACACCTCAGTTTAAAATGAGCAATACAAAATGAGTGCCCCAATGCCGAAGCATACCGGCCCACTCATTGGGGGCACGTACACAACGGAAGTAAAAAAAAAAACAGAGGAATAAAAGACAAGTCCAAAATTGTTTTTTCATTTCATTCAATAAAAAGCTATTACAAGCTAAGTGCAAAAAAGAAATTACACCACAGAACAGAAAATAAAACTATCCTAGGTAGCCCCGTCGTCATCCTCCTCGTCCTCTTCGTCGGAGAGAGCTCGAGGAGTGAGGGGAACCACCTCGGGAACGGGAGCCGAGGGGACAGGGACGATGATGTTGTCCATATTCCACACCGGATGATCCGGTCCCGCCCTCAGAAAGGCAGCTGCCTCGGTCCACCCTTCGACATAGAAGGAATTGAATTCCTTCTGTGTCTTTGAGGCCCAGGCGGCACTCAGCTCGGCTTGACCAGTTTGGACTGCCGTCTTTATCTTATCGGTTATGCCGACCTCAGCCTCTTTTAGAGCCGCCTCCGCAGCCTGGGCACGCTCCTCGGCCTCCACCCTAGCCTTCACGGCCTCAACCCTTCGAGCCTCAATCGAGGCACTAAGGTCCTCGGCCTTCTCCGCCCTAGTCTGGGCCTCCTCCGCCCTTTTTTGGGCCTCCTCCGCCCTTTTCTGGGCCTCCTCCAGAAGCCTGGCATTAGCCTCGGCCTTCTCGGACCATGATCTCACCTGCCGGCCTTGGTGATAGACATATTGGTTCATCATCAAGTAGGCCTACAAATGGAAGAAGCAAAACACTTGGCAAAATATTTGAGAAATAAAAGGAAACATACGAAATAAGCACTGTGAGGAGTTTCATACCTGAGGTATCATGGCCATAGCCGATGCCCAAAGGTCACGTCCCCGGTGGTCAGTCTCGACGCTTTACTGCTGAAGCGCAGCCAAAGCCAGTAGGCCGGCGGACGGATGAGCCTCCATTATGCTCTTCACCCCTGTGGTCGCCTTCACCTCCTCGGGTGTTCGCACAGGCATCCTGTGAAACGGAGAAGAAGAGGAGGAACCCGAGCTTTGAGTAGGGCCCAACGTCACCTTCGGCCTCTCCTCCACCACCACAACCTCAGGCGGGGGGCTCCCCCCAGCCCTGGACTTCTTTCCATCACAAAGGGGCCTCGTCCCCTCCACCTTCCTCTTCCCAAGATGGGCCTTGCGGGCGGCCCGATCAAGCCTGGCCTTAGCTGCCATCTCATCCGCAGCATCGGCACCGGGTAGAGGTACGACAACCTCCTTTTCCCCCGCCTCAACCTCCTTTTCCCCCGCCACGACCGCCACCTCATCCCTAGCTTCTTTCACCCCCTCCTCTGCAGCCTCGGGCTGAATGACCTCACCCCCGCCGTTGCCCCTCTCGACAACCTCATCGTCATCCCCCTCCTCCCCTTCTTCCACCTCCTCGTCCTCCTCGTCAGAACGGACCACCTACACAGGCCATACAAGAAAGAAGTTAGAAAAATTAACACAAATTTCTAACACAATTTAGCTAAGTGTAAAAGTGCAAAACTGGAGGTATTGAAGCACAAAAGGCAACGTACCCAGGTCCGAGAGGTGCCTAAGGTTGGGCCGGAGGGTTCGGCCTCAGAGATGTCGTCTTCCAAGCGAAGGGGACTCCCCGTGGTGGGCTCCCGAGACCTCAAGGGAGTTACCTCTGTCAGAGGCTTCCCATACTGGTCTATGTAGTTGCGGGTACCGTCCGGCCCCACCCTATAGTGGAGGACGGTACCATCCGGCCGGGTCTCAAAGTGAACCCCGGCCGATGTAGGAGCGGAAGAGACCATCGTCACGACCTTCACCTTGCTGCTTAGCTTAGGCTTCGACTTCGGCTTCATCACCTTTTTAACCACAGGCGTTGCCCCGGCATCGGCCTCCTCTGCTACCTTGGGAGGGAGGGTCGACTCCAGACCCTTCTCCTTCTCCCATCTTTCCCTGGAGTATCCCACGGGACAGAAGGTCCTATGGGGCCATTTGAAGCTGTTCCCCTTGCAGGAGGTGGGGGAGCCACAGATTAGCAGACGCTCCGCATCGCGCGCCCCTACGTCGGTCCCGTCTGGACCCCACCAATTAAGAGCCACCTCCAATGACTCTATGTTGGGTTCGCCCAAGCCCCTCAGCTTAGAGGCCACTGTGAATTTATTTTCCTTGGTGCTCATCACCCTCCCCGGCCTAGTTGGCAGAACCAGGTCGTCGCGGTGGAGCCAGTGCCCTTCCACCACGACTACATCTTGCGTGTAACCCCGATTCGAATCGGAGTTACCCGTAATCAGCTGATTATGGGACCGGCACCTCATGTAGGGCTGCCGGCTCTTAGATTGGGAGCTTGGCTCGGTCTGCAAGAATTCATAGCAGGCCAAGAGCTCTCTGAGCCCCAATGGTTCCGGGATGGCCGGGCCCAGCATGACACTTAGGGCCTCTATTCCGGCGCAGATCCGGTGCGCTTGCAGAGGCCACTAGCATGGAAGAGTCTGCGTCCAGGCGCAGAGCTCCGCCAGTAGCTCCGGAATGGGGAGGTGGGTTCCCCCGTAGAGAAGAGTAGAGAGGGAGAGAGTTATCATACTCTTGGGATCAGCCACAATCCCGTTCACCTCGTCTGCAGTCGCACAGGTCCGAAGTCGAAACTCCCCCCCTATGCCGCATAGTTGACAAAACTCGTCCAGGTCAGCCCCGTGCTGCCTGACCATGATGCTGTTGTCGTTTACGGCCACGGATATGGCCGGATCGATAACCATCTCCCGGAATGGCGAGGCGTTTGCCATTACCTCAAGGCGCCGTGGTTGCGGGGCAACCATCGGGCCTTTTCCAGCTCCGTGTTTGATAACCATGACGGCTAGATGTTTGATGAAATCTGCTAAGTGTGAAGGAAGAAAGAGAATGGTCTGTTGTGTGAAAATTTTAGTGAGAGAGTGAGAAGGTCAAAATGAGATTTCACTGAGGGTATTTATAGACCCCCACCAGAAGATGAAAAGACATTTACCAGAAGGTGAAAAGACAGCGGCGGTTCATTACACGAACTCCCACAAATAAATGCTGTCACTCAATCGATGCAGTACACGTGTACAGCAAATAGAGGACAACCGCCAAGTGTCACTCATCAGCCGTTTTAACATTGATGGCATTGATGGAATCGAAGGGACAGAGGCGGCGCCTCATAAATGCACGATGGGCGTGCTCCACGTGTCAAAAAATTTCAGAATATGAGAACACGTGTCAGACTACGCCGAGACGTCTCCACACCGTCAAGCGTAAGAATACAATGACCGGAGCCCCCGTAACGACTAAAAGTCCCCGAAGACCTCGTCCCTAACGACGACTCCGGACAGGGAGCTGTTGGCGAGGGGATGTCGGTACCCCCTCGTCCGGACCGATATCAACCCCACAGCAGGCGATCCGGGCCTGTCAACCATGGGTAACGCGTCACCCCGGATCTTGAGGGGCCGGACCGTGTCCAGGCCGGCCCGGAGAAGCTTGTCGAGTACACTTCCCCAATTAATGTTGCTGCTCCCTTGGGGGACCCTTTACGTGTTTCATCGACGTGGCCCAATCACAGACCAGCCCTGTGGGCCCCGGCCGATGAATAGTACCATTGTCAGAGTCATAAATGACCTGAAGCCGTTGGATCTTTATTAGACAGTGCAGTGATCCAAGGGCTAATACGCCTCTGATCAGACTATAAATACCCCCACTAATACCAATTGGAGGGGGACACAAAAAGACAGAGAGGAGTGATAAAACTAAAACAACCCGGACCACCAGAATATCAACCGTGACATCTGACGCCACGACTTGTAACTGGACCAATCCCTCATCCTTAACTATATTCCTACCTTCAGTCTATACCGATACTGACTTGATCGTCGGAGAGGGAAAACCTGGTACCAACCCCGGGCCCCTGTTCGTTTCTTGTGCAGGCTTAGAGAGCATCCCGACGACGAAGCAGATACCACCTACGTCAACTACCTTGGAAGATCGGAGCCGACGCGAATAACTACATAAGTCGAGCTTGGAAAGAAAATCAGGCTCGCCATAAATATTTTTGGCTACGTCACGGTATAAATTTTCCATTTATGCCGTTATGATTTGCAAGTTCAGCAACCTCCTAGCCAACCTACTTTAGTAATTCAAGTATCATCGGCATCAATGTTCATGGACATTGATGCTCGCATTTGCTTATATTAACATATGTTTTTATTTCTTATTTATTTATTTACCACAACGTCTCCTTCCTTTCAAGTCGATAACTTTATAAAACCGGTAATTATGCTGCCAATGACTTTTCCTTAATTTCTTACAACTAAGAAAATTGGAGTGTAACAAGCACCATCGGTTGTAATATTAGTGGAAACTTTTTGAGCAGGCTAGAATCCATAGTCTCTTGATTACCTATACAAGTAAGCACATACACTAGTAGTTTATTAGTGGACCTTATTCTTTAGGAATAACGATTGATGGACGAGAAAACATATTGTGGGAATTTTCTCATTCAAAGGTTCTCTTTTGATAAGCATGATAAAATAAGAACATCGTTTTTAAAATAATAATAGTACCCCAAAACAGTACACCCGTTTAAAAGAACATAAGGATTTAATGCGTCTCCAAAATTTGAAGATATGTGTCCCGTCCCTTTCATACAACTTTAGTAAAATAGCAAACGTGTGAATAGCAGGAGAGTATACCATAAGTGGCCTAACATGATTTAAATTTAATTCGTCTCCATTAGTGTATTCAACATAAATTGTGATATTTATTGTTTAAAATCAATGGCTCTTGCTCAGTTACATTATGTGAGCAACAAGGTTGGAAGTGCCGAGTGCGGTATATTAGGAGCTTAACCCCTTGATCGAATTTTTTATTGCGTAAATGGCAAACCCCTAATAATCTAATATTGACCTTATATTAACGATGATTTAATTAAACTTTTCACTGTATCAATTCTGATCGGGTGGTCAGTCAGTGTTAGGTATTTCCAACATTGATTTTGATGCAGTGCAATCTCAATGGAATTGTAGCACAAAGTCACTATAACTTTGTTGAAATTGAAATTTGGTATTTGATCAGTTCAATCTAATGTTATAAATTGACCAATTTAAGGTCAATACTATTTTTACATGATGAGAAAATTACTCCAATATTGAATGGGGTATACATAGTTTAACTTCTAGACAACTCAATTGGTTGGATTAATAAACACATACAGTAAAACCTCTTAATTATTGGACGATTAATGTTCACCGAGTAACAATAACAAATTATTTTCAACACTGCAAAATTCGTTCGGTCACTGAAGTTTCAATTAATAGATAAACCACTATTGAGTAATATATTTATGAATTTAAAAAAATATTGATGATATCGGTTATCGCAATAAAATGGATGTCAATGGGTTGTTAGTTACCAACGTGAAAATGATAGAGGCTTGTATCTTAAGAAAAAATTATGTGAACTGTGTTTAGTAACAATAAAAATGATTAAAATGAAGATGATACAGTACTTTGGAACTAGTCATGCGAAAGTAAACATTTATCGCGTCTATAACTCTTTTTTGGTGCAGTTCGAAAAGATTATATCAAACTTTTGGATGGAATTAGAAAAATTAGGAATGATATTCAAATAGATTTAAATTTTAAGAAAAAACAAACGACTATAGAATCATATTTCGTTAAGTCGTCATAGTAATGTTTGCCATTTTGAAAAATTATTAATTTATAATTTTGTCGGGAACAATATTTATATAAGAATTTTCAGAAAATTTATTATCTTATTAATTTATCGAAATTGGTGATTTTTGACGTTGGCCCAAATCGGAACTGAATTTTTTTATTATTTTAAAGAATTTATTAATTTACAGAGAGGTTACAGTGTATACCGACTCTTGCAATATGTATTTATTTTAACCTAAAAGTGTGCCCAAAAATATCTCCAACAACTTTAAGAATCATTAACTATACAGAAAACATCCCCCTAACCAAGACCTCTGTCCTCTTCCTTATATTAGTTAGTGTTTTTTTTATACTTTCATTGCATTGATAAATTCTCTGCTGTCATCTTGTTAACCCCAATAAAGGGTTAGTTAGTGATACTCCATATAGCAATTCTCGTCATCTAATATTACAGACAAAATAATAGTGGTGTAAACAAATCGCCCTGGTCTTTCGAAAATAAAAATATACTCCCTCCTTCCCAATATAAACATACTATTAAACGATACTCACACGTTACATGTGATACGTTATAAATTGTGATGATTATACAAATGTAGAGTAAAAAAAATTATAGGATATAAGAACAAAAAATGATATAAATTGTGATGATACAAATATTTAGAGAAAAAAAATATATGATATAAGAAATTTTGTGTGGTTAAAGAGAGAAAAAGTGTAATTATTTTTTATTTTTATGAAATTAATTAATATGTTAATTAATAAAAAAGTATAGGGGTATTTTTGGAAAAAAATGGTTAAATTGGGCAGAATAATTTGACTTGAATTGTTATTATAATAGAATGATACATGTTTTATGTCCCAAAATACGTGTTCACTTTCATTTTTTTTAATAAATTTTGTATATATATTTTAAATATCCACTATTTGGTAGTTAAATCATATCAAATTTATACTTAAAATTTCATATTTTAAGTAAGAAATGATTTTTGTTCGAAAATTTTGAAACTTTTAGTTTTTTTTTTAATTTTAAGAGAAATTTGTTTAAATTCTTAAATTTCACGGTTTTTTAAACCATTACATTTATTTTGGTACGGAGGTAGTAGCATTAAGCACTCCTCCTCCGTAGTCATTAGTTTTATTAAAGAGTTGATGTTTAATATATACAAATCTTATGGACTTAATTATCAAAAATCACAATTTGTATCATGACGAAAAACTTTTTAAAAAACGTGTGTTCCGATAGTGATAAATGCTGGCTTTGAGCTAAAATAAGTGTCTAGCACTAGATATTTTACATCATTATCAATTTATTTGAAAAACTTGTATGACGTGTTTGGAGACAGTATATTCACTTAGGTTAGATGGATAGCAAGTGTCAATAAAATTGTAGGCAAAATTGAAAGATGAAAACGGTAAGACTTAGAAGTAGGAAATATGTGAAAACCTTAGGAGTTTTAGCTCACATTGATGATTTCATAAATAACCTATGAACATAGAGGCGGGTGCACCACATGCGCGTCCGGCTTGGACGTGATGAGACTTATAGTTCTTGCTAGTAGTTACAAAATTGTCATGACAACACTTGTAAAAGTTGTTAATTTTTGTCATAATCCCCCTATTGTTGATGACATACCTTTAATGTTGTTTTATGTTCGATCTTGTTTCAATAACAATATTTTAGTTTAGTTTTATTACGTACAATTCAGTCTCTCTGTTGCATTTCTAGAAATAAAATAATGCAATCTACACCAATCTTTTTCTTAAAACATAAAACAAAACCAAAATCAAACCAAATTGCTATCGAATTAGAATCCTTCTTCTTCTTTTTTTTAAGGAGGACAGTACCTCCAATTTTTCATTTCATCAAACTTGGGACCAAACCCAGTTTACAACCATTCATCCAAAGTATCGACAAAAGTACTAGTACAGCTTATATAACGCTATTTTACAACCCAAACAAACTAGAGCAGCTTACTAGCTGTTTTACAACCAAACAACTACTTAGTAAGAATCCTTCTGTTTTGAAAATAATAATAAAGAAAATTCGACAAATAGCTCAAGTAAAACATGATCGGATAAAACCGTTTACTAGTTTAGAGATGGACAAATAATCTGAAACATAACAAGAAGGGAGGATATTGACGGCGAGAAAACAAGGTTTGAGATACATTATTGACAACAAACCAAATAATTGTTGGATAAGATAAAATTAAGCATTGGATTTTAATTCTAGAGTACCTAACTTATAAGCTAAATACTAATGAGCTCATCTCTTTGAGTAGATCGAATAAATTTAAAATCATGAAATGGAACCACGAGTAATACAATGTCACACAATATGGCTTGGTGCTTGGTGAGGATTTTATTGTTACAGTGGTAGTAACATATATAGATATCATATTTCCCCCCACGAACCATTATATATAGCCCCCTCCTTGCCCATTGTTTTGTATACCTACATACTTACTATCAAGTCCTTGAGAGCTCTCATACACACACTTTTCAAGTTTATGTCTTGAAAATCCATTTCGGTTTGTTTGTTTACTAGCTATTCCTCTCTTGAAGAGTGTGACAATAGTATTTAAAGTACTGAAAAACAGTTGGGAGAACACACACACCCCTTCTTTTAAGTGTTAAACGCCAAGATTTTTTCTCTAAATTCTCATTTTTGCATCAAAATTAACTAAATATCTATTTTATTTCTCCTGTTGATAATAAAATGGGAGAAAACAAGAGGCAGAGCCACCACAACCACCACCAAGTGTTCGATGTGGAAATTGACTTGGCTGGCGGCGGTGGTGCTTCTAAGTGCTTCGATGATGATGGTCGCCTTAAAAGAACAGGTATATGTCTATCTATATGTATATATAGTTTATCGGGAAATCTTTTCTATTCCAAGTAGATGCTGTAAAAAAAAAACACCTAAACACTGTTTCTGGACTTGGCTTGTATTCACGTTCTTGGTAATAGCACATTCAAAATATCCATTTTCTAGAAGAAAGCATATAAAAAAGGAAATTTGCACAGTTGCACTTGCCTTGAATATCTAGAATGAATACATTTTCTACTTGCAGTTTAAGCAGGGTTATAAATCGCTACATTTTATCACGTTTTTCTCATTTTTTTAATACTCATCATTGATATTCAATCAAGACGGGCTGAAACAATTAAGATTAACGATGATAAAACTTGAATTTTAACATTATTCTTTCGGTTTTTTAGGGAATGTTTGGACAGCGAGTGCCCACATAATCACCGCAGTCATCGGGTCCGGGGTTTTATCTCTGGCTTGGGCCACGGCCCAGCTAGGATGGGTTGTGGGCCCCACAGTAATGTTATTGTTTTCCTTTGTCACTTATTACACATCCACCCTCCTCGCCGCTTGTTACCGCTCCGGCGACTCCCTCATCGGGAAAAGAAATTACACTTACATGGATGCTGTTAGTGCCAATCTCGGTAAATTCCTCATTTTTTGAAACTTGTCTTTACTTTTGATAAAATAAGAAAACCATAACTTGGGGTTTTATCAACTCTTGTACATGTATTATGATTTTTTTTCAATTTTGGCCCCAGAATTCTGATTTGTCAGTTCCATACTCTGAAATAACGCTTTTGCTTGATTTGGACAAAAATGACAGAAAACTTGCACATGCAACGCACATGCTAATATATAACTCAAAACTATTTTACATTCAAGCCTATTTAGACTTTGCAATGGTTTAAACTTTTTTAATGTAAAACTAATATATAACTATTATTTCATAAATAAATGTTATACGAACAAAAATATATATTTACAATCATTACTCGTAAATGCAGTATAATTTTTATATTTTTATAAACTTTTAGTATACTTCTAAATCATGTATTTATTGTTATTACTATTTTTTCAAATATTTTAATTATTATTAACTTATATTTTATATTGATTTATGGTAAATGTTAACCCATAAGGGCGTTTAGGTAAAACTCCTAAAAAAACAAGCATGTGTTTTGCACATGTCTGTTTGTATCTGCCTAAATAGGAGAAAAAACATGAATTGAGAGTACAAGATTGAAAAAACGTCGTAACATGATAAAACCTCACAACTTAAGACTTGATGTTTTACATATGTGATTTTCAGGTGGGGCTAAGGTGAAGCTATGTGGGCTCATTCAGTATTTGAATCTCTTTGGTGTTGCTATCGGATACACTATCGCATCATCTATAAGCATGATGTGAGTATTCAACTCTAAAACTATAAAATCTACCTAAGGCTATTTAACCTGATATAAGTGAAGGTGCACCATTTCGTAACAATCATTTTAATGTATTGAACAGGGCGATTAAGAGGTCGAATTGCTTCCACAAGAGCGGAGGGAAAAACCCATGCAAAATATCAAGCACACCTTACATGATCTCATTCGGTGTTGCCGAAATCCTTTTATCTCAAATTCCTGATTTCGACCAAATATGGTGGCTCTCCATTGTCGCCGCTGTCATGTCATTTACTTACTCTACCATTGGTTTGGGACTTGGAATCGCCAAAGTTGCAGGTTTACTGCCGGTTTTACCTTTGCTTCCTATTTTTTCTCTTTTAACTAAGCTTGCTTTTCTAGGTTAAAATGAAGCTAATTTTTATTTTTTAAATTCAAATCAGAAAGTGGAAATATAAGGGGAAGTCTCACTGGAATAAGTGTTGGGAGTGTGACCGAGACTCAAAAAGTATGGCGGAGCTTCCAAGCACTCGGAGATATTGCTTTCGCTTATTCGTTCTCTCTCATCCTTATTGAGATTCAGGTACATTAGTTTTAGCAATTTGAGAAAAATTATACGTGTGTTCTAGCAATCTTCTAACTTCTAAGATAGATATCTACCACATAGATTCATAAGATAATATCTAAACTAGTTTAAACAAGATATGCTGTAAGTTATAAAAACCATAACATTCATATTTTTTGTGTGTGCAAAAACAGGACACAGTCAAATCGCCACCATCAGAGTCCAAGACGATGAAAAAGGCATCTCTAATTAGCGTATCCGTAACAACCATATTTTATATGTTATGTGGTTGCTTCGGATATGCTGCTTTTGGAGACTCATCCCCTGGAAATCTTCTTACCGGGTTCGGATTTTATAACCCATATTGGCTTTTGGACATTGCAAATGTTGCCATAGTGGTCCATCTTGTTGGCGCCTACCAAGTCTTTTGTCAACCCTTATTCGCATTTATCGAGAAATTTGCTTTTGAAAAATTTCATGAAAGCAAAATCATCACTAAGGAACTCCAAATCCCCATTCCCGGGTGCAAACCTTTTAAGTTAAACTTTTTTCGATTAGTTTGGCGAACAATTTTTGTAATCACAACTACTGTTATCTCGATGCTCATGCCATTTTTCAATGACGTGGTGGGGATTCTGGGGGCATTCGGATTTTGGCCACTAACCGTGTATTTCCCGGTGGAGATGTATATTGTGCAAAAGAAAATACCGAAATGGAGCACAAAATGGATATGCTTACAGATTTTAAGTGTTACTTGTCTCATTATATCTATTGCTGCGGGAGTTGGGTCGTTTGCCGGTGTCGTTCTTGATCTCAAATCGTATGCGCCATTCAAGACTAGTTACTAATTCAGCTAGCGAAATTATCTACTAAGTCGATGGAAAAATGAATGGTGGAATTTTAGTTCTTGTTTGTTTATAAGCACCCAAGAAGGGTTATGTATCATGCAATAATTCATATTGCTTATTAGTGTTTATGATAAAGGAATGTACGTATATGGGTAATGGTTGTATTTGTAATCAGTGACAATTTTATATTTTCAAAAGCAAGTACAAGTTTGACTGATCTTATAAATTACTTTTTCAATTTGACATTAGATAGAGGTGAATAATGTGTACGTTTGATTTTTCTCATAATATGTCACGTTCAAACCATAGACACTTTTATAAGTGGGTTGGAAAGTAATTACTTAATTATTTCCATGTTATTAGTTACTACTTCAGTAAATTTGTAGGATGCATGTAATAGATGGAGATATTTAAAATAAGTGTCCAAATATTTTATCCAAAAAATTTACCCGCTCATGTTACCATCACATGACTTGAATGCAAATAGCACGCAAGTGACCCATGTTTTCTTGTTAAAGCATTGGGGATTTAAAATATCAACAAATAATGTTCAAACCCTCTAATAATTAATGGTGGTTTATCATTATGATTATGTGATTATTTGATGATATAAATCTTTGTGAAATACGATCTGTTATTAATTAATTATGCATAAAGATTGGGATAAATTCTCATACTTTTTATGAACTTAAATTTACTTTCCACAATTGAGCTACTACAATATAAGAAAATTAAATGATTTCGAGAATTTGCTCGGAACCATAAATTTTGAATAATACAAAGACAATTAATTTTCAACTGTGGCGTCTTTAATAGTTTCAACTCTAAAAAAATAATAACTACCCTCGAATAGTACTATCTACTAAAAGAGACGGAGATTTAAGATAAATATGAACAAAGCGTCCAGATAAAGATAAAAAACGTATAAGAACATTTGATTCACACCCAGGACCACACCCAAAGCATTAAGGATCTTGATAAACAAATCACCGGACGCCACACCATAGGCAAGACATACAACGGCGTTAAGCGTAAGTGCAAAAGAAAGAATAAATGCCATAAAATGAACACTCATGGCTGGATAACCTGCCACTGCAACAGTCATATTGGAAACTGGTTTACAGCACCACCAGCGACCATATGGCGAGTCACGAGCAATCTAATCCCAAGAAGGCTCACTCCGAGAATCATTACGACCGACGTCCAATAGAACTACTGTAAAACCCTGTATTTTATTTATTTATTTATTTTGTTTGTTAATAATGATTGTATAATTCTTTGTAAGATTACTAATATACTTTTGACAAGTTGGTAGATTGTTCGTAATTAAAAATTAGTAGAGAATCTCGCAATCAAGTTAATTTCTAATAAAATTAGAGTGGATTCAAGTATAGCTAGCTTGTATTATTAAAAATCACATTCCTTTGTAGGAGTAACGTGGTTAATTATAATTAAGTATTTATTTCATAGAGTGCTAAATGTATTAAAAGAGCTAGCCACATTCACTTCTAGGGAGTTACGCATGCACGTATTAGATTGAAAAGTGTTACGTATAGTATTAAAGAGTTTTGTAATTAAGAGGGTATAGTAACATAAAAATTTATTTGGCATTGAGTATGGGAATTTATGTCACATTGTTGACAGCTTTTTAAAAAAAAAAAATACTATAATTATTTAGAAATCTGTATATACCAATTAGTAACGTACGTATACATGCTTGTGGGGATTTAATGTGATTCGTTGAGGTTTTAATTAGGTGTTTTCTTATCCCTTTGTATTCATATGCCTCACTGCATATATATAAGTGTAACAAGTACATAAGGAAATAATTTACATTATATCTCACATTACCATCCAGAGACCTATATATATATATATATATATATATATATATATATATATATATATTTATGAAAATATAAGAGCATGCATTTTCATAGTAAACTATAATGATTAATGAGTGTCTCATAGTAAACTATACTGAGTGTTTCATAGTGATTATATTTATAATAGCAGTACTTCGTTGGTAGAAGGGACAAGGTGCAAATCCTATATTTTATGATATTATTACTTGCATGGGAGGTGTAAATCTTGTTTGGCCGTGAGTTAATCTTGGTTGGCAGTGAGTATACCAAAGATTTTTAATGTGTGAGTGGTTTTCTTACTTGCTATTATTAAATCTCATTGCATTTTTAACAAGTATTTGCATGTTGAAATTATATTTTGAAGGTATCAAAATTATATATGTATATACATCATTGCAAAGTTGCAGGTTCAAAAGAGCAAGGTTATTTGTGTACGTTGATGAACGTAAAGAAAGTGAAATGTTTATATACGTTGATGAACGTATAAGCTTTTGAAAGAAAGTTGTTTTATTTTTGTGATCATTATGGTATTATATTTAAGATTTAAGTTGAAATAAATGATATAAACATATTTGAGAAGTACCGGTACAATGAATAAAAGAGACCTATAGAGTCCACGTAGGATTGGGAAGTCCAATCATAGAAAAGATATTCGGAAAGTGTGAATCCAATGAATAAAGAGACCTATAGAGTCCACGTAGGATTGGGAAGTCCAATCTAGATAGATATCTAATTTATATTATCGTATTGATCACACCACCAAAACGTTTGAAAGAGAGTTATTTGTTCGATTTTATCAAAGTATGCTTTCGGAGTTTTATGTAAAATAAAGTATTGTTGTTTTGAAGGAAAATGATAAAATGATAACCTATTTCCGACCCTATATTATATTGCAAGATTTATCACTCACTAAGCTCGTTTAGCTTATCCCTCGTTTTTATAACCTTTTCAGGTACTTATAGATGGAATCAAGTTAGTCGGGACCAGACAGACTTCATAAAAGTTTAAGTTAGTTTTCTGCTGCAATGTAATTTTGGTCTAGCTTGTAAGAGATTAAGTTTATTTGTAATGAATATAATTTTTGATGTTACAATTAATGTAGCTCTTGATAGAAATTTGAGTTGATAAACGAGCTATTTATGTATTGTTTTATATTTATTCTTTTAGGCTTTGTTTAGCACGTGACGCCTCACGTGTTATTCGGCCGTGTGACTCCCAAATTAGGTCTGGGATGTTACAACTACCAACCTAATGGTATGCCTCTGCAATAGAGCAGGAGCATAATATACCAATGAGGCTGGATTTTCCAACTGTACTTTATCTTTATTCATGCCCAAACCGTAAAAAAATTACGAGACTTACGAACCGTAAGTCTCACTTACGGTTATTGACTTAAGTCAAACCGTAAGTCATTTTTACGGACCGTAAGTCTGACTTACTGTTTTACTGTGAAATTACAAAATTAGTCGTGCGTCTTAAATCAACACGTTTTTCAGTGAGATTGGCCGATCGATCGGCTCTGAACATCGATCGATCGTCTGTATACAATTTTTTACTTACCGAATATGTTTACGTAAAACTTTGAAAGTTCATAACTGAAATTCCTATCCGCTGTTCTAGTTGCAGTTTTTGCAGTTAGGTTCCAAGTGAGGTTGCAACCACAGTTGGAACCAAGTGTATTAAATGGACAGAAAGTTAAATGTACTTAAAATGAATCACAAGCACATTTAACAACGGAGTTCACCTAACTAGGCTACGTCTCCGGGGCACTTACCCAGATTATGATATTATAAAAGCTTACAATATAGGACCCAAGTCTTAATGAAAAACTCTCAGATTCCCTGTAGGTTTTTCTGCCTATCTCTATATTGCTCCTACCTTATAACTATCACTTATAAATCAATGGCATCCCACCATTGTTTTCTTTTTAAAAGCTCACGTGTATTCTCTCAAGAATTAGTTCTTTATAATTTAGAACACACACCTTTTACAAGCTTAAGTTACTAAGTATATAAACAAGTAAAAACAATCTTCTATCTTCAATATCTTTTTGATTGCTTTTGACTTGGTTGATTGGCTTCAATCTTTCCAAGCATTACGAGATTCTTCAGCATGGATTGACTCCAATCATCTTTGATAAATACCTGTTTAGTAACAAGCTTGAAAGTAGGAGTTAATCTTTTCATTTGAAAGGAAACATATAAAGATAAGATCTTTTAAAGATAATATCTTTTCATAAACATATGAAACATTCAACTCCATATTACATTCAATCTTTTAAACGTGTTATACTACTTTTGATAAGGAACAAAGATTGAAACAAGTGATAAAGATTTGTATAAGAATAAAGATATAGAATTGTTAATGTAAAGGAAACATAACTAATCTCTTTATATCTTTTAGGAAATCTTTCCTTACCACTTTGATATTCTCAATAAACGCATTTTAGACCTTTAGAATAATATGAGAATATATCCTGCATAACTTTAAACAAATAATAATCATTAAAGAATAGGTACGCAGATTTACAGAACTAGACAGTGTACTGCTGAGCAGCAGGTTGGAACTGTGGTTGCAACTAAGGTTGCAACTGTTACTTGAAACCACCCACGCTGTCTAAGCAGGTTGGAACTAAGGTTGCAACTGAGGTTGCAACATTGCTTAGAACCTGTTAACACTTGTCTCAGTAGGTTGTAACTGAGGTTGCAACATTGCTTGAAACCTGTTAACACTTGTCTCAGTAGGTTGTAACTGAGGTTGCAACATTGCTTAAAACCTGTTAACAACGTCTTAGTATTTCAAAACAGTTAGGATTTATTTAGTAAAAACCAATAGACAATAAACAATATTTAGACTAGAAATCTGGTCCTAACAATAACTTTTGAATCAGATGTCCGATTGAGCTAATTTTTTTTTGGACTCCCGTTATTTTTTTGAGATCTATGCATGCCAAATACCCGTAGGGGCGGGTACTTGGTCCAACGAATTTCCCAAAAAACACTTTTTAGCATCTTAATTTGGAATTTAAAATTAAAACTCTAGAAACCGCACAACAAAAACCAATCTTAATTAACCTTACACATATCTGATTTCGCTTTTCACTATGTAGAAATATATGTTATTATATGTTTTATAAAATCCCTCTATCAATTTTTGAATATATGACATCATTATGTTCTTAACAATTGTATATATATTTGTTAAGTTAGTTAATTTTTAAGAATGTTGTTGTGGTGTAATAATTGTTCTCATTAGCTCAAAGTCTAACAATTATTGAAAAGTTGTAGGGTTCAATTATTCCTCTCACCATTTTATGCCATATTTTCATTTATATTTTTTTATGCCTTATTTTCATTTAATTTTCGTAAATTAAAAAAGTATTCAGCCGATCGATCGGTAAACCTTACTATTTTATAGGTTGATTTAAGACGCAAGAGAAATTTCGTCATTTAACAGTCAGACCGTAAAAACGAATTACGAACCGTAAGTCAGACTTACTGTTTGACCGAAAGTCAAACTGTAAATATGACCTACGGTTCGTAAAAAAAAGTTACGGTTCATAAAAAAGAAATTATGTTTTGTGCGTGAATAGTACTATTTACTAAAAGAGATGGAGATCTAAGATAAATACGAACAAATCGTCCAGATAAAGATAATAGACGTATAAGAACATTTGATTCACTCCCAGGACCACACCCAAAACATTAGGGATCTCGATAAACAAATCACTGGACGCCACACCATAGGCAAGCCATACAACGATGTTAAGCGTAAGTGCAAAAGAGAGAATAAATGGCATAAAATGAACACTCTTGGCTGGATAACCTGCCACTGCAACAGTCATATCGGAAACTGGTTCACAGCACCACCAGCTACCATACAGCGAGCCACGAGCAATCTAATCCCAAGAAGGCTCATTCCGGGAATCATCAAGGCCGACATCCAATAGGACTATCAACCTAATGGTCTGCCTCTGCAATAGGCAGGAGCATAATATACGAATGTGCATAGATACGTGGTATAAACCACCCATCCAATCGCACTGATAACGACGATAAAAACTCCCCTTCTCTGTAGTATAACGCCGTAGTAAAGCTAGAGAAGCTGACCCAACAACGAGGCTATATATGGGAAAGAGCTGAAATTTTGTAAATTTTGTAAAAGGTCAACAGAGGAATGGAAGACGAAATAATCGACACTATGTTCGCGGGAATCCCAAATGCCTGTGCTTACATGTGATTCGCCATCGATCAAGACAAGATCTCGTTTTCCGAGGCATTTCCGCAAGAGAGTTTAGAATTTGTGGGTTAATGAATGACACGTAATGCACATGAAATACATGAACATAATGTATCATGTATTGTTCATGTCTTTCATGTTTATGAATTTGTAAGGGACTCAAAAAGCAATTTTATACATATGAAGACATGAACTATACCCGAAGAAACTAATAAAATTTGTTGAGCTTCATGTTTCTACTTATAAGATACAAAATTAAGAGAACTCGTACTTAATTAATTTAAATAGTTATATATGTTCATAAACTATAAGCACACATAATGCACAAGTAACAAAACTTGTAGGCTGTTTATCTTTTTATAGAATTGGGATTATGTTTATTTATATTAAAGTGTATGGCATCATAATGAAATCTAAAATTGACTTTCATAGTATTAATTATGTGTATTCATTATTCGTAGTGTTATACTGTTATATTTATATGTTCTACTTTAGTGTGTACTAAATGATTTCTTATGAATAAAAAGATGAGATAATTCTTTATTAGTCACATTTTTGATGCCTAATCACAAAAAATCACATCTCAATGTTTATATCCCCAATAAGTCACACTTTTTAAAAATTCAACCAATTTACAAAAGTACCATTATCCCAACCTATAAATTATCATTTATCTCTCTAATAATCTAAAAAAAAAAATTACATATGAAAAAAATTACATATGAAAAAAATTACAATATTTTTGAAATTACCAAAAAAAAAAGCAAAAAATAGAATTTTTTTTAAGAAAACTCACTTTTCTCACAAAAAATAGCTTTTTCAAAAAAAAATTAGATTTTTCACAAAAAAATAGCTTTTTCATAAAAAAAAATAGTTTTCTCACGAAAAAAATAGTTTTTTAATGAAAAAATAGTTTTTTCATAACCGTTGCATAAAAAATGCATACGAGTGCAGAAATGTTGCATAAAAAGTGAATAAATGTGCATAAAAAGTGCATACGAATGCAATATAAATGGTTTATAAAAAGTGCATGTGAATGCATAAAAAATGCATAAGAGTGCTTACATGTGCATAAAATGGTGCATAAAGAGTGTATATAGGTGCATAAAGAGTGCATACTGGTGCATAAAGAGTGCATACAGATGCATAAAAAATGCATACGGGTTCATAAAAAATGCATACATATACATAAAAAATGCATACGGGTGCATACAAAGTGAATAAATGTGCATAAAAAGTATATACAATTATATAAAAAGTGCGTACGAGTTATAAAAAGTGCATACGGATGCATAAATGGTGCATAAAAAGTGCATACGGGTGCATAAAAAGTGCATACGGGTGCATAAAAAGTACATAAAAAGTGCATACGGGTGCATAAAGAAAAGTGCATAAAAAGTGTATACGTGGTGCATAAAGAAAAGTGCATACGGGTGCATAAAAAGTGTAGACTGATGCATAAAAAATGCATACGGGTGCAAAAAAGTGCACACGAATGCATAAATGGTGTATAAAAAATGCACGTGGGTGCAGAAAAAATATATACAGGTACATAAATGGTGTATAAAACGTATATATAGGTGCATAAATGACGCATAAAGAGTGCATAAAAAAGACATACGGGTGCATAAAAAGTTTATACGGGTGCGTAAGAGGTGCCTAAAGAGTGCATAAAAAGTATATACGAGTGCATAAATTCAAAAATAAAAAGAATTTTTTTAAAAATTTCAAAAAAACTCAAAAAGTCGAATAGAATCAAAAAATCGAAAAAAACTCAAAAAAATTAAAAAAAATCCAAAAAAGTAGCTTCTTTCATAAAAAAACAGTTTTGAAGGTGCATATAAACTATTTTTAAAATAGCTTCTTTATGATCATGCATAAATGGTGTTGGCCCGTGCGGCTAAACCTTAGAGGGGGTGAATAAGGTTTTAGGCGTTTTTCACGGAATTAAAATTCTAATCGCAATTAACAACCCAACTAGTTCAATATATATTTGCAACAATAAATATGCGATGATAATACATGAATGAATTGAAACATGCGCACAATCACAAATAATATAAGTTGCGGAAAGTAAATAGTAAGGGAAGAGATTGACACCACGATATATAGAGGTTCGGCAAAACCGCCTACGTCCTCTCCTCGGTATTCATGCTACCAAGTATTTCACTAAAATCTTCTTTCCAAGATTACAACTTCACGAGCTTGTTGGACGATGTTCTTCTAATCGATTGTTTTAATGATAACAAAATATGTAAAACATGATAAAAGCTCGTTTTGCGTACTAATCATTTATCTAGCTTGTTAAAAGTTTGAAATGATAGAGTATTTAAAAACAAAGCCAACGGTTCAAGCGGAACAGTAATCGGACTTAAAACAAAGAAGTTACGAGCATACGAAGTATAGCGGGAAACCGAGAAATTGCCAGGACAAACGACCGATCGTTTTGGACAAAACGACCGATCGTTTTTGGTCCAAAATGTTCCGGTGAGGTCGTCTGAAAAATGACCGATCGAAATGACCAAAACGACCGATCGTTTTTGGTCCAAAATGTTTCAGTGAGTTCATGATAAAAACGACCGATCGTTTTTCAGAAAACGAGCGATCGTTTTCTGCAGAATTCAAAAATTAGCCTTTTGACTTATTCTGGAAAATTGGGCACTGCTGAAAACCATTGGATAAAGACATAACACTTCATACAACGGTAACAAGACCAATTATCCTTCAAATAGCCCCCAAATTCCTTAATGAAGATCACCCCAATTCACACACTCAATTAAGCTATCATTTCAAGATCATACTCAAGATTATACTTCATTTTTCTCACTTGTATTCATATAAATTCTTGAGTGTAATATTATTGTAATCTTATAAACACCAAGATATTATTTGTTAGTGAGCGATACTCTTTCGATTCAAATTGTAGAGTGAATTATAAACTCATTTGTGAGCGAGTGATCGGGTAGAGGCTTTGTAAGAAAGGGTAGCTTAAAAGCTCTAGATCTTTTCATTCGGCATACTCATAGAGTGAGGGGGAGCTTAATCGGTCGATTAGCTCGTTAGGGTGTAATCTTGGGAAGAAGATTCTAGTGAAATACTCGGTAGTGTGAATACCGAGGAGAGGAGTAGGCGCGTTTTGCCGAACCTCTATACATCTTGTGTTATTTCTTTTCCCTTAACTTTTACTTTCCGCACTTATTTATTGCTTATTTTGATTGCTTGCATAGCTTAAACTAGCATTAAATAGTTAACAAAATTGTTTAGTTATAAAATCTACTAATTAGCATAGTTAATAGTTCAAAGTTTTTATTCCGCGAAAATCGTACGTAAACCTTATTCACCCCCCCCCCCCCCCTCTAAGGTTTAGACACTTACAGACCAACAATTGGTATCAGAGCCTAGCTCCTCTCTTTATAAAATCTAACGATTTTTAGTTTAAAGATCCGATATGTCTTCGTACGCTGACTCAAAATCAATAACTAGGCCCCCGTTCTTTGACGGTACAAACTATCCGTATTGGAGAGATATTATGAAAAAATTTCTATGTGGTTATGGAATAGACCAATGGATTAGCATAAGTAAAGGCTATAAAACGCCTAGGAGAAATGGTTTAGATAAACTCGTAGAAAAACTCGACACGGATGAACGCCATGCTTTTTCTCTAAATTGTAGAGCTATGACTTCTATAACTTGCGCGCTCTCTCCTAGTGAGTATGATAAGTGTTGAACATAGAGTTCAATAATGATTTTGATTATTACTTTGATTATGCGTTTAATGATTTTACGATTTCGATGATATAATGCTTGTCTTGTCCAAAAATAGAAAACGTATATTTCAGGTCTTTAAATGATAGAGCATTCGATAACGAAGCCATAGGTTCAAGCGGAACCAAAATCGGAGCTAAAACGAAGGAGTTATGAGCATTCGAAGATTTACGGGACCAGGATTACAGTCGACCGATCGACTGGACAAAAACGACCGATCGTTTTTGGTCCAATTTCTTCCAGTGAGTCCAGTATAAAAACGACCGATCGTTTTCAGAAAACGACCGATCGTTTTCTGTAAAACGACCGATCGACTGTAGAAAACGACCGATCGTTTTCTGCAGTTTTCGAAAACAGCTTTTCAGCTTATTCTGGAAAAGAGCTGTTATAACCTTTCAACGGTCATAACCCAGAAAAACAGACTTTGCTGTTATATAAACCACCCCAATCTCTCTCCTAAATTACCAATTACAATATCTATTAACATCCTTCAACCTCTCTCATAAAAACCCTAAAATCACCATTTTGGTGAATATATTCGAGAAAGAGGGAAATCAAAGAAAAGGAGATTCAAGCTCGGTCATCATCAACAACTCACCAATTAGCTTTTTAAGAAGCAATTAGAATCGTGAGCGAAGTTACATTTTTGTAACTAAATTTGTATCGAGTGTTTTATAAACTCAATTGTGAGCGAGTAACGGGTAGAGGCTTTGTAAGCAAGTGAAGCTTAAAAGCTCTAGGTTTTTCATTCGGGTACTCATAAATTGAGGGGGAGTCGTAGACTCGTAGACGTGTTCTCTTGCACTTGTATCAAGAGTAGGAACCCCGGGTAGAGGGTGAGTCAATCGGTCGATTGAGCTCAATAGGATTTGTAATATCCGCAAGAACATTTTTAGTGAAATACTCGGTAGTACCGAGGAGAGGACGTAGGCGCGTTTGCCGAACCTCTATAAATCGCGGTGTCAATTCCTTTCCCTTACTTTTACTTTACGCAACTTATTTTATTGCTTATTTTCTTGTTTGCGTTAAGTAATTCTAGCAATTCTTTAACTCTTGTTATAACGCTTAAGCTTAGAATTGCATTAGTTGGGTGGTTAGTTGCTTAGAATTTTAATTAGGCGAAAATCGCCATAAACCTTATTCACCACCCCCCCCTAAGGTTGCCACACGGGCCAACAATAAGATTTCCGGTTGTGATACCGCTAAACAAATGTGGGATAAGCTAGCTATTATGCACGAGAGAACTAGTCAAGTTAAGAACTCTAAAATTAGCATGCTTATTCATGATTATGAACTTTTTAAAGTTGATGATGACGAGTTTATTTCTTCTATGTACACTCATTTTACTAAAATTACTAATGATCTTAAAAGACTTGAAAAAGTGTATTCTAGCAAGGAGATGGTGACAAAGATCCTACGAAGTCTTCCGAGAAAATGAGAATCAAAAGTGACGGCTATTCAAGAAGCCAAGGACATGAACACTCTATCTCTCGACAACCTCATAGGATCTTTGAGCACTCATGAGCTAGACATGACAACTCGAAAACAAGAGGGTGACTCGAAAAAGAAGAAAGACATCGCCTTCAAAAGTACAACAAATAAAGATAGCGAAAACGATTCCTCTAGTGAGGATGATGAAATGGCACTCTTCGCCAAACACTACAAAAAGTTCCTAAGTTGGAAAAAGAAGGACGGACAACGATTTCGGAAAAAGGAATATAAGGGAGAGCCATCCGACAAATCAAACAAGAAGGACGAAATCATTTGCTATAAGTGTCACAAACCCGGCCATATGCAAAATGAATGTCCCTTGAAGAAAAAGGACAAGTTCGAAAAGAAAAAGGAATACAAGAAAGCATTCATGGCCGCATGGGGGAGCGATGATGATAGCTCCGATAACGACAATGAAGAAGTCGCAAACCTATGTCTCATGGCTAGAGACAACGATATCGAAGATGTTAGTTTCCACTCCTCTAACTCTTCTCTTTCTAGTGATGATGGTTTTGATATAAATGATGTGTTAGCTTCTTTAGAAAAAGCTAGAGGTAAAAACAAATCCTTTAGAAAAATGTTAATTACTTTACAAGACGAACTTGAAAACTTAGGTATAAAAAATGACTCACTCACGTCTAAAAATACCGAACTTACCATGGAAAATGATAAGTTAGTCAATGACCTTAGTTCATGTAAACTTAAGGCGGATAGCGCCGAACTTACTCTCGCTAAGTTTACTAAGGGAAGTAAAATGTTAAGTACTATATTAGCTTCTCAACAAGGTGCGTATGATAAAACCGGTGTAGGGTACAACCCACTTCTAACGGCAAGGCATAAAAATCTGTTCACCAAATAAATGACTAAAAATGAAACTAGACAACCAAGTTACTCTCGTAAAAACAACTTGCATAAAAATGACTTAGTTTATAACCGTTTTGTTAAACCAAGTATGCACGTTAAATGTCTTAGTTGTAACCGTTGTGATCACTTTGAGGATTATGTCTATTGCCCTTATAGATATAAATTAAATAGAAATGACTTGGTTTAGATTTCAAAGGGTCGAGACACTAACCCTCAAGGACCCAAAAATGGATTAGGGTATCAATGATCGTTTTGTTTTGTAGGTATGCTTGAGGTCAAAAATGAACGAGGACAAGTGGTTCTTGGATAGTGGATGCTCAAAAAATATGACGGGAGACAAAACGAAATTTACTACTCTTGCACCTAAAGACGGAGGCTTTGTGACCTTCGGGGATAATAGCAAGGGTAAAATCATCGGTATTGATAGCATTTCTAAACTATCAAATGTTATTATTGATAATGTATTGCTTGTTGATGGTTTTAAACATAACTTGCTTAGTATAAGTCAACTTTGCGATTTGGGTCACAAAGTCATTTTTGAAAAATCGCATTGCATCATTCATTGTATTTCGGAAAATAAAACTATTCTCATGGGTCAAAGACAAAATAATGTCTATATGATTGATTTGAATAGTTCGATGGATAATGAGGTCAAGTGTCTTGTTACTATCAACGACAATGGTTGGTTGCGGCATAGAAGACTTGGTCATGCTAGTCTTGATTTACTCGCTAAACTTTCTAGAAAAGATTTGGTAATAGGTTTACCAAAAGCTCCTTATAAAAAGGACAAACTTTGCCACGCTTGCCAATTAGGCAAACAAACGAAGATTTCTTTCAAATCTAAAAATATTATTTCTACTACTCGTTGTTTGGAGCTCATTCATATGGACTTAGTTGGTCCTTCCCGTACACTTAGTCTTGGAGGGCGTGCATATGCATTCGTCATGGTTGACGATTTTAGTCGTTTTACTTGGGTTTTGTTTTTAACTCATAAGCATGAAGCATTTAGAGAATTCTCTATTATTTGCAAAAAGCTCCAAACACGAAAGGGTTATATGATCAAAAGTATCCGAACCGATCATGGTAAGAAATTTGAAAATACTCCATTTCAAACTTATTGTGATGAAAGTGGTATTGATCATAATTTTTCGGCCCCTCGTACGCCTCAACAAAATGGGGTAGTAGAGAGGAAGAATAGAACCCTAGAGGAAATAACACGGACCATGCTTTGTGAAAATAATTTGCCAAAGTATTTTTGGGCCGAAGCCGTAAATTCCGCTTGTTATATTTTAAATATAGCCTTAATTAGGCCCATATTGAAAAAGACACCTTACGAATTATGCAATAAGCGAAAGCCCAATATTTCTCATTTACGTGCATTTGGTTGCAAATGCTATGTTCATAATAATGGTAAGGATAATTTAGGAAAATTCGATGCTAAGTCCGATGAAAGAATTTTCATCGGATATGCTATATCGAGTAAAGCGTATAGAATTTTTAATAAAAGAACTTTGTTGGTGGAAGAATCGGTACATGTCTCTTTTGATGAGAATTTACCGACTATTGATAAGCCACCAATTGTTCACAATATTGATGATCATATTTTTCATAATACATCTTCTTCTAATCATGTTACATCTAGTTTAGAGATTATGCCTAGTATAGAGGTTGAACCCGTTGTTGAAGAAGTCACTATAGAGAGACTTCAAACGGACCTAGAATCTAGTATACACACTCATGAGGATTTGCCTCAAGAATCGAGGTTTGCCAATAACCCGGGAGAAAGAGTGCATACACGTTCTTCATTAAGAAATTTATTTAATCATCTTACATTCTTGTCTCAATTAGAGCCTAAGAACATTCATGAAGCGGAACTCGATGAGAGTTGGGTATTGGCTATGCATGATGAATTAAATCAATTCGAGTGTAGTAACGTATGAAATTTAGTTCCTAGACCGCGTGAGAAAACCATCATAGGTACGAAATGGATATTTCGTAATAAGATGGATGAATCCGGGGTAGTCATTAGAAATAAGGCTAGACTAGTGGCTCAAGGGTATAACCAAGAAGAAGGCATCGATTTCGATGAAACTTAGGCACCCGTAGCTAGACTAGAAGCCATTAGGATGTTGCTTGCTTATGCTTCTTTTAAACGCTTTAAATTGTTTCAAATGGATGTTACAAGTGCATTTTTAAACGGTTTTATAAATGAGGAAGTTTATGTAAAACAACCACCCGGTTTTGAAAATCATGAGTTTCCCGATCATGTTTACAAACTTCAAAAAGCTCTTTATGGTTTAAAACAAGCACCCCGGGGTTGGTATGAAAGACTTAGTAAATTTTTGATTGCAAAAGGTTTTTCTCGTGTTACTTTGGATACTACTCTTTTTATTAAAAAAGATGGTAAAGACATGCTTTTAATTCAAATATATGTTGATGATATCATTTTCGGTGCTACTAATGCTCGCATGTGCGGGGAGTTTTCTAATTGTATGCAAGGCGAATTCGAGATGAGCATGATGGGTGAACTTACCTATTTTCTTGGATTGCAAATCAAACAAACTAAGGACGGAATTTTCGTCAATCAAGCCAAATATACAAGGGACTTGCTCAAACGGTTCAACATGAGTGATGCAAAATCGCTAGAAACTCCAATGAGTCCGGCAACAAAACTAGACAAGGATGAATCGGGTAAAAGCGTGGACCAAAAGCTATATAGAGGTATGATTGGATCTCTCTTATATTTAACCGCAAGTAGACCCGATATCATGTTTAGTGTTTGCTTGTGTGCTATGTATCAATCTTGTCCTAAGGAATCGCATGTGATAGCCGTTAAGCGCATATTTAGATATCTTATAGGTACATGCAATTTAGGATTGTTTTATCCACATGATACTACTTTTGACTTGCTTGGGTATTCCGGCGCCGACTTTGCCGGTTGTCGTTTAGATAGAAAAAGTACTAGTGGCACTTGCCATGTTTTAGGAAACACTTTAGTTTCTTGGCATAACAAGAAACAAAATTCGGTTGCACTTTCTACGACGGAGGCGGAATACGTTGCCACGAGTAGTTGTTGTGCGCAAATCCTTTGGATGCGTCAACAATTGAATGACTTTGAATTATCTTTTGATAATGTGCCTATTTTGTGTGATAATACTAGTGCAATAAATCTTTCGAAAAATCCGATCCAACACTCTCGTACTAAACATATAAATTTACGACATCACTTTCTAAGGGATCATGTTCAAAAAGGGGATATTATACCTTAATATATAAGTACCGATAGGCAATTAGCCGATATTTTTACAAAACTCCTTAACGAGAAACAATTTTGTTTTATTCGACGAGAGTTAGGCATGTTTGATGTGTGACTTGTACATATATATATATATATATATATATATATATATATATATTTGATTGATTTTATATATATTTGATTTATTTTATATATTTTTTTTTGCCAAATCAGTGTCGAAAAGTACAAAAAATTCTTGTTCTGTATACTGATTACAGACGACCGGTCGACTGTATAGCGCATCCACACACTAAAGATGAAAAGGAATACGAAGGATATATAAAATACACCAATTACACACACTAGTTCCATTAATTAACGACTTTACTATTGAGAAATGAGAATACTGAAAGAAAAACAAACGGATTCGACCTTTATATATATATATATATATATATATATATATATATATATATATATATATATATATATATATATCATACTAGTATAATAAGTTAATTCAAAAATTCTGAGGCTATCAAAAAATTTCACTTTTTTTCAAAAATATCTCTATACATTTTTATTAATTACAATAATATCATACTATTATAAAAAATATAAAAATTAAAAACTAATAACACTATTTATCACTCTTTAACCACTCAGAACATTTCAAGGATTTTCATCTTATATTTTTTTTATTCTTCACATATTTGTCTCATAATTACGTTTATTTTTTATATTTTATCGCATTACGTGTTGTATATGCATGCAACGTAACTCATAGAGCACGATTTACTAAGTATATATATATACCTAATGAAGTAAATCGCTAATAACTTTGAAAAGAAGAAACCAGTTGTTCCCCATTAGTTTTTTTTTTTTTTTGAGGTTTCCCCCCATTAGCTTAATATGATATGAAGCTAATTGATTTCTTCATTTGCACCATTTAAAGTGGCACTTTTTTTACTTTGAACACCACTAAAAAAAGTGGACTGTGTCGAATTCGATGGTTGGGAAGGCTCTAGGTTAGAAAGCTATTCCAGTATTAGATTAGCTATATTATTTGAAATGAAACCAGTACGTTCACCTCAGTCAAGGTCTCGAATTTACCTTTTGCTTTTAAAAAAAAGGTTTCGAATTTATGTTACTACTAAAGTATGCTTATAAATTACAATACCCGATGGCCTAAGTTATAAACAATAAGCATTCAAATAAATTTACATAAACAGAAAAGAAACAGAAAACAATAAGGTGTATGCACACACTGCTAATAAAATGTAGGTGAAATCGGAAATGAGACGAAGAGAAAAGTTAAACGGGAGGGACAAGTTTTTTTTTTTGGGTGCGGGGGGCTAAGTTTTGATTTGATCAAAATTCATTGAATTTTTTTACTTCTCTCCCTTCTATGCCTTCCGTCTATTTTCACTCAATTATTCTCTGTCATTCTCCTCTCTTCCGCTCTCTCCTCGATCAAGTTGACGGTATCACTAGCCTTGTTTATAAGCAGCATTGTGATGTTGTTGGATTGTGATAAAGGTCATAAAAACATCTGGATTGAATCCAAAATCAGTGAAATAAAGGGCTCACTTAGAAAGTAAACAAGTCCT